>CM014087.1:11812859-12336796 GCA_004119915.2 Collichthys lucidus
TTACTGTTTCTTCATTAGCATCAACATTTGACTGCCCCCCTTCTGCTATGGAGCCAAAATGGCAAGGTTCCATTTAAGTCTTTGACCGTCATGAGTGCACATTACACTACATTGCCATAATCGACAGTGTAAAAGCACTCATGTACTCACAATAGCAAGTGTAAATACAGAAGTGCAGCATGTAGTGAGAACGGTAGATCTATAAAGCAGGATGTCATCAGTAAACTCTGATGGATGTTGATGATGATGATGATGATGTGAGTCTAATGTTATTACTGCTGAGAGAAATGAAGGCCACATCTATGACAGTAAGGGATATATAGTCAGAATTTTAACAAACACATTAAGACAAATATTTCCGAGCCAAGACCAGGAGAATGGATCACATTAGTCCAGCTGTTTCTTTTCTGTCAAAAATCTGATTTTAACACGATTGTTTTATAAAGCTCCGAATGGTTTTGGTCAAAATACATACACACATATACACATGCGCTTGCTTTGGCAGAAAAGGCCACATTCAAGCCGGTGCAGGTCATTGGCCCCTAGGCAGGTTCAATATTTATGGGTCGCTGCAACATTTTACTGTCTCAGCTTGACAAAAATGATCAGCATCTCAGGCACTCTGCCTGTCAATCCGGCTGCTCTGCACATCACATCAGATGCCATCGCAGTCAACCCTGCAGGATGTCACTGTGATGAGCTGCCAGGATGTCACTGAGAGATGGCTAATAAGATGGGTTTCCCCAGCCAAGGATAAATCACTCTGGATCCAGAACCGAAGCAGGGATGGACGGCTGGGTGGATATGTAAATGCTCTGAATTCTAACACAGCTTTGCTTGTTTGTCCTACAGTGAAATTCAACAGTGGGAACAGCTGAAATCCTGATTAATATGAGATTATTGGATGTTGTTGTGTATTACTGTGCATCCTTCACTGTGTTTTCGGAAGCCAGCAGTCTCACCAGCCATCTTGTAGATTTAACAGAATGAACGGAGGAAGGAGGGCATAAAAATAACACTCGCACAGTACAGTACACTTTAAATTGTAAAACTGCAGGAACTTTTTTTTTACAACCTATAAAAACAGATTTCTCAGCAAATGGAGGCAGCAGGAAAAAGGTGTTTAATTTGATATGAACAGGTTAGGAAAGAGTTTTATTAAACATCAGACAGACTCAAAACAACACGCCAATTCATTTGGAGTCACTTGATGAATGTAAGTCAAATATTCATTATGTCCTCTCTTTTAGCTCTGTTTTTGATCTCCACCAACTCCTGAGGGAAACATGTGTCTCCTTAGCTGCTAAACGCACCATATGTTCACTAGTTTGTCTGTAACTGTGTCTGCCTGCTGGGGTTGTTAGCGTTTTTTCACACAAAAAAAACAGCTGTCTGATATGTTAAATTTCATTATGAGGGCAACGAGACATTGTATGTTATAAAAGTAATAGTTAAAAGTAGATCAATGGTCTCAAAATGATCATACTAAACATATCTGCTGAGTATTTACTCTTCTACAAATCTGCCAGTGGCAACTAAAACCAGATAAAAGTTTTTATGTTGCGTCACACTTTTTAATGTTAGTGAAAGATCTTTGTTAAAGTTGAAGTAAAATATGTGACAGAACTTATTGCTGACCTTGGAGACAGAAGTTGACCAACCTCAACTCAACCCAATCTCCACTTGTTCTCCAAAGTATTTGACAGAAGTCTTAATCAGTAGGTTTGCTCAGATCCTAATGGAATTGTAGATGCTTAAAGTGACTACGATGTGTTGCGCTTGAAATCAGCTGGTTTGTGCATAACTGCCACAGAGAGAGGCGAGGGGTCATCAAGATCTTTAAAATGTAGGTAACACATTTTGACAATCTTTCTTTGGTATTTATTCGAAAAATGACAGAAGTCATTTGAAGAACAGAAAAAGAGGTTTGTGAGAGAGGTGTCTACTTTCTCACCTCAGTACACCGACATCTACAATCCCATCACAGCTAAGAAAATTCTGTCTGCACTCAAAAGATTTGGACCAAGCTTGGACCTTTTTTTTTGGGTTTGGACAAACACACATTTACCTTTTCAGTGACTTTTTTTATGCCACCTCTCCAGCCCGACCACCTCCCTCTGGCTTCTGCACAGTAACAGATAAGAAGAAAGAAAACCATTTCATTTAAATCAGCGTATCTCCTGCTCCTTAACTGACAAACATTTGCTAATTATATTCAGTGTAACCCTTCTAAGAGAAAGAACCTATTGAGAGACTCTTGTCTTTTCTGTGGTCACAGCCTTCACCTGTTTTTTTTTTCAGTCGAAGTCACATCAGCATCACCAAAATGAACCGATTCAAGGCCCCACAGTGAATGAGTTACCTTTAACCCAACCGCTTGACGCCTGAAGAATAACGCCTCTCTTTCTGGTCATCAAAATGATTTGTGTATCAAGGCCAAACACTCTAAAACATGGCAGTCCAACATTCAGCCCAGTGTTTCTTTATAGAAAAACTATTTGGGTTGCTATGAAGGAAACATTAGAAACGATACTCTGGTGTCACTGAACGATGTATCTGAAAAACAGAATGGTTCCAATAAAGTGTGAAACTCTTAAAAACACAATATCATTTTGCCTGGACTGAGAGTAAGTGGACCAAGACCTTATCACAAATTCTGATCCTAATCACGACAGCATGTGTAATTTAGCCATCATAGTTATTAAATTATGTGAAACTCGTACAAAAACCCAGTCCACATCACACAAACCTATTTTGACACATTATAGCTGATACAACTGAAAACAATGTTTGCATTCTGTTCAGGTGAACCAGCTGCAGAGTCCTGGTATTGTGCATGCCGGCCCACTGGAATGATTTGGAGGGTCACTTAATGTAAGTAACTCACTTAATACAGTGGTAAGACATGCAGGAAACACTTCACTCGTTTTATTTTTGCAATAAATATATATTCATTAGGTTTGCTAACATTAGTCACCAGAAGCTACTGTTCACACCAGACCACCGTAACAGAAAAACCCCTAATTATATCGAATCGAGGCCCCTAACCCTGACAGAAGATATGAGCTCCTGCTTGCAGCACAGAGCTGCTGACTGGGATCACTGAGCAGCATGCATGGGAATAAATTAGCCTACAATATAATAGATCTGTGTGTGTTTCTCACTTCCCCCGATGCTCTGAATAACTTCTTAGATTTGTTGCTAGTCACGCGGCTTCAAGAGCATTAGAGAAACGGAGCGTTTGGCCCTCCAGACTTTGTTAACTTTGGTCATTTTTTTTCTTGGCTTATGTGTTTCTACAATGAGTAAGTGGGGCTACATAGTTAAATTGTTCCCCTCTTGTCTGTTTTTATAATTGGAAGTCTGCACAGCGTGTTTTTATTTTGATTTAGGGGCAATAGGTTGAACTCACGGACATGGCTCATCCCAGGTTGATGTAAAAGCAGGAGGACGAAGCAAGCCTGGCTTGGAAACGGAAATGTGACAACAATTAGTGGTTTTAGATAGTAAAGAGCAGCCAGGTGCAGTGACTGTGCAGCTTCCTGAAGTGCGCTATGACTGTAGACACTGCACTGGACCACTAGCTTATGAATACACTGGAAAACATATAGCGTGTAAAGCAGTGCCCTTTAGAGGTGCTGGTGGGGGTATTCATGAACCTTAAGCAGAGCCAGGCTAGTTACCGTCTCCTCATCTCACCCTCATAAAAAACATCTATTTATACAGTACTTATTCTCTTTCTGTTCAACACATTCATGCACAAACATGATTCTGTGGCATTAATCGTGTCGAATTGTATTAATTTTTTTGAGAGTGTGGAGTGACCTAACATAAATTAAGCTCAAGAGTAACATCTTCAGATGTCTCAGTCCATCAGTGTCATATAGTTGTTATTGTTCTCATTGGGCCCAAATTAAAGCAGAAAAACACTCCAGAGTTTGAACCAATCAGGCGTCCTGACTCTCTGGCTCGTGAATCATTACCACAACAGCTCAAAGCGGTCGAGGATGTGAACAAGAGTGTTTGAAGAGTTCCACAGCTGAAGCTTTGTGGATGGTGGTAGGGGTGTGCCCTCGCAGAACAGGACGGGGTGAACAAGGACGCCTCCGGCAGTGGGCAGCTTTCATCAAGGCCTGTGCGGGCACGATTTTATAAAGACTGTGGGCACCTGTGGTTGACTCATACAGGCCTTACTGCTCGTCAAGGGTAGTGACAAAATAACCTAAGTGCAGGGATGGGAAGAATACAGGCCGGAGTTTGTGACTGCTGGTCAAGTCGGGAGCAGTTATCAGGCCTCCACACCCTGCGCGCTTCCTTCTTTCAAGCAGGGTTGGCTAATGTCAGATTTCCCTTGAGACACGGCTGTCACTGTGATCCCAGTAAGCCTTCGATACCGGGAAAAAAAAAAAGAACAAAAAAAAAAAAAAAGCCTGGGAATCACCTGGGGGTGCGGCAGGGAAATCCAAAAGAGCTAAAGGTAAAAAGCTTTCAGAGAAAAGGAAAGAAAAAAAAAGACAGCTCCAGCTCAGTTTCCTAAACAAAGGTTAGAGCATCTCACAGTTTCCCCTGGGGAGCAAGTTGGCCGAGGCAGGGGGCTCTGCCAAGGCTATATGACTAGACAGCACCCAGCAAAGCAAGCGCGGGGAGGGTGAGGAGTGATGGGTGGTTACTGGCAATGTTGGCTGCCACATCGCCTCCAGTGGGTGCAGGGTGGGGGTTGCAACTGACAGTAGTTGAGGAAGGTGCTCGGGACATCAGTGTCACCCTGATGAGGCTTAGCTGGCGTGACGTGCCCGTCAGCAGTGCGCTACGCTGCGTGTACATGTGGCTCAGTTCCTATAATGTACTTTGGATGTTTGTTTACATGCAGAGAAGACAGCACGGAGCTTGTGCAAGAAGAGACGGCACACTTCCGGCGTAGGCGTAAGACACTGGGAGAGACAAGAAGGGGGAAAAAAAAAAAGAAGGATGAGAAGAGGGGGAAGGGCGACGAAAGGAGAAGTAGGGCGAGTGGGACATGATTGGGTTGGCTGCCTCCCTCCTCCTCCTCCCAGTCCGTCTCTGATGTCTCAGAGGAGATGCAGGAATATGAGTTTGCGCTGGCGCCTTCGACTTCGCCTGCAAATGAAGACATTGTGGTGACTCCTGTCTATACTCAGCTGTCATTAACATACCGTGTCTCGAGCTCCAGGAGGAGCGAGACTTTGCTATTCAGTTTGAAAATGCATCACACACAGGGCACAAAGCGCTACCCGGGCTACCACAGAGTACATGTTTTCGGTTTAGATGCAGTAACAAGGAAGAGGGGGAGGAAAGAAGTGGTAAATGTATTGACTCAAAAAAAAAAACTTCAATGAGGAGAGGCAGAAAAGAGAGAAAGCAAAAAAAAACAGGCAGAGAAACAGGCAGCGTGGTGCACGAGCTGCAGGGGCCTATTAAAAAATGAATCAAAGCGCGTTGGCTTTCCCACTAAAAGACAGACAGTCCTGCTCACTGGGTCCCCCATACACACACACACAGATACACACACACACACATTTTCCACTCATGGGCCCTGAACATGCATACGGCTGAACACAGCAACAGGAAGACTCGGAGGAATACACACCAACACACAGAGGCACATGAACAAACTCTGTCTAATTAACATGACTGCATCTGACAAAGCCTGCTCCCTCTGATTTGAATCACAATCTGAATTATCTCATAATTATCTTCTTGGTGAATTCTCCACTGAAACCCAGACGCAATTCATTTTTAGGTTGGCTCAGCAGCTTCATAAGTTGGAGATAACCCCCCCTCACACATCTTCTTCTTTTCTCACTTAACCCTTGTGGTATCTTTTATTATTAATATTATAACTACATCATTTCTGCATTGACGTTAATACGTTAATATTAGGCTCTCATAAATCTTACCAAAAGGTCTTGTTTAGTCTTTCCACTGTTCAAACAAAAAAAATCTTCTTTTCACTGAGTGAGATGTGAAAATATGCTAGAAACTAAATGTTTTTGTTAAAAGCAACAAAAAAAGGTTTCCCTCTCTACCTTTAAAAAACTCCTGAAGACCTCCAGCTCTTTAGAGAGGGCCTCCTGTGCTAGCACTACAAAACTGAACATGCTGAATCTAGACCTCTACAACTGCCACAGTACTTAAAGCTGCACTAACATGTCCTAGTCGTCACTTTACCTTGATTGTTTCCTGTTTTAATAAGTCACTTTGGAAAAAAACGTCAGCTAAATGACTAAATGTGAATGTTAAAGGAGTCTGGTCTGGTTGCTCTGAAGAAAAGGCTTCAATTCCCAGTCGAGACTGTGTGAAGTGGTGAAACTATTGTAAATGTAGAGTACACTTAAACTGAGCATAATTTCTTTAGATGGTTAAAAGACATTTTGTTGCTCCCTGTCCACAGCGGGACATCGTGTCGATTCCATGAGGGAGACGTTCTACAGTCCAGATAAATGATCTGAAAAATAATAAAAGGGCTGCCTTTGAAATATTTTATAATATTTATGAACTTTCTTTCTTAGTTTCGGATTATGTTGTGGATGAACGCTCAACTTTAATATTATATAGGCATTTTTACCATTGCGTGCTATGTTAACTTTGTTAACATTGTGGGACAGATGCTCGTTGGCTTTCTTTCTTGAAGATGGATAAGAAACATGTCTGTAGCACAAAGCTGAAATTGGGACGTAGTGAAATACACTTAAAACTCACACATTTTATCTCATTTATTTAACATACGCAGAAAGAGAAATCTCTAAATCTGTGATTTTCAGGGATGTTGCCTGTTACAGCGCAATGTGTATTTCACAGCTAAGTGTAGGAACACTGGTACCAATGTATTCAGAACAGAGCTTCTCAACCTACACTGTTATTTTTCATTAAATAACATAATATTAGTGTAGTGTAGGGAGCGAGAGACAGTAAAGCTCCACATGACACTGTAAATGATATGTGTAATAAGATGTCAGTGGAGCATTTCACCTTAACAATACCTGACAGAGTGAGAAATGTAAAAGCAGTCATGAGGTGGAACTCAACCAAACCTTTCATTAGTCAGATGTTCCAGCTGTGTAACACTGCGCACAGATACAGGGGTTGAAGTTTTACACTCTTCTGCATGTATTGTCCAAACGCAGCCGATAGCCCGAGGGTGCTTCAGCTTTCTGAATCAATATTTCAGCGCGCCGAGGCGTCGCTCAGCCTCCATCTACCTGGAGCGCTGCCAACATTAAGTTTCAGTACTACCATCAACCAGCAGTGCACGGCTTCTGCCCCCACACACACACATCCACTGCAGCATTAGCAGTCAGAAACACAGCTATCACAGCTCTTTGTTATGTCTTGCCAGGTGGAATCATACATAATAATAAGACGTGAAATATGGTCCTCTAGGTTTGGAGTTTGTTTGAACAAACTCTGTAAAAAATTGCATCCTTCTAAAATGAAAAATAGCACTCAACCATTTGAATTAAGTTTCAGGTTTCATGAAATGCAAGGTAAGTACTTTAATATGCATTAAAGATCCTGTAAAAGAGGAATAGTCTCTGAATTGCACATTCATATAATTCTGTTCTTGGGCTGCAGTTGAGGCATTTAACAATCAGATGAGAAAGAGCATTTAACCAATCACAACTCATTTTTACATGACTTTGTTAAATTGGAAACAGTTTATACTCAACAAGAGCAAGACTAATGTTACTGGGAATATTGGCTTGAAAAGCTGACAGACTATTTCAAATTGGTAGTTTTTAAAATTGAGTTTATGCCAGAAAAAAAATAACAACTTTCTTTTACAATAGTTTCCTTTCAGTACGGAGTCCCCGGAACAATAATTAGACAGTAGTACACTTTCCACAAAAATCTGGACGGCTTCAGTGCTGAGAAATAAATGATAATGATTACATTTTCCTATCAGAGAAAATCATCTTGCCACAAATAATGTGCGTTAAAATTTGAAGGTAAAAGGCTTAGATTATACTTAAGATTAATCAACAATGCAAGAAACCAGTCCAGATACACTGATGTCACTGTTGTACTCCAATCATCCATTGAGAGGAAATTAAACTGCTTCAATTCCATGGAATCGTTTGGCAGTTTATCTAACGATTCTCTCATCGATTCCAGAAAGCACGAATCACGTCGCTCAATTCCAGCAAGCACGACTAATTACGGCATGTAACTTACGCAAGTTTTGCACACGTGTGCAGTGCAATCAGTAGTAAACAATGTCACCCACTCGGTTCAATCGCTCCAAAGTTTGGCTGCATTTGACCAAAACAGAGTGGGTGGAGTGGAGTGGAGATAACAGCGTCGGGGAGGGAACGAGCCGAACATGCAGAAATATTTGCGCACACAACATGTGATATTTTTAAATGAATGTCGTGTTTTTGACGCTTCGGACTGGAGATGAATCTCAACCTAGCAGCAGCGACAGCAGCCAGGCTGTGACCACCTCTGCGGTTACTACGGAAGGTAAATAACACACTGCCTACCATGTTAGCGCGATGTGCTTCTTTGTAAAACATGCAATAACAGTTTAACATTAAACAAATGCCTTCTGCATCACATTTAGAAGATGACCATGATGAGAAAGTCTGGCTGGCTCAGAGGCTGCAGCTGTACTAGTACTCGCTCCAGTTCACTACCTCCTCTAGATGATGCTGATCAAACTGTTTGTTCTCCTTTTTTCCCCAAATGAGAATCGATAAAGAATCGAATCATTAAGCAGAATCGATAAAGAATCGAATCGTTAAGCAGAATCGATAAAGAATCGAATCGTTAAGCAGAATCGATAATGGAATCAGAATCGTAAAAATCTTACCAATTCCAATCCCTACTTATGTAGAAACTGTAATTCAGTATCATGAAAAATGTATCTTCTCTTTTCAGCTTTCTCTGTTAACCTCCTCTTCCTCACCTCTGCCATTATGTCCAAAGAGGCTGCTGAGTTAACATTAGCTAACAGCAGCTACAGTTGGTTTACTTCATTGTCCATCAGGAAACTAAATAGATTTTGCTTTCTGTTCAAGAGTAAGTGTGTTCAGACCAAATTAACTCTCATGTCTGAGTGCTAAGTACAGGCCTGGAATCAGGATGTGGTTAACCTAGCTTAGCACAAAGACTGAAAGCTGGGGGAAAATACACCGAGCAACACCTCCAAAGCTCGCTGACTACACCATATATCTTATTTGTTTAATTTATACCTAAACAGTAATGACACTTGGACATTTGGATAATCTGCCTACAGACTTTCTAACATTTCAACAGCTCAATAACTGAGAACAGTTCACGTGTCACTGCTTTGGATTTGTTAGAAATTGTCCCATATTCTCTAAAGATAATCTGTTAAAACATCTACAGACAAAGACAAGTTGAAATGTAACAAACACTCTATAAACTATCTGTCAGTGGACAATTCAGATTAAGTATTACTAAATATAAAATTTGTGGTTTCACAAAAAGCTGTAGCTACTTTTTAGTATTCATCCCATACTTAATATACTTAGATACTAAATATCTGCTAAATGAATTACAATCTGATTCAGCTTAGAAAATTAAATGAAATTAAAGAGACTATTTTATGCAAATTGGATTTTTTTTTACTCATTTGTTTTTAATTAAGGATGTCTTGCTGTGTGACCCAGTACTCAGTTCACTTTAGATTTAGTTATTGTAGCATTTAATGCGGTGGGATGACAGTGTAGTACAGTGTGTTGAAATATATGTAAGCCTGCGCTGAATGACAGAGGTGATCTCCACACACCAACAATACATTCAAGCTCAAACTTTCAGCATGTTTTGATAGAAACCGGTTCGTCCCTTCCGTCAGGCCCACGGTCATACTAATCTATCGTGTGAAAAGACTTGACGTTACTGACATAGATTCTTTTGTGTTTGTGCTGCAAACAGATTAAGGAGTTCTTCATAAATATTGTCACTCACTACAGAGTTCAGAACTGCCTCTGGAAGCAACATGAACTGTGCGTCAGGAGCTTCATGAAATGGTGGTTAAAATGTGTTTGGTGTGGAGGAACTCCGTTAGCCTGCTACACAGACATTGAACATCCTTGTGAGGAATTGTTATGTAAACTGTGTCACTTTATATATCATGATTGCGTGGCTGTTTTGGATAGATGCTCTTTCGGCTAAAGGGGCAATAGAAAGATTTCCTAAAAGTCCATAACAATAAGCTCATACAATACAGGTGTGATGTTCAGGTATCCACTGAATAGCTGTAAATATCCAATCTGGAATAAACATTTATTGTATGAAAGATGTATTTCAATATGACCATGCAGATAGTTTTGGATTGATTTGTCCATGTTTAGAGATATTTGGCCACAAGTACTATCCTACTCATGAGCCTGGCCTGCTGTCACCACAGAGAAGAAGCCTGTCAGAAATCACAGACAACGCTTAGTTCGCTTAGTTGTCACAGTTGGGGAAAAAAACTGTAACAATGTCTAAATTAAGTTAATCTTGAGCATCCACCAGTGTTTGTACTGTAGCACCCTTAAGATCATTTTCAGATCTGTGATTGGATCTTTCTCAGAGAAATGCACCTTGGATTACAGTTAAGGTTTGAACTCAAGGCTTTTATCAAAGAATCAGATATTTTAAACACAGATGTAACATGCAATTTTTCAAAAGTTTTTTTTCCCCTCTAACCCGTGAACACACAAACCCATGGACTATGTTTGATCCTGAGACCTTTGCAATGAATGCGGACCTACAGTTTAAGTTTTTAAGAGTTCCCGCATTGGAACAGTACTAAAAGGTTAAATTTCAATAATGCACGGACCATGAATGGTGATTTAAAAACTTCATCATCTTCAGTTCAATCTTTTCTGATCTGACAAAGTGGATACAAATCTGGGGCAGATAGGCCACAGCATCATCAGCTCTGTATATCATTCAATAAATTGAAAAATACAATATGTGTTCACATTCTTCTACCATGACTTGTGTTGCCACATCCTAATATCACTAATAAACAACCAACATCAGTCTTATGCATCAGTAAACCAACATATCAAACTAACCGTAACGCTGACTGACCACATTTTATTCTCTCAGCGTAGTCCTCTGACTGTAAACCCTGGACACACCGAGTCACTGAGTGAATGGCCGCATAATAAAAGTGACAGGAGAATTCGTCAGATAGTCCCAGAGCATTGGCTGTGACAGCAGGCCACTCCGAGCAGCAGAGTGGCTCCGGCCCATCATGAAGCATTTGAAGGACAGGGACCAGCAGCCTCTGGGGCACTGCTGGAGAAATCGATGAGTCTCTGGCAGCTAGAGTCATTAGTTGATGCTGCTGAGATGGAGTCATGTGACTCCACACATATGACTGGAGTCACAGACCAGAGGGGAGTACATAATATCATGACCAACATGTAGCATTCTAGTAGAACAGCCCTGCAGACATAACATGTCTAACATGTTTAGCTTTTGTGTTGGGGACAGTGATTTAACTAATTATATATCTTATTCTGAGGAGCCGGTTTGTGGTATAAAATTGACATTTTACACAAGATAAATTCTTCAGCGTGTTTTCAGTTCCATATTTGCCTTTATCGTCTGCCGAGCGAGGACTGAATACCCTAGAGTGTTGAGTTTTCGAGACACAAAGACAGCCAGACTACTATTAAAGTTTTAGTTTACTTCAGTCCAAAAAACAGGCATGAGTAAAGATCTGGTAATCAGTTAATAAAAGCATATATGATCAACAATCCAAATAACGAGCAGTAAGTCAGACAGGCGAAAAAACAGGGCTCGAGCTCGAGAAAGACGCAAACTAGACAATATGGTCTCTGACTGAGGAAAATAGATGCAGGTGAGTAGGTGGGCAGGAAGGCCAGATGACGGGAACAGGAGACTTTTTGGATAAAGACATTTATTTATTTTTATAAAAGTTTTAATGCAGTTTAATGTATATTTGCGAAATAAATTAACCATGAAAAAAAACAAAAAACAAAAACCCATCCAGGACTTCATTGTTTTAGAGATTTGTTGCTGAACTATGATCTGTATAAACAGATCTGTAGAGACGTTCTGGTTTCTGTTTGTAGTCTGATCAGTCCTATTTGACCTGCCAAGAGCAAGAGACACTGGGTGAGTGCAGTCTTAGCCATTGCCCCAAGAGGCTAAGTAGATAAATAATAAATAGCAGCCTGCGATTATTTGATTTCTTTATTATAAATGTAGGTTATTGTTTTCATGTCGTGCTGTCCTTCATTTTAATTGATATAGAAACGTTGGAGTCTTCTGAATATTTTACCAATGTTATAATGTTACAGTTCTCTTGAGGAGCTGGGATGAATCCACGTTTGGGGCTCTAGTGAGTATTTGTGGCAGGAAGAGTCAAAATAAATGTGTGAGTGTGTGTGTGTGTGTGTGTGTGTGTGTCTGTGTGTGTGTGTGTTTGTGTATGTTCGCACAACAGTATGGATTAAACCTTAATGGAAACAAGGGAAGAAGATATATCAGGCTTTGATACACACAGTACTTTAGTTAGTACATAAAGCTGACTTCAGCCTCAAAGTAGTCGGATTTTAATTTACTGTCTTTGGCGTATGACACAATCGGTCATCATTGCCAATTCTAGCTGTATTAATTAAACTGACAGCCGAATAACTGTGGCAAAGAAATCCTGCAGAAACAGTCCATCTGACACTCCTATGAGTTAAGCACCTGTCCGGCATGTGCTGTAATGGAATTGTCTTGTTTCATAAATAATTACTAAATACCTGCTTCATTTGAATCACAACAGTTATTCCACTATGCTAATTGCCACACGGTGTGTTATGAGCCATTAACTAAGTCCTTGTAGGATCAGTAACAGGTCACGCACCTCTCTGTCTAATTCGTTTGATAATTGAGAGATACGCGTGCAATCAGGCCATCTTCTCTCATAATGGGAATTCCTGTAAAAGGTAGAGAGGCACGTCCATTATGCTGAAATGACCTTAATATGAGACAGATGAACATGTCTCATATTTTCACATTCTGCTCCCTGTATGTCTGCACTGATTATTCACACCGAAACAAATAGGATTAAATTCAATTCGTAGATGTGCGCCCTCACATTAGCTCCACTCAGAGGACTCCCATTATATCCACGGCTGCTTTTAGAGCTGACAGGATGAAGCTCATTTTTGGAAAATCGCATTGATTTTGTCTTCGGTTTGTAAAGTGTCCTTCTGGAAGCAGCCTCAATCCACCTGCACCGTCTGCAATTATCAGTTCAAGATACAATATATGCAATATATACATGTTACATGACGGCTGACATCCCCTTGGCCTCTGTAGCCTGTACCTGCAGTATTTGTTAGTTAGGGACATCGACTCTAGCACAAACTGCAGTAGGAGCTGCCGTGTGGCTCTGCAGCCTTTTCTAGCTTATCAGCTCTTTACTCGAATGTTCTGTCCTTCCTGTTTTACCGCAGCCCTTTAGTCCTGTGACATTTACGAGGAAATCCACACAGACAAGATTTCTTGAACAGAGAATAAAAAAGCCAACATTTGACGTCTGTTTCTTAGAATGTTTCCTTATTTTTTCATTGATTATTCATTTTATATTACATCTTTGTATTGGCTTTATTTTGTAAAGGTACAAGAAAATTCTTTTATTGTGTGTTTTATCTAAAAGTGCATTAAGTGTTTTCTGGGACTGTTTTTTGTGCCTCAGGGCCAGTGAAACTCAAGGAGAACTCATAAGGTCAGGGTAAGATTTAGGGGTTAGGCTTCCTAATCTATAAATTAAATTTCTGTCTGCAAAACATTGTAAATGCTTCATATTTTCATATGCAAAATGACAACAACATACTGTAGAGTCTTATTTCCCCCTTCAAGTTACATGCTGCAAAAAAACAAAACAAAACAACTGCAACTTTTAATAAAATACGTTTGTACTTGAATACACAACAACACACTTCACGTGTCCTCTTAAAGAGACAGTACAACCATTTCTATTTTTTAAAATATGCAGGCATTCAGGTAAGTAATATTTTAACCTTTAAATAATAACTGTAACACAAATATAGAAGAAATTACCACTGATATTCTAAAATGAATAACAAACCTGAAATCCCTGTGGTTTCTGCTGGAAAACAGTTTATTGATCATTTTTTACAATGACTAAATAGCTTAAAATTAGATTTATATTATTATTATTATTATTATTATTATTATTATTATTATTATTATTGCTCTTTTTTTTAACAGTGTTCAAATGAATATAGGACAAACACTACCTAAATGTTTGCCCCTAATATTTGACCCAGTGCATACATGCCTGGGTCAAACTGTACATACACAGCCATTTGTTCTTTAGACTGCTCAGACAGTGGCCGTACCACACGGTGAAACACATGACTGATTGAAATACTACACCACACATACGACTTGTTTTGTTCACTTTATGACCAATAACGTGGTTCAGAAGGACAGTCAAACTGACAACCCTGTCTTTTCATTGATAAGTCGCTCACGTGTCTCACACACACACACACACACACACACACACACACACACACACACACACACACACACACACACACACACACACACACACACACACACACACACTGGACTTTGAGCATGGGGTCTGTTATGGGGGCCCCTCTGCCTTTGTTGTGTGAAGAATTATTAATGTGCAGAGTTGTGTGGTCTCATAGTTAACTCATTATTAATGTGTGCTATGTGTTGTCCTGCTTTCCTCCACTCCTTTATGGATGATAACTCTGCGTGTGTGTGTGTGTGTGTGTGTGTGTGTGTGTGTGTGTGTGTGTGTTTGTGCATTTGCTGTTTGTTAAGATAGCAGGCCGACCATGTGCGTGTAGGCCGTATAGTGCAGTATCAGTGCTGCACCGAGTGAGCAGTGAAGTAGGCTCAGAGAGCGGCTGTGGTAAGTTGACCGGCTCTAACGGAGGTGGACGTGTTGGCTCACCCACTCACTGCTCCTCTGATGCCTTTCAACAGACACTCGATGAGTGAATGAGGAAAGTTATAGACAGCAGGACAGTCTCTCTACGCCCACGCACAGACACTGAGGCTAACTTGAGGGCGCTGGAATCAAATGTTCTCTCCGCTGTTAGTGACATGAATTACAAATCTACGAGAACGCATTGGTTGGAAGAACACGCTCCAGTCCTGATGCAAAGCAGGAAAAAATGCAGAGATAAAATATTCATAGGCTAATAAATTCCATCAGTGTTAAAAAAAGTTTTTAATCCAATCTACATTTGCAACACACACAGCCTGGTCAGAGCTTACACTATACTACACGGTATGCTTGGATATAAAAACAAAACAAGGCATCTGAACATAAATGTTAATATAAAGTCACTGTCTGAAAAAAAGATGTTTTCCAGAGAGATGAAAAATCTCTTTTTGTCCAAACCTGGCTGACAAAATTAACCTCAAACACTAATGAGACACATTCAGCACCATGAAAATCTACGTTTACACAGTCATCAGTGAACGGTTTAATATCTGAAATTGATTTATGTGGATTTTGAGCAAAGTAATGTCTTAGAACTAACTTGTTCTAATGACATATGGGCGGTTCTGAGCCTCGACTCTTCTGTTCATGTCCACCTCAGCTGGTAAACTATCAGTTACAAGGTTGTTCTTCATGTTTCCACAGAGCACATCGGCCTAATCAAACATGTTTTGACACTACCTTCCATACGTAGTAAAAAATCATTTATACTTGTTGAACGAACTCTTCCCAGTGCAGCATCACTAACACTCAAGCAAGAATAAGTTACAGTCTGTATAACCCCATGAGTAAGTTATGTATTCATACAATGTGAATGTGTTAGATCAGAGCTGTAATCTGCCAAACCCTTCATCGCAATGATTGCCAGTCTAGTGCCTATATATTCCAAACCTTGTTAAAAATACATAACTCATACATTTTGACCTATATGTCAGATATTCCAAATCATATCCAAAACAACTTTGTGCCACCCAGTCAGTGTTAAAAATCAGTTTTCCCAACAGTCAATTATGTTTACAAGTCCAAACACAACTGATGAAAGTACAAACCTCTGTGTGACACGTAAGGTCTTTTTCTGATGATGAAGTTGTGAGTTGTAAGAGCTACAGATGCAGCTCATTGACGCACAGTACATTTGACTTTCGACAGATATTACAGTCATATTTCCAATGCATCAAGTGCAAAATGGATCAAATATCCAGTTTTTCTTATTGTACTTATTGCTGCCATCATACAGCTGATACATGTTTTACACTAGTTTTATTAGTCCATCAGTTTTTGTTTGTATGTCCCAACTTGTCTTTTTCATCAGTGTCAGTATGTTGTGTTGCAGACAGGCATGTACTATCTAAATATTTGATCACTCTGTTGGTTGTTCCATTACTTTGGTCCTGACTGAAATATCTCAACATTTGCTGGATGGAAGTTTTGTTCAGAGAGCTATGATCCCTCTCTGTTCTCATCAGGGATCTGTCAATTGTGAGATCAGCTGTTCTCATCAGGTGGTCACATCTGTCCAATAGCACAGTGCTACACCTTCATCGTAAGTCTATCATCTTGCAGCTGTCTCTCTGAATGTCATTTTCTCTCTTTGCCTCAAAAACATTCATGCTGCTGTAGGAGTGCACCTGCCTCAGCCTCCACCACCACCAGTGTCTGGACTCCATGGAAGGGTTTTTTACGTCACAGCTGACCTGATCACAAATCTCCCTTTAGAGTCTTAGCATCAAAGATGTTCCGTCATGACTTATCATATATCAGCTGTTATATAATAAACATTATCTTCACTTCACTCACTTGTCTCTCCTGATTGGAATAATTCGGTGACTGATCCCAGCGGATTTGGAGTAAGTTACTGCCCGAAGCGAAAGAGCTCAAGTTTCTCGGGGTCTTGTTCACGACTGAGGATGAAATGAAGCAGGAGATGGACAGGTGGATTAGCAAGGCGTCAGCACTAAGGCGTGCATTGTACTGGACCTGTTGTGGTGAAGAGAAAGCTTTCAATTTAACAGCCGATCTATGTTTCCCCCCCTCACCTTTGGTTATGATACAGGTGGCTGAGCTTCCTGTGTTGGGTGCCTGGGCTTAGCCTTAGAGATAGAAACTAGAGGGAGCTTGGAGTAGACCCTAGGGTAGACCCAGAACATGGTGGAGGGATTCTATAACATGGCTTAGGAACTCCTTGGGATCTGCAGGAATAGCTGGAGTAGTTGGAGAGAAATGTCTGGACTACCTTGGTTAGACTTCCACCACTGAGTCTGGTCTTAAATAAAGAGATGGACCTCCATTAGGTCTTAATTTGAACTTTGATTTATGACTGATACCTTAAAAACTAATGACATTCCCATTTGTATGTTGTGCTAATTAGCACATTTTTAGATGCTATGGTGGAGAAGTTATTGTAATTATACCTGCAAAGGGTTAATCGAGCGTTATCAACTCAGGTCAACCCTACTAACCAACCTTTATTATTGTTCAGTTAATTTAAAATATGTTTTAGAAGTAACACTATGTAGAGATTGATTATTTTTTGCATTTTAGTGCCCCCAGTGTCAGAGTGTAATCCCTTACCCTGTGGTAAATTTGGACAGCTGTACACGTGTATTTGTTCTGATTACATTACTTATGATCAAAAACTAGCCAACTTTGATAACTGCCAAACATCAACAAGGTCAACAACACAAGAAGCATTAATCATCAAGAATCATTCATGTTATTTGTTTCACCTGTGCTTATCCTGATGAAAAAGGTCTTTGCCTTTATAAAATAAGCAGTTCAAGATAGTGGATAGATATTAGTGTATAATTACACTAAATGAGACTTTTATATCTACAGAAGAAGCAGGTCCATCATGTTAGTTACCATGCCTCTACAGTACAGTAAACCAAACAGTGGCTCTAGAGAGGAATATTCCCGTGAGTTGCCATTGTAGTTTCTCTTACTTTCCAAGAAACGCTGAAAGTTTCCAGTTTGTCAGTCTCGAACAATCAGGTTAAATAAACGCTGTCTGACAGGAACCAGGAAAACCAACAGCGGCCACCTGTGATAAAAGCTCAATGTTTTGTTGACCCAAGCATCCATCCTCACCTCCACCCTGTGCACTTTACTATGTACTATACCGTGCAGGGCTATAATAATGTCACATAACTTCCTCCTTTGCTGCTGCTGAGGGCTTTGTTACTTCAACGTAAACATTTTCATTCTGGGGAACTCGATGAAATGAATGATTGTGTTGTTTAGTAGCTAAGGCCTGTAAATATTTTAGCTTCTTCACTCAGTATCTAAAACAATTAGAAAACATGTGAGTGCCACTGACTTTTTCCTCCGTCATTCACGACTGTGGCCTCGGTGACCTTGGAGGGTCGTCAGGCCAGTTAGTGTAAGCATGGCTGCAGGCTAATGTGACTGGTTTGATCTTGGAAGGGCAGCCGAGCTAACTAGTCGACTAGCCACTGGCTAGACAACATTGTTAGTATGTTAAATCTCTTCTCTTTTTTGTCTTTCCCAGTTGACCATGTACGTTTGAACCCACCCACAGCAGCACAGGTGAGCTGAGGCGCTGCACAGAGAGAGGCCTCTCTGTCACAGGCTGTTTAGGGGCCAACATCCTGGGGGAGGGGTGGGTACTATCACGTTGCACATGATTAATGCAGAGCCCTTGTCTGCTAGAAGCAGTGGTGAAGGAGACTCTATGCCTCGAGGCATCAACAGACCCGCTTCCCAAACTGGGACTCGGCCCCCCTCTCTGCATGCTTGACCGGAGGAGTTGTGGGTGTTTGGAAAAGCCGTGCAAACCTACTGCAGTGGCTCGGTACAGAGATGAAAGGAGCTGACCTTGAGAAGTTCAAAGGCAGAGTTTCCCTCACTGTCGACCCCCACCTCTGCTTCTCTTTATCTTCCCCCCCTGCCTGTCAGCCTCTCCTTATCTTTCACCTAACTTTCACCATTGCTTCTTCAAGCCCCCCCCCCTCTTTGCCTCCATCTTTCATACCCGACCTCACTTAAATTTTATTTGCCTTGTTTATTCCTCCTTTCTGCCGGTGTTTCTGTAAGTCAGGTCAGTTCCAGGTCAACTGGCTCAACAACTCTAGGGGCTGAGAATCTCACAAGACAGGCCCTCTCCTTCAAATACTCCAGGTATGTGGGGAGTGTACCGTGTAAATAAAACCGGTATGACATGAGAGAAAAGGCTAAAAGGCTCTGGGCGCTGCTGTACATGTGTCATGGGTCCTGCTGACTTCAAGAAGTTGTTGTCATGAAATAGAAAGAAAATTGTCATGTGACGGAAAGGCACTTTGTTACACTGGGAGTGCATAAGTCATAGTGTGGCATAACAGTCAGCCCCCAGAGGGAAACAGACCATCTGCTCATCTGTTTATCACGAGATCATGACACTGCAGGATGAAATGTGATGGACACAGTCGATCCAGCAAATTTAAAATAACTCTGTGACTTTAAAAACCACATATGTGCTGTCTGTGTGTTCCTGTTGATGCTCGGCTGTGACCCTCGGTGCCAATCGGCAGCTTAAAGGGTGAGAGTAAAGCAGCAGGCTGATGGGTTTGTTTCTTTTTCGTGAATCTGTAATTTAAATGGTGCCAGTTTCCACCCACCTACAGCGGGTAAATACATCTATGTGACGCCCGTACAGTCCATGCTCAGGTACTTCTAAGCTAAAAGAAGCACGTATCAACATGCAGCTCAAGCTGTCACCAACTCTAGTGACATCTTGACATAGAACAACCTGGTGAAGGGGTCCATCTCACTGCCATGGCCATGAAATGAATCAAAACTTATTCTTTGTTATAATGAGCATGCGGAAAACACAAGCTGCTGCACACTATACGTGAACACGACACACAATTGTAACTTTATAAGTAGTTTTGTTTGTGTATAATATGAACAAGTGAATTCTAAAAAATATCTAAATCATCATTTATCATTTACAACACACAAAGTCTTTTGTACTGTGTCTCCTCCTTTTCTTCACTTCTCTCTGATCACTTGGATGTTCGTTGTTGTTGTTTTATGTTTATTGAATGAATTCTTAATTGATTCATTTTTAAATTCCAATATCAGTTAAAATTGAACTCTACATTGGAATTAAGTTTATTTCTTTAATAAAACATGACATGATGTGATCAAAGCCATAACGTGTCACAATTGGTGGAAGCCATCCTGCTGGTGCTTAAAGGAGGAAGCAGTTCGTAAGCGGGTTCTCAAATTTGATTGGATACTAGATGTGTGATGACATGACAGCTAATTCTGTTAAACACTGAATGACGTACAGATAATTGGTGATATGTTGAAGAATGAAATAAGACCTTGTTTGTGAGCAAACTAAGAAAGCTGTGTATATTTCTTGTCAACTGACCTGATAGGCCAGTTTGAACTGTGACGAGCAGCACCTGAACAGTTTGAGCTGTGTGAAGGCCACATAGATTTATTTTTTATTCTTATGGAGACTGCAAATATAGATTCCACATGTTCTTCCTCATGTACCGTCTCACTCTGCAGCTCAACGTACAACAAACTCTTTTGGAACAGGCATGGTCTCATGTGAAGCTATAGCATGAGTATTTATGCATTCATGCCAACGGGACAAAAAACTGTGAAGGCTGAAGGTTGCAACGTCAACTGTAGGTCTTTTTCATTTGAAACATTATTCATACGAAGCTTTTTGATTCTCCACCGTGAAAGACTGGTTAGGTTTAGGACATGTACATGACTTTTTGTACGAGGTGGGAGACGAGAACAGCTGCAAACTGTTCAAGGACAGCTTTTCTGTGCAGTATTCCTTTAATAACAACTCATGTTTAAAGCATGACAAATAAAGTGTATGTTCAACTGTCCTTGGTCCAGAAATGCACCTCCATTAATGCCAGATGTACGTACACTATATTCAGATTGGGTTTTGTTTCTTTTGAGTCGGGGAGCATTCTCCTCCTGTGCAGTCAACCAAGAGGGGGGTCACAAATACAAAAAAGAGTAGCAGACAAACATGTATAGCATTTTGTATAACTTACTGAATATTGCTCTAAAATATATTACCTTTTTTTTATTTTTAGAATTGCTTTCCTTTCTATCCTTTTTATAATACACCACATTGTTAAATCCCAGTCTTGCGTTTATTCACTTCTCCTGTAGTCTCGGATTGAATTTAAGCACTCCCCGGCACAGCAGTGTAATTAGATGGAGCACTGCAGCATATGGAAACACTGGCTGTCTGGTGATGAGTGTGCTCTCCAGTGAATGCTATTCACTTTCATTTCCTTCGAAAAAAAAGAGAAAAAAAAAGATTAAGTCAAACATATGGGGTCAGCTAAAAAGAGGAGTTTAATTTGATATTCCAAAATATGATTATTCTGGGGCCTCTCCGGTCCCTCAAGCTGTCATTGCTTCACAAATCTGACACTTCCTCCACGCTAAATGTTTGTGGATCGGAATATAATTTTTTAGAGTGAAATATCGCGTCGTGCAAAATCTAATTATTGCTTATACAGTTTATATTCCGCTATAATTCATCCATAGTATGGTTGTGTATGTAAGCCTGCACCACCCCTAGAAAAGATTAAAGTGACACGCTGCTCCATGTTTGATTGAAACCATGACAAATAGAAGTTGTTCCTGAGCATTGTCTTACCGCTTTGTTCTAGAATGTAGGTTGGATACTCGACACCCCAGACTTGTTGACGTTCATCTCAGACATAAAGCCCACAGGATACGTATAGGTGTGACATTTTATAGGCTTCTGGGACGCGAAGCTGAGACGGTTTCTGGGGCTTTTGTCTTTATGTGCCATATCTACAGTGCAGGAACAATACCTCAGAGCTTCATTCCCAGACATCTTTCCAAGAGCCAGAAGATAAAAAACAAGAGCATTGTCCCCTATGTGTCTCATTCAGTACACTCCCTGATAAAAAAAAAAAAAAGTGTTGCAGCTGTGTGGCTTCTTGCCAATACAAAAGGCCTCCTGTTATTCATGAAATCGGTGCTTGAGCTTTGCCTGTAAAATTTCTTAATTTAAAAAACATAATTCAACATGACATGATCCTTACATCTTCATCTATCAGTGTACTGCTCATGTACTCTGCTGGAGCTCAGTATTACATTCATTTTTTTTTTTTTTTTTTTACAATTCCTTAGCTCACATTTTACATCCATGGCCAATGTGTGCTGTCAAGGTAGGACACTGTGTGTCTTTTATGTAGCAAGGAAGAAAGTAAAGGTCGGGTTAAGCTGGAAGAGTTTGTACAACAAGTTGTCTCACCTTGTCAGAAGGCTCACACTCAAAGGTGAAGAGAAACGCTGGTTGTCATAGAGAGGAGTAAGATGCGATGATAATGGAGACAGAAGCACATACTGAATTTTCAGACAGTCTCTCCTGGAATTGGACATGGATTCATGTTCAACTTGTTGTAAACAGAAAAGGTCTGAAAAAGAGGACTGTACTCCTTCCTCACCTTCTTAATAACAGGTTTGCTATAAAGCAGCCACATAGATTCTACACACAATATAAATATTCATATCGTAACACAGTGTCACCATTTTCTTCTATTTCTGATATTTTCTAAGACTTTCTTTTTATCCACATCTGGAGTTTAGAGACACGTTCTTTTCTACAGTGACATTGGTGCCATCATAAATTCTTCCTGCTTATGCTGGAATGCCATTTGAAACATTTCTTGAATGTTGTATTTGTGGGTTAAAGTTCAGTTGTTGAACACAAAAATTTGAGCCATTGTGCGTCGTGACAGCTCACTCAGCTGCTTTTAAAAGTAACAACGTGATCCAGTGTTGCATTTTTCATCTTTCATGTGAAAACACTGTGAATCAAGCTGTTCTCAGATTTCATCAGAGCAGCGAGTCAAAGCATCAGGGTAAAGGTCTCGGCACGCTTCAGATAAGTGTTTATATCTGTTTACACAATTTAAAGGCAGGGTGAACAACCTGCTGTTGAAAGCTACAGTTATTAATAGAGTTGTGATTCAACCTCTTCATACACCTTCTCGACATACGTCTTTAGCATCTTGTCCAAAGGGCACTGAAATAAGAGCAACGCGTGTAGCTTTCAACAACCTTATATCCTCTAAGAGCATCATGATATCACAGCTCCGGTGTTCAGGTGTGTCAGCTGGTACAAGCTTTCGGCCTTGATGTTTTCCACAATAAAATATACTCATAAACCAACACTGTGAGGTTTCATTGCCTATGGCTTACTCCCCTTAGACCTTTTTACAACAGACCCTGAGTAACGTTCTAGTTTGCATCATCATAGATAGCCAAGATGAACCAACCAAAATATGTTGTTTCAAGCTATAATAGATTTTGTAGCTTTGGGTGCTTCATAAAATGAAAGACTTTATATATGAAGTGTGGTTGGTAAATGAGAATAGCTGCAGATTTTCCATATCTTACTGTAGGACTTGATGATGTCCTGGATATGGCAGCTGGATGATGTGTGCGGGGTTGTTCTCAGGTTATCCATATATGACAGCAGGAGATAATTCATGGCACTCCGTAACAACCTGGCACCGCCTTTTTACCCTTCTACAACCCCCTTCTCATCCATCTCTCTGCTTGCTGTACCTCCCTGGCATTTCGGATCTCGTCCAACCCCTTTACCCCATCAGGACTCCTGTGCGTATGTGAAAAGTCTTCCTTTCTCATTTTTTCGTCTTCATTCCATTAGAATCATTTTCCTTGATGACAAAGGCGCTCTTTTCTTCCCCTCCTCCATCCACGAACCTCCTCCTGTCTACCTTCACCTCCCCGCCCCCCAGCAGCCCTCGGCCCTTCTGTGAGAGCCTGATAGACGCTCTCCAATATCCAGCCGACATAAATCTTCCCCCACGTTGGCCACAAATACCTCAGCTATGCTGATTTATGGGAGCCGGCCTCCCCGTCTGTCTCGGAGAGGCTGCTGTGGTGCTCATAGGCTGCATGTAGATGGGATTGATTTCTTCATAGTAGGTCTATTCAAAATAGGAAGGCCACCTTCACGAGGTGCTAGTAAAGGGAGAGGGAGATTATCTGGTGTGTGGCCGTGCAGCACTGATGGAGAGCAAAAGGGACTCACCTGTAAAAAAAGGTCAGCGAGGCAGTAAACAGGCAAATAAACGTGGGATGGATGGAGAGGTGGAGGACACTGAGAGCCACACACACACACACACACACACACACACACACACACACACACACACACACACACAGTTGATATCAGTTTCTTTTAACCATGATGAAGATGGTTCCTTCACCTTGATCATTTTTAGCCATGCTACCCCATGTGGTTTGAGTAACGCAATGTCAGTCCACCACTGTGGTCCAGACTCTATATCTCAGCTACTGCCATGAAAATTTGAACAGACGACCATGATGCCCAGAGGATAAAGCTCAATGACTTTGGCTATCACATCATGTTTGGTCAGGAGTAAAATGATGTAGAATTAAATGTTACCCTCAGGATTAATTGTTAATCTAGCGCCATCATAAGGTCAAAAATTTGAATTTCTTACTTTAGGACCAAACTGTAGCAAAACCAAAGACGTTCCCATCAGCTTCAGCCGTGCTGTGTTTAATGCTAACCAAGATAAAATGTCCATTATGACCTGCTACTAGAGTTGCACGATACCCACGGTATACACGGTACCCCGCGGTGCCAAATTATAATCGTCGCTACTATACTAGAAATTTTACACGACGGTACTACCGTGGATTACTATATTACCGGTGCCAGTCTCCGCTACATAGCGGCCGCCTCTGCTCTCCTCCCGGCTTCTCACTGCATGCTACTCACTCGGAAAAAAACATGGCATGTGCTGCAACCGAACAACACAGCTGCTGAATGATTGGCTGTTTGCCCGTTACTGGTGACGTCCAGGGATGTGATAGGCTGTTGCACGCTGGGTCCGCCCATCTGTTAGCTGATTGGCTGTTCGCGTGTTTCTGCCGGCAAGCATGAACTCCATGAAGACAGCTTCGCTTCGATAGAAACTCGCTTCAAAACAAACAACAAGCTAAAGTTCTGTCTCGCCCAGACACGAGACAACACACTCACCATGGCAGAAGCACCGGGCCCGAGCAGCGAGTCTGCCGTGGCGTCTTCGTCAGTGGCAACACTAATTTTGCTTAAAAACAAACGTTGTTGTTTCAGACTAACTTGTACAAATACATTGCAGTTTATAAAAATAATAATAATAAAAAAAGGCAGCAGTATCGCGGTAATACCCGGAACCGCGATACTTTGTCTGGTATAGTATCGTGGTTACTCATTTTAGTATCGTGACAACTCTACCTGCTACATCAACCAAAATGAGGAAATGATGTTGAAAGTTTGAATATATAAACATTTAATAGTCAATAGATGATCATCTCTATGCTGAAAACAGACAATGACGTAAAATCTGGATTCTCTTCACTGCAAATATTTTCGGGCTAACTGTCGATGTGATAACAATGCATAGAACAGTATGGATTTTGTGTGGTTACCAATTATGGTTAATGGTCTATGGTTAAAGATTTTTTTTAAAGAAACGTAGCTGTAACTGAGGTAGCTGCATTTCAGAAAAAGTTCTGAATGACAGGACAGGAATGTTTTCAGTCACATGAAAGAGAGCCCAACACACACACATGTTTCAAACATGTCTCATGTAGCGAACACAGGTCCAGCAGACACAGTCTTTTTTTTTTTGCCTGCTCACACATTTTCTTTAGCTTCTGTGGAGCCTTGCAGCAGTATTCTCCTCTGATCACACAGTGAATGGAGGGATGCCTGCAGGGGAACTTGTTCTTTGTGCAACACATGTTGAAATGGCTGCGATGCTGTGGCTTCATGTGTGACATTCAGCCAGCAGGTGAATGGTAAATGGACTGTACTGCATCTTTCTGGTCTTCTGACCACTTAAAGCTTTACAGTACGTATCTCATTCACCCATTCATACACTGATGGCAATCGATGGACAGTATCTTGTCTGAGGACACGTCAGAGATTGAACCGGGGGATCGAACCGCCTCTGAGCCACAGACACTGTACTGTCTGTCCCTTTAAGAAGCCATTTGTAAAAGAACAAGAAGCTGATTTGTGTGTGATTGAAGGAATATATTAATGTAAAAAATTATGATCCTTCTATTGAAATTCAGATTTGATATTACTGGGTAGCAGTAGTGAGGTTTTCTGTTCAGATACTTGTTGCGCGTGGAGTAGTGGAGTAAAGTTAGACCTTGTTCAAAAATTTAGGAGGTCAATTATAAATTCCAGGGATCCGTTTAATATAAAGCATTCATTATTCAACATCACTGAGCTTAAAATTCAAGACTGAAGGATGTTATGCTAAAATTTATAATTAGGCTTCTCAAGTCAGCTACTTATTGTAGCACTACCATATTATTAAAGACGCCAGCACACTTCTGTTTCAGTGTTCTGCTTTGTTTTGTTTTTCTAGCTCAGAGCTGGGGTTGACAGTGTATTTCAGAGTCCAGTAACTTTTTGTAACTATCGGCCTTCAGAGAACATCAGTTGAATAACGAAGGGAAAAATATGTGCGCTGTACAGCTGCAGGTACCCTTTAAGTGCTGCAATGTATATGATGCATATCCAGCATACACAGAGCAACATTTTATTCATTTGGAGTCGTTGTTTGCGTCCACCAAATTAGTTTAATTCTAATTGTTAGTTCAAACCCAGGTTACTGTCCCTCATTTTAAACTGGAGGTGTGACGGTTTGCCTGCATTTACCAGTCTGTATGATCCGTGTGGAGCCGGAGACTTTGTGTTAACGCTGAAGTGGAGATAAGCATCTCTTTCTCCTCGGTCTGGGCCGAGGCAGATAGAGCTCGAGCTGCTCTGATAAACACTGAAAGGGCGTCTCTGTGTTATCTGAGCTTCCACAAGGCCTGGCTGGACGAGGGAGAGTCCATGTTAAGGTAGAGGTAGATAGGGAAACTGAGAAAGATGAAAAAAGTGGACATGATGGGTGGAAAAAAAAATTCTTGTCAAAGGAAAACAATTTTAGACAAATATCAATGAGGAGTACTATGAGCCTGTTTTCTGACTAGAGGAGTTTTGAATGAGAAATATTTGGGAAAATTAACATTTTATTTTACTTAAGGTCGCTTAGGTCTCAATATAACAATGTTAAAAGATTTAAAGACATGTGCATTTATTAGACAAAAATATACTTTTGGTTGCATAATGGGAAATGTAGGACTAAAACCAGACACCTGATGATGCTATGTACACCGCAATAATCCTGAACCGCAGAACATTTTAACAGGTTCTGTTTGGTGAAGTAAGAAATCCAGATTTCACTGCCACGGCACAGATCAGAAGTAGAAGACTTTAGCCATATGAAAAACCAACAGACGAGAACCTGAATAATGTCTTATTGTTGTTGTATTATGTATGTGTGATATGAATCTATACAGCTGATGTAAACACGCAGAAGCTGTGCTTTTATTGTCAGCGTGAGATGTCTGTAAACAGAGAACCGAGATGCTTGACAAATGACAAGATGCACGTCTGCTTCTTGCAGCTTTCACACAGACCTCGAAGCCTCAGCGTGTCCTCTCGAGCTCCTCCTTCATGAGCGCGCACACACACACACACACACACACACACACACACACACACACACACACACACACACACACACACACACACACACACACACACACACACACACACACACACACACACAGGTAAAATGGCAGTGGGAAGGTTTACATGTGGTTATAAATTATGCAAATAAACACATTTCACAGAAAGGGTTACAAGCTGTTCTCCATACTGTCTTCTCGTTCAGTACAATGTCAATGAGAAGCTGAAGCTTGAACATTTTTTTGGTTCATTCGTTGACAACTCTTTTTCATGAGCACGAACTGCACAGAGTCTTAGTTTTATGTGAGTTCTCAGTTACATGTCTGTGAAGATGAAGAAGTCATCAAGGTCATAGTATCAGTTCAAGGAGGCTATCTTCAGTTCTGACCTTCAGCCAAGTCGTTAGTTAATACTAAAAAGAGTCCTAATGTATGTCTCATCATTAAAACAACCATCGGCACTCCATACCAGCGACTCACTTCTCCTCATTTACATACCACCTGCAGTCAGGATCAATGAAGAGGATGTGTCTCAGCTTTTTGAGAGACAGAAATTAGACATCTTGTCTAACTCCTGTTTGAATTCCTCCCCTCTGCTACAGCTTCTTCTACAAAAATGACAACTCACCTCAGAAGAGTTGTCTGTTAAAGTTTGCAGTGATGCAACAGCCTGAATACAGATGGGATGTTGAACAGCTGACCCTCTGATGCAACAACCTGAAGGGAGCCACATTCAGAAGTGTCAAAACAACTTTGGATGTTTTTAGGAGGTGCCCCGCAACACCCCACCCTTGGTCACGCTCAACAATACTGTCTGCTGTGGAAACCTTCAGGTTTCTGGAATGGACTATCTCCTAGGACTTGAAGTGGGCGTCCGTCGTAGATTCCATCATCAAAAAGCTCCAGCTCTTTCCAAACGCTCCCCTCTGGAAGGCGCGCAGCGCGCCAAAACAAACAAGAGCAGTTTTCCACAGGCCATCACTCACTGAACACTTGAAACAGCCATGCAGCGTCAAAAACCATGTAACACAAAACATCCACGTACTTTCCTCATAGATACACAAATACAGTATATGTTTTTACAGCTGGAAATGTATGTATTTAACATGTCACTGTCAACACACACTATTATTTACTATTATTTCTTTGGCTTTAGCTTTGTTTGTTCTCGTTCTTAGCTGTTGTGTCTTTTATTCTGTGAGTCTATGTGTGCACATACTTTCACAGTAAAGCTGATTCTGATATATAACACGTGTTCGGTTTGTGTTCACAGGTCCTCTCATACAGAAGCCCCTGATCCCTAAGAATCAAGGGACTGTCAACAATACCCAATGCCATCATTCAGTACCAACGCGTGAAGAAGTTTGTCGTTCGTCACTGAGAGGAGGAAGGGTGTGAAAGTTTGGGAGATGGATGGGCGTGTGGCACATCCAGCTTTTCTGTGGGTGGATGGAGTTTATGTTGAGTCACTGTTTTCTTTCTTTTCTTTTTTTTTTAAAGTGAACCACCAGCTGGCATGCACAGATACTGAAGAGGAAAAAAAAACTATGTCATTTGAAAAAATCGAAATATGATTTTCTTATCTCATGACATGAGAGATGGCTTCCTCAGCTATTTACAGGTGGCCAAACCTCCTAAACTCAAATGTTAAAAAGATAGTTCAGGATCTGTTTAAATTTGCTCTTGATTAATGATTTTCTTACATAATATAAATAAAAACTTTTCCCAGAGACATTAGAGGATTAGGAAGTGAAGCTCCTGAGATCCAAGACGAGGGAAACAATCTCTCCATTGTTGCAGATGAAGAAGAGCCAAGTGTGCACGTGTCAAAATGCACGTTATGCCCTGACAAAAGCAGCAGTGAAAATGTTTATAGAAGGTTCTCATGGATGAAATCCTTTTGTGATAAGAAATATTGCGTGTGCGTGTGTTGGGTGAATGAGGCTGCAGCATGTCTGTGTGTATTTAGGTATGCTAGCAGGCGTTTGTGTATTTATGCACGTGAGTTTGCACAGCTGTCGGTGCAGCCGTACCTCCCTTTGGCAGTGAAAGACACTGTGATATCAATTGTCCAGTTAGACTGTGAGAGAAGCTATTAGCCAAACGTTCACGTCGTCATGACGGATCTGGCTGGCACATTACAAACAACTGTTGCTGCCCCCTTTGAAAAACAAGTGTTAACCACAGACCGTGGTGGTGTCACCACTCCCGGGCCTAACTTTAATGGAGCGAGGAAAGCTTTTTTGAATGAAGACATTTCTCTGTGGATTTGGTTAGAGGCAGAGAGGACCCTTGATGGTCTCCAGAGACAGGGTGGATAGGGAAAAGAGGGAGAAGAAGAAGAAGAGAGGAGGGAGACAGGGATACGGGAGCTCGAGGCCAAAAAAAAAAAAAAAAGACAAGCTAATTAGACAATACTGTGCTACATAGAGAAAATAACATTCTTTATGTAATCAGGAAAACAAACCAGCAATACCAGAATGTCTGACACGTCACAGATTATTAATAAGACACATTAGGGCTCGTCCACAGACCAGATTTAACGCTGTCTCACAGAGGCAAAGGTAAAGATCCCACCTGAATAACTACCTCTGACAGACAGTTAAAGACACAAAAAGAAAATATTAGCTGCATTGACAGAATGAGACAATAGAGACAGGCAGAGAAACAGAGGGGCAGAAATCACTATGCTTCATAGTGAAACCTTGAATAGTAGAGGAATTAACTATGAAAAGCTTTCCCAAGGGTCCCAAATGCAAAGGTTTCATCCTCTCAGGAGCATGAACGTGGTCAGTAAATTTGATTAGATATTTCTTTTTTAAAAATGTAACTGGAATTTAGTTTTTTGGGTTCGGTAGACTGTTGAATGTCAAGAACAAGATGAAGTAGCTGGCTATCTAAGACTAAAAACGGGGGGAAAGAAGTAGCCATCTATCCAACAGTAACAAAATCCACCATGATGTTTTATCTTCTTTGGTAAATCTATGCAGAAACTGTGTAACAACTTGGTATTTCGCATGGTGGCTATGTGCCAGACTATTTCTTGGCTTTGCTGTTGCCAGGTAATGGAAATATAGGATGTCTTTGTTTAAACAGGGGAGCGACAGGATGATAGGTATCCAACCAGCAACTTATTTTCAGACAGCAAACAGTTGCCACTCCAGCTGCTAACCAGCAACGCTGATGTTCTGTATTTTGAATTGGTGGCAGCGTCTTTGATCATCTACACCACAGCTTGCTGCTATCAAGATAGTCTAATGTCGTTACACAGAAGACCTGGTTGTAAAGTAAATTAGGTGAAATGGTCAGCAGCATGTCATGATTCAAATATCAGGTTTTTCTAACTAGTATAATTTACAATGTTTACTTGTCCTAGAGCCTTATATTCAGACTTTGAAGCTGATGTTGCTGCAGTTTATTTATCTTCGATGCTCTGCCAGTTTCTCTCCTGGTAAAGACTTAAATAATTCAGGGGGATTCAGATACAGTGAAACCAGCTCTTCTATTGTTTTCTTTGCTGTGGTTACCATGGTTACACAGCGAGCCACATCTGAAAGTTGAACCATCATAAACTTTGAATACGTCAGACAGTTGTAAGAAAGTGGCAGCTGCACTCTTTGCCAATGAGGCAGCTGCTGACTTGAGTGTCAGAACATCTAACCGGTCCTCAAGTCATGAGGTGTCAGCGCTTACTACAAACCATTTAATAGCTTCTGCTGGTAAACCCCAGAGACAGGACCCCAAACCCTCTGCGAGAAAGACTGGAGTGGTGCATGACACTTTAAACAGCAGCTCAAAGCTGCCCATGAGTCTCTGGGACTAAATCTGACCCATTGGTCATTTGGGAATTTTGGATTTAAAAAATGAATTCCTGTCAAGAGCAAATAAGGTGCTGTAGTGAAAATATCAGTCTTCCTGTTCTTTTGAATGGGGTAGTCAGTGGCAGTGGTTCCCTGCAGTGACTTGCAGCAAAGGAGTTGAGACAGAATCAACTTTTGGAGAAACACAATCTGAATCCATAGAAAAGATCAGTCAAACTACTCCAGAGTCAGCCTGAAATGTCACTAAACTACACTTCCCATTTATGCTCCCCATTTGTGTCCTTGTCTGGTTTATTTCATGCACCGAGCGAGCTAAAAAGCGACACCAAGAAGCTTCATTTGTTTATTGTCCGACAGAGGATGAATGAGGAAAGATGGAGTGCCGGTAATGTGAAAGCCGGTGAATGAGAAAAATAAAGTTAATTTGTTCACAGTGGTTACATTCAGTGCAAATCACCAGTCCGCGCTAATTGCTGAAATGCCTGATTTGTTCTGAATACAGCCCTAGGAGCTCTTTGGGCTCATACATAGGGGGCCAATGGTGACCAGCCACAACACATTAAAATGAAGGGGAGGAAAAAGCCAGTGTAAATCTGTTTCTATCCTCCTGATTCACCTCCCTCTGATGCATTGAGCGGCTAATTAAGAACCAGAGCTTTCTAATTGATGTGACTGCTCCGACATGCCTGGGAGGGGAGTTGGCCTTGTGAAGGTGAGGCTTTATGTTCAAAGGTCACAGTCCATAGAGCAAACAGCGGTGACTGCTCCACAGCTCTGCTTCAGGAGAAGCTCTCCCAGCTGAGTGTGCCTGACTCCACCTGCAGGTGGATCACAGACTTCCTGTCTGACAGCAAACAGCTGCACCTCCAGTCAACAGTCTGTCAAGCTCCTGAAGTTTGCGGACAACACCAACCTCATTGGACTCATCTCTGATAGTGACGAGTGCGCCTACAGGTGGGAGTTTGACCATCTGGTGACCTGGTGCAGCCAAAACAACCTAGAGCTCAGCACTGTAAAGACAGTGGAGATGGTTGTGGACTTCAGGAAGAACTCAGCCTCACCTGCCCCCATCACCCTCTGTGACTCCACAGTTGACACTGAGGAGTCTTTCCGCTTCCTGGGAACTATCATCTCCCAGGACCTCAAGTAGGAGCTGAACATCAGCTCCCTCATCAAGAAAACCCAGCAGAGGATATATTCCTGTGCTCAGCTGAAGAAATTCAACCTGCCAAAGACAGTAATGGTGGACTTCTACTCCTCCATCATTGAGTCCAGCCTCACCTCCTCCATCACCATCTGGTACGCTGCTGCCAAGGACAAAGGCAGACTGCAGCATGTCATTCGGGCTGCAGGGAAGCTGATTGGCTGCAATCTTCCATCTCTCCAGGACCTGTACACCTCCAGGACTCCAGGAAAGATTGTGGCAGATTTGATGTTTCTACCCCACTGGATGTTTCGCTCGGTATAGAGAAATATAACATGACAGACTTAGACTAGTATGCCACTTATACCTAAATCTATTTATAAAGGCTGGTCATATGAAGAATGTTCCACTTCAGCGTTATGGAGAGGAGATGAGGCTACAGAAACAGTTAAGACATGAAGAATCAACAGATAGAAAAGGGGAACGCAGCTAGTAAGTCAGAAGTGCTTGAAGACCCAAAAGAAATTTGAGAGCGGCGGTGGAGAGGGTCAACAGCATGTGGATGCAAACAGTAATTGTCAACAGTCACACAAGCATAACGGGCATAGATAACAGTGGGTAAAGTGGAATTACAGCCCAGCTGTGCAACATGCAAACCCTCACCCCTCCTGCCTAGTGAATTTACTACTCACTTACTGTTATGCTAAATGAAATGGCGGCGTCTAATTATGACAGTCAGTGCATTCATCTGTCCACACAATTAGAACCACTGACACTAAATGATAAATGACCTTATGTTTTGTGGCGTAGTCTGATGCCGCTGCGGGTTCTTCAGCAGTTTATTTCAGTTCACGACACAGTCACACCCGCGTCTTTCTTCGTGTCGTACCCAGGTCCAGCATGCTACTGTGTTAAAAGGAGAGAGTGGTTAGCTCAACAGGATACAGGTGTGTCGATCACTCTCACCTGGCGCCGCTCTGCTGATCCCTCTCCACACCTCTCTCCTGCAGCTGGCGCACCACGCCCCCTCCACATGTTTATATAGCACCTTTCTGCTCTGCCGACTGCACAGGATGTTTTTACAGCACCTGTCACATTCACCCGGAGGCTGCCATGCGAGGCGCCAACTGCTCGTCAGGAGTGATACAGCGCTTCCTATCCGAAATGCTCACAGTGATACTGAGCCTTATACACACAGCGTCTCAACCATCGGGAGACATTTGCAGTTCAGTGTCTTGCTCAAGGACACTCCGCCTGGATTGGGGGAAGTGGGGAACTAAAATAGCGACCAATTACTACCTGCTATCACCTGTTCTACCACCTGAGCCTGCTCACAGCGAGGGATCGATGGCATTAGTGAGGGTGGTGCAATAAAAGCGCTTGTGGATTGTTGAAAATGAAAAATAGTGGAGAAAATTCTTTATTTCTTGCTTTCTTTCTTGCTTGCTTTCTTTCTTGCTACTATTGTTGCTGTGCATCAATGACCCCCAACCTGAAGTGTCAAGAGTGAGAGGAAATGTGTTTTTGTAGATATATATCTGCTCTAGGTCGTGCAGAATGAAGACATGCCCAGGTGAGCTGAAAATACTGAGGGGAAAATACCCTCAAGGTTTATGATTCTACTTGATGAACGGACAGAGATTAAGAAAAATTAAAAGAGGTGTGGAGGAAAACATCAGACAGAACTGGAACTCCTGGTAAGTTACATATGACCATATTGGCAAACCCCTAAACAAGAACCTTAAGCTGTACTGCACATTCATGCCCAGGCACATGTATAGTCCATATACATACATATACATTGTCAATTCTAGCTAAAAGCAGTTAATGTTGTTACAAGTAAAGCACAGGGTGAAACAGCTAACGACAACATGTTAATTATTGAGGCTTATTCCTTCATCCAATGTCAGCAGAATAAGAAGAACAGGAAAATCTCTATTTGTTCTGACTTGAGAGTGTAAATCCATATTTCAAAAATAGTTACTTTAATGGCTTTTTGTGGTCATGCTAGACACATAGTCCAAATAAGCTATTTTTGCAGTGTTATGTATTTGTAGCAGGTTGTTCACAAGTAAAAGCAAAAACAAAGAACCCATGTAGAAGTCATTCTAAGTTTGATAAATTAAATCCATCAGTAACATGATGGTGACATGTGGATTTTGTTTAGCTGTAAGAGCCAGGATGGTGGCTTTGCATAGATATCGTATAGATATTGTTGCTGCACACAATTGATGTGCAAGTTCAGTCAGTAGGACACCATGCATACTGTCTGCTCCTCTGTCTCTGTCTCTCTCTCTGTCTCTCTCTCTCTGTCTCTCTCTCTCTGTCTCTCTCTCTCTCTCTCTCTCTCTCTCTCTCTCTCTCTCTCTCTCTCTCTCTCTCTCTCTCTCTCATTGATCAGCTGACTCTGACCTCATTGACCCCCAGTTCATCATGTCCATTGCTCTTCAGAAGTCTATGTCATCTCTGTCAGGAACAATCTTAAGCGTTCTCCTCATCCTTTCATCACTCCATCAGGGGGTTTCCTGTACTAATCACGGCTTCACTGCCCCCTCTGCATATCATGACAACAGATAACAACCTTTTATATTTTTAGATTCGCCAGCTGTTGGTCATACAGACACATCCCACATGTGATATTACAGGAAAGGAAGTGGGCATGTGTAGACCTGTCTCTGAGCTACAGTGGATTTCCCATGGAGAGTTAGAGGACCTGGATTAGGAGAAGAGTAGATTAGTGTGGAGAGAGGGAATAAGGCTGGATGGTGCACGACAAGATGACGAGCCAGTCGTGTGAAGCAGCACCACAGGCAGTGCTATTCCTGTCAGGCTAAAATGCGGTTAGCTGTCTGTTCTGTAAAATAAAGGTTCCTTTAGACACCGCAACAACTGAGAGATCCATAAAACGAGAGGCAGAATCCAGCACCAAGGCACTATGGACTAAACGATCAATATCCACAGGAGATACTCGACAGACGTAAAAACTATTACCCATCAGAAAGCAGCTACTTAAGGCTGGAAACAAGCAGCCACTGCAGTCCACAAATTATGTTCTAGTAGCTGAACCTTTTTGGACTGAGTAGAGTTCTTCCTAACCGGCAACTCAACTATGTCAGACTTGCAGACTCACCTCACCATTATTGATGACCATGCTTCTGTGTTACTAACATGGAATAGAGACTGTTTATCCACACGTGAAGCTTTAACTTATCAGTGTTACGACCCTGAATTTAACAGCTAGATAGAAATAAACTCTTCTTCAAAGAACTCACCAGTAAAGCTACAATAATATAATGGGAACATGACTCCATCACTCCCAGTGCTGACTTCCTGAACCAAATGTGTAAGATTTTATTTTATTTTTTAAAATATCAAGAATCAATTTATATTACAAGATAACCACATCACAGTCCAAAGGACAGGTTAGGGTTACCACATACCCCCTTTAAATTAATATTATTGTTTTTATTTCTATTTTAATGTTCTTCATTTCTTTTTGTATTTTAAGGTTCGCTGTATTCATATTAATTATTTTGATAAACTGTGAGTTTATGACCTGCTGCTACCTCCATAGTTGACAGATTCTTGCAAAATAATACAATACGCTCTATACTCACTCACATGGACTGGCTCCCTTAATGTATTGTGTGCTATATATGCATGTATGTGCACAAATATTTATGTACTGTAGTTTTATTTTCACTACTTTTCTTGTTTTTTTAATTTATGCATTTCATTTTTGTTTCCTCCTCCTCCTCCTCCTCCTCCTCCTCCTCCTCCTCCTCCTCATCGGCACATACCTGGTCACAGTTAGTCCATGCATATATAAAAGCATGACACACTTTTATACACATACAATACTCCAGCTAAAGAGCAGTACAGTATTCAAATGTTGCCCTCTGTTTGTTATGTCTTATGTTAATGTCTGTATATTTTGTCACGCCTGTGTCAGTCTCACAAATAAACAGATGGAGTGATGGGCAGACAGACAGGCAGACAGAAACAGATAGTGTGCGAGAGACAGACAGACTGTTTTGATCCAGCGATATACAGCTGGCTGGCTCACATGGGAGAGCTTTTCTTCAAAGCCGGTGGTCTGTCTGCTCTGTTTGTACTCAGGCTTCTGCTGCGGCTGCTCTCACACACGATCAACAAACAGCTATTATCTGTGGTTTACAAACTGTATGCTATGTCATCTGCGGGGCTGCATGAAGGCAGATCTGCATTCTGAATCACTGTTGCCTTCTGAGCGCAATCTAAGGCTGCGCTGAATTGTCACTATATAATGTTTTTGTCCTCCAAACAGTAACACAAACACAATCTGCAAGGACTTTCATCCATAATGTCTGACTCGTATCTCACGATTTACGCCTAACATTTAATTCCAATGCAGGAAGTAGTGCATGTTCTATCACACTGTATAACTGGAACCATGAATGATTCCTACCCTTACCTAATTGTTTTAGTTGCCTTAATCATAACCATAACCACAGTTTATTTGTCATAACCCCAACCTGTCCCTACATCAACTATACCACAGTTGGGGAGGTCGGTAGCGTAGTGGGTTAGCAGCCGCCCCGTTTGTAGAGGCTATAGTCCTTGCTGAAGCTGGCCCCGGTTCCAATCCCGCATCGGACGGCCATTTACTGCATATCACTCCCCCTCTGTCTGCTTCATGTCTATCTTCAGCTGTACTATCATAAAAGGCCAAAAAAAGAACCTTAAAAAACAAACAAAACTATACCACAGTGGTAAAAATACAATTAAGTAATGTTGACTGTAAAAACAATTGGTTTTAATTGTAGTCTCACAAAAAGAAGTTGCAGTCAGGGCTCACTTTCATCTTCAGTGCTATGTCTGTTTGGTTAGAACATTCTAGTAAACTGGTACTATAATTATAATTAGCATTAGTGATTGTCCATATTCTGTTAATAAAGAAAAGAATAAAATTAAATTAAAATTTTAGTCATCAGAGTCATTTTCATGATACTCAAGGACATACAACACAGATCATTAATCCCCCCACCAGAAGTAATTCTAAAAAAGTGTTTTCTGAGTGGTGCTTTGAACGTAGACAGATCACTGCACTCTTGGATTTGTTTCAGAAGAGAGTTCCAGAACGAGTCGGGAGCTATGGAGAAGACTCCACTGCTCCACACTGAATTTAAGTTGGATCTCTTGTGAGACAGGGAGCCAGTGGAGTTTCTGGAGGACAGAGGTGATGTGGTCATGCCAGATAAAATGCTGTTGCAGTCGTCTATTCTGCGTGTGATCGGAGGCAGGATCAAAGATATCTACACACAGTCACATGTTTCCATTTATATATCAATTCTTCTGCTATGTTTCTGGATCTTGGACAATGTTCCCATTATCAAACCTGCTACAAAGCTCTGATTGACTCATTGTTTTTCTAAGCAGGGGAAGGTGATCAACTTGTATCGAGATGTTCTGAAACCAGTCTACTGCTGATGAGCAAACCGACATGATCTGACTTGAGTTCAGACGGGAGAAACACCGGTGTGGTACCCATAAGTCAACTGTAGCCACATTAACCCATTTATGTGGAGCTTAGTTACTAATAGGCCCGCAGTCGTACTAATCCCCCATCTCTCTGTGTACCGTCAAATGAACTGAATGAACACGTTATTTCCTCAGGGAGCTGCCAGTGTTTGGAAGGTATTAAGGATGAGTGAAGTGGAAGCCGTCACTGGTGTCTTTGTGTGGAAGTGGTTCAGATGATTCCTTTTAAGACATCTATTCCAGGATGCATTTGTGTGGTTTCAGCTGTGCAGTGCAGTCCATTTCACATGGCTGGTTGTCCTCTTGATACAATTCCTTGTCTCCTTTATGTGGTACACTTGGTGGTTTTTTTCATGCTCTCTGGCAGAGATATTCACCGTCTCTGGGGCCGTCCCAGTGAATTGTGGGTCAGACAAAACAGGACTGGGCCACTTCTGTTACAAAGCCCTGCAGGGAAAGGCCTAGTGCCATTGGATGGCTCGACAATCGGTTTCTCTCGCAGTGCTTGGCGGGGCCAGATGGACACACTGCAAAAAGATTACAAGCCTAGCAAGTGATTTTATTTTGTGCTCAGATTTGTTTAAGGTTTTTTAAGTGATCATTCCGATCACCTGGGGTCATCACGAGGTATCAGCAGGTGCTTATATCAAGGTACTAATGCTGGAGCTGGTTCCTGTACTAAATCACCAGTCATTTTACTGCCTAACCAATAGTTTGCAGCTGGCTCCAGTCTGGGCAGATCCCTAAAATGTGCTGGTCTATGCTGATGATCATCACATAAACCTAGCAAGCTCGGGAATTGCATACATACTGGAGTATCTTACAGTTTACGTCTAAGGTGTGCCGTTTGGCAGAAGGTGCTGGATGGTGCATGTAGTGTGTCTTCATGTGGAGTTTACATCCTAGCACAGATCTGCAGTTAATGCTTTTGATAATAATTAATTTATTTTGGCTTTATTTTGATAGAGACAGCTAAAGAGTGACAAGAAATTCAGGAAATGACATGCGGGAAAGAGCCACAGGTCAGATTTGAACCTGGGATGCCAGAGCAAGGAATGAGCTTTCACACATGGGGCGGCTGCTCTACCAACTGAGCTAAACGCCACCTAGTTAATGGTTTTTCATAATCACAATGTCCTCCTTTGTGTCCCAATATGAATTCTGCATTCACGGCTGTCCTTGCCTTGTCTTTTCGCCTTCAAATGTCACTTCTTTATACGTCACAGCCGTCAGCTACACTAGGAGAATGTATTAAATGTAATGACGTGTACGCAAACCTTCACAGTTTAGATTATTTTAATTATAAGGCATTGTTAAGGTCTCTCTAAATAATATAAATAGTACAGTCTAGACCTGCTGCACAGGGAGAGTTTCATGAGATAACTTCTGTTATGATTAGACACTACATAAAAACTAATTATAATAATTTTCTCACTTAACTTAACTTATTTGTGATTTAATTGATGAAAGCTTATTCCACACTTGGTTTGGAATTGCTCCTTCTGCCCGAGTCTAAAACCCAAACATGTTCAATTTATGATGAAGAAAAGAAAAAGGAAAGTGACACATTCTCAAATCAAAGAAGAAAATGTACAAATATTTGAGATGAAAAATGTTTCAGATGATAAATCGATCGAAATATCTGCAGTTTTATTTTTGTGTGAGCTGCTGCCACCACATTTAGTCATCTTAAGATTTCACAGTTTTGCCTTTGTTGCTATAAGCTTATATGCTATGGCAAAACATCTCTCAAAGACTTCTAAAGGTGACAAGTTTGCATGCCTGCTTAAGTCACATTAAGAGCCTAAGGGTCAATATTATGCACTCTGGTTACACAGTTGAGCTTGTGAACCAAGGTAAATGCAGGCCAGTCCATAAAAACATTTGATTTTGTCATTTGAATGACTAAATGAATAACTGATCCACTAAAACTGGGGATTTTGTTGATTAAATGAAAAGATTATGATATCATCTGGAAATATTTGTAGGTTTCTATTGCTAACAATTACAATATTCATACAAAGCTTTCTGTTTTCCAGCTGTTACCTCTCGGGTCACTGACACACACAGTTGTTGCTTCTTTAAGCATGTATCCGATGTGGAGATTTATTTCCTTGTCTCATAAAGATTTCACATTAACATAAACTAAGTAAAAGGTTAAGTCTCACTTGCATTTTTTGCAGTGCATGAAGCGATTTCCTCTCTCCCCCCTTGGGGTTAGCTGGGGGAGGGGGGCACCCTGGAAGCTGTGTCTTCTCTCCACAACTTTTGCAGCATCTGCGTCTGGACGTCATGAACAGGGCCATCAGCGAGCCAACAGTCCCTCAGGCGGCTGAAGGTCGTTTATTCTGCCCTGCGATATTCTGAACTTCAACTTCTCTGTCACAAGTGACCACCCTCTCTTTTCCCCACCCCCTTTCCCTTCCATCGCTTCTTGGAGTGCTTCCAGCCTTCAGGCGAGGAGCCTGTGATGAGAGGAGGAAAGATGGGGGCAGGGAGGCGGGAGGATGAGGGGGCTGGATGGATATACTGGCTGCGATCCAGACGTTAGCGCCGGAGGAGGAGGAGGAGGATGCTGTGTTTGTTTCTAACCCTCTGTTCACGAACAGAGACGCCGTGAGCGGATAGGGTCAGTCAGTGCTGGACATGGACACAGATTTACTGCAAGGAGAGAGGTGTTTAAAAGTTTGAACATGTACATGCAGCTACAGCTTCCTACATGTGTTAGCGAATGGTCACCGCAAAACTAAGTTAAACTGCAAAAACAGACACAGAATAAAAACTTTGGAGATACCGTGACTCCACCATTTATCCACCTCTTCCCTTGCACTCAGATAAAAAAGCCTCCATTCATGTTCTCTGTAAGAGATACAGAATTATTACACCACTGACAATGTGCGGCAATGCCTAAAGCAATTCTCTCACATGTTGTTTTCTCAAGACTGCATTCCAAACAAATGGCCGACTTCATATTGTCTCCTGTGAGAATGCAAAGACATCTTTGTGTTCGTTTCGTATAAAGAAGCGGAAGCTTTCAGCGTTGCACACCCAGGTCCCTGAAAGGACCATCATGAGGAGGATGAGAGGCAGGACAAAAACGGAATAAAATTGCTGTTGGTGCTTAAGCAACAACAACAACAAGAAAAAATATCTCCATGGTCTTAAAACAAAATGGTTGAGCCACATTGCTCTCATTTTCTTGTTTTTATTCGCCCTCCGTCTGTCTTTGCTGGTGAGCTCCACCTACGTACTGCAGAGACAAATGAAAGGAAGAGAGGGAGAAAGGGATAGAGAGACATCTGTTGGCTCCTATTGTGTCTAGATGATTGCCCCCTCACTGCTGCCAGCACACACACACACACACACACACACACACACACACACACACACACACACACACACACACACACACACACACACACACACACACACCACACTTCATGTTTTTGCATGATGTCTGGAAAACTGAACTGGCAGAGGAAAGAGGGCACTGCTGCAGTCATATGTGTTTTTTTTTTCAAAGACACTCCCTGGGTAACGCTGCTGTAAAAAGCATTCAAACCACAGCCAGCAGCTAGCAGTCATGCACAAACCCTGCGCAATCACACCAATGGTAAATTACACATACATGGATGCTGTGAGAATCCTTGTTCTTCAGAAAATGGTGAGTTATTTTGTCTAGTCGAATCCCACCTGGGATCCCACTCCCAGGACCGATAGATGAACAGAACTGGACAGATGTTGTGTGTGAAGGGTATTACCAAATAGGTTGAACCTGAGCCACACTACCTTGCCACCATCCTGGAAGTTTTACTCATCAGAAGTGTTGACAACTGAAGACTAACCCTCTCACTCACCCCCAGTCAGAAGAAGCAAGATCACAATTAACAAAAGATCTGGTAGACCACAGAGAACACTATGACAGATGCAATGCATTTATTTGTGGAAATAAGTTCCTTTGTTTACGGTCAAACTCAGATTGACTCTCCTGGATGGAAGCGTTGAAATAAAGATCAGTGCCTGTCCCAGACAGTCCACCCTGAGCAACATGAACCAGTAAAAGTGCAGTTTGTTTTGTAGCGACAGGACCGGTGCACTCGTGGTCCATCTGCCTTCCAGGTCCATACTTGTACGGAGGGTCGTCTACCAGTTTAGCCACTTACACTGAAAACAACACTAAACAGTCCTACTAAAAAAAAAGGGAAACACAGAACTGACTCCAAATGTCTTGCTCAAAGACAGACATTTCAAAATGGCTCGTCTGTTGGAAGATGCCTTGGCTGCTCCTCCCTTTCGCTGCTGCCTACTAAAGCTGAATGCTTGCCAAGTACTGAATATTTCACTGTCTACAGTTATACTAGTTATTATACATAAAAAAATATTAACAGAATTCATCATAATGATGATTATGATTTAGACACAAATGATGCAGTGTTCAAATTTAGTCAATTAAATAACATCAAGGTCAAAAGTTGTGAAGCCAAAGAGAAAATACACTGACACAATCACAGGATGAGTGTACTTCATGTGTCTGAAAGGTGTCAGGTGACATCCAGCTGATTTAGTTAGCACTGGATTATTATGTTATGTTATGCTCATGGGTAACAAACAGGCTGACATTTGCACATCACTGTGCCATATGGTGGCAGTGACACTGATCAAGGCTACGTACTGGCACTGGTCCCTTTCCTTTTGGCATTGCTGCTGCTGCCTGCTTGAAAATCATTTGTGTTGTTAGCGACTACCCCACCCCCTCCTCCGTAGACCATCAGATCTGTCCTGACATCGTGTATTTCACACTCCACTGAATCGAACATCCCCTCTTTTAAATCTTTGAGTTCGATCTTATCTTAACAAGGCAGGTATCCAGACTGAATCTGGTCACAAATTCTGTGCATTGTACTGTTTGAGAGCTCAGTCCAGAGGTGGACTGGGGTTTGAACAAAAACTACAGTCTGAGATTTGATGTGATCCACAAATGAATGTAAAGTATACTGTAAAGTATCCTTTAGCAGAGTAATGTTCGTTGAACACATGGGAATATCATGCTCAGATGTTTTGGCTATACAATCTTGAGTTTGCAAAAGTCATTTAGCTTTATGATTCATGAGTCTTTTTTAACTCTTGGAACACTTGGAAGATTAGAAAACTCACAATTTTATTAAGAAGGGTGGTTGGTAGAAGTCAAATGAGTGGATCCAGAGACAGCGGTGGAGTTGGGCAGGCGGCAGCTTGATGCCTTACCCCTAAAATACACTGCATGTGGAACGGCTCCGGAATGGCTCCGTCAGCTCTCCGCAACACATACGCAGAGCTTCTATTTTTCACGCACACCGGAGCACGGCGCATAAATTCAGCACAGGGCAGATTGTGCGGGGAAGGAAATCGGCTACGAAATACAAAATAAAACCCTGGTTGATTTTCAAAATAAAATACTCGTGTTCACCGCGGATGGAATTTCATTACAAGAAAACGTCATAATGGGTGGGGGAGACTTGAAGTCAACAGGTCAGAGGTTTTCAGGCGTCTTTTCACCCTGTCGACACCATGGATGAGGAGAAGTTGATTCTGGAGGTCCAAAATCAACTTATCTTCCTTTTTAAGGACACCAGAAAAAAGATGCAGCATGGAATGCTATTGCAAACAGAATACAGCTGGCAATATTGTGCGATTATGCGTGAATTCACAAGATCTCATGCGTTCTCGCAACGTTCTGTGGCCGGCAGAAATGCACCTGTGTTAGTTGGCAGACGGTGGAGTACACTGTCGTTCCAGGGCGGAACTGTTTTGCAGCCGTTCCGCATGCAGTATATTTTAGGGGTTACAGAATGATCCGGCGAGGACCAGAGTGTCGAGCAGTTGTAGATACACTGCAGAGTCTTGATTGGTGGATGATATGCAGACGTGCAGGTTGCAGCAGGGCGAGGGTTATTGGCCACACCCAGAGAGACAAATAGGGTAATGACCAGAAACACGACAGGCAGAAGAGATGGAGCTTAATTTCATTATACCTGAAAATTTCCATCGATTCCCCATTCTGCTACCGCTACTAACACATGTGGAGGCTTCAATATAAATACTCCAAATGTACGCACATTTAAAGCCTCTCCACACAGTGCACATTACAAATTCCTGCAAAAGTTTCTGTGTTCTGAGTTGAAAACCTCTGAGAAGCTGTGTTGAAAAGCCTTGGGATTTCTTGGCCTAAACTGTAGGAATATTTCCTAACACAGTGCCATATTTTACACAGAGAACAAAGTGTACTCGCTGGTCCGACAAAACGGACTCGAACACAGAGAGACAAAAGGAAGTCCCAGCCTGGTTGGAAAAAGAGGCGTGAAAATGAGCACGCTGGCTGGCTTAGCAGCGAGTTACATGCATCGCTCTCAGGGTCGACCCAGCTTGGCTTATCATAAAAGGCTTCCTCTGAGACATCCTCTTGGAGGATATCAAAGACCTTCTGTGGTGGAGATTCAACTTAAGACAGATCAAATGGAAATAAAGAACCTTCACCTTTCTCCAGTCCTTGGGTATGTGGCAAAGTCAGCCTGGATGATGAATACTACAGTACACTGTTGGCAAAAGAAGCCTTTTTTTCCCATGAAAGGTGGAGAGAGATTGGGAGTAGTTCCTCTTACGTTATTTTTTCCACTGAAGTCTGCAGGGCCTTCCCTACATCCCTCCCCAGCATATCTGAGCAGGACCTTGTCTACCATATGAAAATATTTGCCTCTAGATTATTCTGTTCATACAGAAGACAGTATTCATCCAGATCCTCATGGTGGGAATGAATATTAATATATCTTATATGTAATATAATAAAAAATATACAGGTGGTATTATTTCTAAGAGGATTTATGCACGCGATCGGAGAATATTATACACATGGGAAGAGTAAGTCACTCTGTATCAAAAAATATGATCTCTGTGTGTTCAAATTTTACAGAGTTATGATTCCATGGAGTGCAAATGTTGATGCCTCGCATCCCTCCCTCCATCCCTCCCTGCAAAAGTTATCTTCAGAGAAAAACCTCTAGGTTGGATGTTAAACTGAAATGTTGCGTTACCAGGTTGCAGTATCTCTGACTTTGACAACACCAAACAATGCACCACTCACAGATCTGAACCAGGACAGCACACACCAGTGACAGGTTGAAGTGCATTAACACGCCGAGATGTGCCATTATCACTACTTCCAAGTGCTGAACATCTCCTGCTGCTGCGCATCATAATGCACATCGAATGGCATGATGGGATAGCTGGCGATGTTGCAGTTGTGTTGCTAGAATCCCCAGTATGAGGGTGCACACGCCACCATCGTGTGGTGCATGGTTGTGGACCTCTCAATTTTGGAAGCACGTTTTTATGTTAAGATGGATGAGTTAGTACAGATTTCATGTTTGTTTTTTTCTCATTTTGTTAGGAACAAAAGATCAAAAAAGTAGGAAATGACATTAGTTTTTGATTAAGTTAAAATGTAACTATTGCAAAATTCATTTGCAATTTTTATTATGAAACAACCCTCCACCCCAATCTCTGCTCGTAGCTAATGAGTTTACTTAAGCTCTGACTACCAGTAAAATGGAGAGTTTGTCACTCTGTCACTCTAACTGGCGTTACATCCTGTGTCACAAACCACATGGCCATGAGCTGAAAGATAAAAAAATTATCTCATGAGAGAAAATCAAAAAGAGCTTTAATTCACACTTAAAAATAGGCACGCCTGCATATAAACACAAGCATTATGACGGTTCTGGGAAAGGCAGCAGAGACATGGCGTGCTCTGAGCCCAGTGGGGATTGTGCATGGACGCCAGAGTCTAACCAGAAAAGGGCAGACGCAGCATATGGTGAGAATCTGTGCCGAATCCATGCCGGACTTCGCGTTGCAGAGCTCATTTAGTTGCCTCTGCCTCCCCTTTCATTTCATTTTCCTCTTGTCTGATGTGGACACGGCGGCAGACCATACGCATGAGGAAACACACGTGCACACACAAAGGACAGGAAATGTCATGAAAACACACACGCACACACACACACGGACGTACAGTTGACATGTTAATGCTCAGATTTTTACAAAGATGAGGCGCACATAATGACACTATTGTTTCTAGTGTGAAAGAACATATCCATGCCAATAAAACACTCTACTACACACTGGGGTACAGATGCTGTAATTTACCTACACGCACACACACACACACACACACACACACACACACACACAGAGCAGAGCCATTAATGTTACCCGCCTGCTGTGCTGAGCCACAGCAGGCGGCCTCTCTGCAAGGAGTGGAGAAAGATACAAATGACATCAGTGTGTATTGAACAAACATCAGTCTACTAATGCTGCAGAGACCAGGCAGTGGGGTTCTGGTGGAGGTGAGGCTACTTATGAGGACCCTCCAGACATGTGGGCTACCAATAGAAAAAAAAACATCCACACAAAAACAGCTACGCACAGGCAGGGGACGTCTGATACCACAGGACAGCTTGTTGTAGGCATCGGCGTGGGCGGAGGATAGAAAAGTGTGATGCAGCAATCAACACTTATCCCAGAATTCTAGTTAAAATTAGTTTTGCATATTGCAAATGACTCATCTCATCGAAAGAAAATTTACATGGGCTCCTCAAAACGTCTTTGAGCATTGCCAGCATCTACACAGCGAGGCAGCTGACATGCATTGTAGCTCCACGATGAAGAAGCCACGAAGCTGCCCTCATACATAATTCCATACAATGATTGAGTAGCAACATCCTCTCCGAAATCCCCTCACAGCAGGAGCAGGAAGAGAGGTTTTTCCTTCACTGACATCTGATTATCTTTTTCCCATAGCACTTAACATAAATTATGCTCGCTTAACTCGAGGATGAGTTGTTAGGAGACTCCTCTCAAAATAGTAAAACTTTGAATATTTCAAAGCGAGTGCATACAAACAATGCACAAACAACAGCTAGTGAAATAACTTTTTAACGGAATTACCATAGAAGCTTGAAACTACTTTGTAAAGATAACTTTTATTGCCAAACTACATGTAAGTGGCTGTTAATCACATTTCCATCCTATCTTCATGTGCTGCCAGGAATTTTAAGAGAGTGGAGGTGCTCTGTGTGTGTGTGTTGGGGGTGTATGTAACCACAACATTTCTGGAAGTTCAAACATTACTGCATGCCACCTGTCTTTCTATCAACAGAGCAGCTGAAGAGAAGACACATTTATTAATCGAAGGTGCCCTACTGAGCTTTTTTCATTCTGTGATCTACGTCAATATACATTTGTGTCAATTAAATTAAATTTCTTTTAGACTGTCTGTACTCATAATATTATTTACAGTGACCAGGCAATTCCCACCATGAGTTGACTTGGTGACAGCAGACTACAGCAGCAGGCTCAATCACAATCATTGTCTTAAACCTACTCTGAAATGTGAAGAGGCTGTCTGCCTCAAGAACCAGAACTGGGAGCTGGTTTCACTGAGGAGGAGCTTGTTAGTTGTAGGCTCTGGATACCATTCTACTTTTGTAGACTAAAAGAACTAAAGGAAGTCAAAAACTAATTACAAGCATCACAAATCTGTTCAGCATATGACACTGTCTATCCTTAGATCAAAAGATTAAAAGAAAAAGGGAAGAACAGCAACAGAGGAGGGATCCAGGATGGACTGACATGCGACAGACGATGTGAACATTTGGAATCAGGTAGTAAGAGTACTGAAGAATAACTTTGGGTGTTACAACATGTCAAGAGGGATACAGAGAAACATGGACACAATGGAGTGAAAGAGAGAAGAGGAGAAGGGAAGATCCAGATCCAAACATCTGGAACGAGGCATCGGCAGTCAGGGGAGAAAGAGAAAAAGGTCCCAGGACAGTCGATGGTCCAGCAGAAAGAAAAGAGAGGAGAGAAGGGAAAACTAGGGAGAAAGAGAGAAAGGTCGATAGGCACACAGCTGTGCTTGTGGGACACAAACAAACAGAGAGTCGGAGAGATGTAGCGGTTTTCAGAAAATGTGCAGTATTCTCGTCTGCAGCATAAACATGGACCGTTAAGTACCAGGCTAACAGATTTGTTAAGACTGATAACAGGTCCGGTAACAGGTGCTATAATAATATATATATAAATATAATATATAAATATAATTATTAATTGAAATTTAAGGCAAATAGATAAGTTATTTTCATTACACTTGCATAATTTTGGATGGGAGTAATTGTACTTTTACTTAGATTTTCAGTACTCCACCCACCACTGCTTGTGTGTGAGCCTTAAATGAAATTTGATTTCACTGATGTTCTTTCACACTAAAAGCTTGTGCAGAGCCAACAACCCAACAACGGACCTGAAACCACTGAAACGGCGGCTCTCACGGAACACGTAGCAACCGTGCCTGGTAGAATTTAGTGTTACACTTTGCAACATCCCGTAGGAAACACATTTTCACACAGTTGTTGCATTTAGTGGAAACGTAAAGCATAACATAAAGGCCTCACCGTGATTCAAATGAACGAGGTCATTCAGATGCTGTTGAAAGATCCAACAAACTATGAAGTAGCCTAAGGACTTAAGGAAAAAAATTAATACATGACTTCAATACATTTCAGTGATTTCAGGGCTGCTCCTCACCTGATATGGTTTGACACACTGTCTTAGCTTAACTAATATTGCAGCGAGTGAGATGCAAGCCTGGAGAAAATCACATGTGTGTGTGTGGAATGTGTTACTAAGTAACTCATTATTGAAATGCAGTCTAACACTGTTTACAATATATTTAAAGAATATAACCCTATGATGTAGCCAAAGACAAATTCTACAGTTTTTCAGCAATTTCCTGTGCACATTACTTATCCCAACATACAACAAAGCAGCTGTAGATGATTCATCATACAACAGCGTGCACACATTTCTCAGTGCTGGCAAAGTGCGTGTTTTTGAGGGTTTATTTTGTGAGAACCAAAGTTTCACAGCCATAACAGTCTAAGACAGTGCAGCCAATAGGCCACAAGCTAGCATGCCCCCCCCCCACTTTAAGTGGGAAACATCTTCCTGTTTAAATATATCAGCTTGACACAGTACGTGATCTGTACAAAATTTCCAAAATGGAAATGTGTAGTTAATCATAATCCCTATTTTGTTTTTTTCCCCCCTTCGCTAACTGATAGCGTGTGTGTTTTACAGCATGTGTGTCTCTGGGTGTGCTGTGCTCGAGTTGTTAAGTGTGCCGCCTCACAGGGACCTGACTGGCATTTAGGCAGAATATTCCCACAAGCCAATATGTAATTAATTAGCCTGCTGTTCACAGCCGCAGCCTCCCCCCCTGCTTCCTGCCCACCACCCCCAGTCTCATAAGTTAAAATAGGGATAATCAGTTCCACTGGGAACTCTTCACAGCCACCAACAACCCCCCTCCTTCCCTCGAATACACACACACACACACACACACATACACACACATACACACCAGCCCATCATTATCATCTCCTCCCTGTGCCTTTAAAACCGCTAACTGACACGGCATGTTATGACACCTTATCGCCCCACACCTCTCCTCATCAATGACATCCCCATCTGGACAACAAGACAACAACAACACTCAGATGGCTTCTCACATTATTCCCATTGGGGCGTCGAACACAGAGATGCACACAAGTCCAGCTGAGACGCAGATTGCGATAAGACGTCTGCGAGGTCAGTATGGTCAGATTTAACTAGTTCAAAGTGAATAGCTGGGTATCGTCTCTGGAGGAAGGGAGCTCTGCATTAGAGAGGATGGAGCGTTGCAGGGACCGGGCTCCCCTGCCATTCTCATTAACCTTATCATGTAACACAGCATGTGGATGCCTGGGAGTTGGTTCTTTTTTTTTTCTCAAGGTGATGTCAGAGGATTGCTGACTACAAATCCCAGTTGCATGGAAAGGAATTAGTCGTGGTCTCACAGGAAGGAGTTCTGACCTGGGCTTGTTCAGCCGGACAGATTAAAGCAAACGAAGCCTGAGACTTGAGGAGGATAAAGGCCAAAGCATTTTGCACAACCTGACAGCTCTATGCTTCGGCACCACAGGGTAGTGATGCACACTCAGCATAGCTTCTGGTTCACAGGGTGTTCGTAGTTTTTTTACTTTTCTGTTTGATATTTTTACTTAAATGTTTTTTGGATGGTGTTGTGACAGACACAGAGACGCTTGGAAGTAACATTCTGTCTTTGTGGTCTGCCCATTGAATTTTGATACATCTTGTGTATACAATGTTGGCACAGAACAAGAACAAAAGGTCAGGTGTCCAAAAGTAGGGTGTGGAGGTCAGGTGGTGGTTGGTTGTGTAGCCATTTTAACTTTAATGCAGGAAACCATTAAAGTTAAGTTCATGTCCTGTCACAATCCAACATTTGAAGGTCCAGCGTGTGTATATATATATATATATATATATATATATATATATATATATATATATATATATATATATATATATATATATATATATATATATATATATATATATATATATATAGGACACCTATAGAGAGATTGATTATACATAGTTCTATATATATATATATATATATATATATATATATATATATATATATATATATATATATATATATATATATAAAGCATAATTACCCAACTCAACTTCAGTGTCCGACCTTCAAACATTATAGTCTAGAATTTCTTTTGATTTGGTGGAATCCATTTCCTTCCACTCACAGAGTATTTCTTGTGGCCCCAGCTGCCACACAACCCAAAGCATATGGACTCACCCCAACAACAGATTGGTAAAAAGTTCTTCTCTACAAATGCTTCACCCTTTAGTGTCCAGACATACCTTGTTCTGTTGTGACCACAAAGTCCCCTTTTGGTTTTGTCAGTCCAAAGCCCATTCTTCCCAAAGGTTACAGCAATCTGAAGGTTTTCTTTTGCAAAAAGAAACAGATGATTCATGTTGAGGTTGTAGGAAAAGCCCTTTTCTTGTAACTGCCATGTAAGGCTTTGTTGTTAAAGTACACAGTATAATTTTAAAGTGCATTATATTATTGTCATGTGACAGCTACACTTGTGTCTGCTTCTTCTTTTTGCAGCTCTTTTGCTCTTTTGTCTGGGTTCTTCTGAGCATTTCTCACCATGTCTCGGGCCATTCTATCTGCCTATTTTTTTTTTGGTATTCCAGATCTTTGCTTCACTTCACACTGTCCCAGTTATCTTCTATTTTCTAACCATGTTTCTGACAGTGGGAGCAAGTTGTTTGAAACATTGAGAGAGTTTTCTGGAGCCTTCTTGTTGGTTGAACTACCTTGATTCTGACATCCTGGGACAACTGTTAGAGGAATCAATGGTTTTTAATACCAAGCAAAAAAGCTGCTGTAGATACTTTAGGATGGACAAAGGACATTGAATTTGACAAAAATGTTTTTATGTGCCTTCCATCGCAAAATGCATTTATTTGTTTGGCTTGACTCCCATAACATGTGATCTGTACAGTGATATCATACCTGGATATGATACAGGGTCTGCTCTGTGATGGAAATAAGGGCTCTCTCAGGCCACTAGCCACCTTTATTCTGTCTCTATTGCCAACACTGCTCCTTAGTGACATGAGAGATAATGTATATATGAGCTTTTTTCATGAAGGCTTGATTAACACAGTGGGGCTGTCGCTGATATGTCAATGTGCAAGTTAATAAACTCACTGCAGGGAGGTATTATTCCAGCATACAGATTCCTGTCTTTTGTTCACATGTTGTCTTCATGAATAATATTCTTAGATATTACAGACTGGACTCACCACTGAGCTTAAGAATACATAAATAATAAAATCATTGCTTTTTTAAAAATCTGTGTTGCTGCTCTGTGTTTACATTTATTTTGAGATACATTGTTAGAAGGATGCTAATTTGAATTTGTGGGAGTGAATTCATTCAAGCCTCTTTAATCCACATCCAGCTGTACACCCTTTGTGGAGATATAACACTTGGGCTATGTGAGGACATTTAAAGTTTCAAAGACTGTTGTCCAAGTTCACAGTACACATAGTACTCCTATGCAGGAAAGCAGCATGTTTTGTGTATGCCAATATGCTCCATAAAGGCACGATATAAACATAAAATACAATACAGTATGATATGTTTAAGGTATTAACTTTTTTATAACCTCTAAAAGATTCCACAAACAGAGTAGCTCATAACACACGACTCACTTTGGTTCATATCTCACTTCAGTGGAGTGAATTCCCAAAAACATTTGACACACAGTGAAAATTTGGAGCCTCTGGGAGTCTAGAGCCACGGGGGCAGTTGCCTGGTTTACCCTGTTGGTAATCTAGCCATGACCGGATTGTACTATGTTGCATATCCAAGTAGTCCAAAACATACTGTATGGACATCTAATAAAACAGTAAAAATCAGTCCTGCACTAGTTATATATATATAACCACAAAATATGTAATGATTGTGGTAGTAAGGTAGCAGTTATTGTGGATGTTACACCTCTTTGAGAAGGTCCCAATGGCACTCTCACTAGGTCAGGCTAGGTCATTTTCTGTCACATTTCCAGCAAGCCTCTTCCCAGGCTACAGGTCAATCAAAAAACAAGTAAACAACAACAACAAAAAAACAGTAGATATGATGAAAGTGATGAGGGCTGTTTAGGGCTGAGAGAAGCAGGGACAGATACCATTGGTGTAAAAGATGAATACTATCTGAACCCCACAGCGAGCCAGTGGTTTGAAGTTCATGTTTTCTTTAAAAATGTTCTAAAATGACAACATTTAACATAGCTAGAAATTAGAAAGAATTACTCCACAGGTCAGATTCAAACCATGGGCCGCTGTAGCGAGGACTGTGCGTGGGTCACACGCTCTACCTACTGAGCTAACCAGTGCCCCATGGCTGTTTGCATTTTTGACGGATGCTACGTCAAGCAGCACAGAGCAGATTGAGCTGAGTCGGACACAAAAACACCATAGTAAATCCTGTCAATTTAAAAAACCAAAAACACCCTCTGCAGACTCCTGATTGTAAAATTTATTCTGCATGATTCAGTTTTACTAAAAACGGTTTGCCCTGACCAGATCCTGTGTAAAAAACACCAGTGTCCTCTGTGTACCTGGAAAGCCTTGAGGCTGAGACCAACAGTGAAAATTCAATGTAACTGCAGACAAGCAGGGCAAGGATCTATGTGAGGACATATGCAGTATAACCTCACAGTATTTTTTTTTCCAATATTGGTAAGACCCGTGAGGACTTGGAAAATTGTTGTATGTGTATATTCCGGTGTCATGTTTTATTATATGGTGTTTTAACTGTATTATACTGCACAATAGACAGTTTGGAGTTCACCATACTTGTAGCCATGAACGTGCATGTATGAATGTTCTGTGTACCTGGAAAGCCTTGAGGCTGAAACCAACAGTGAAAATTCAATGTAACTGCAGGCTGTGCTTACACAGAGCACAGAGGAGACAAGCAGGGCAAGGATCCATGTGAGGACATGTGCGTATATGCAGTATAACCTCACAGTATTTTATTTTCCAATATTGCTGAGACCTGTAAGCACTTGGAAAATTGTTGTATGTGTAGATTCCATTGTCCATTAAACACATTTTTATTATATGGTGTTTTAACTGTATTATACTGCACAATAGACAGTTTGGAGTTCACCATACTTGTAGCCATGAACGTGCATGCATGAATGTTTCCACAGAGGTGCAGAACTTTTTTATATCTCAGTGAAAAACAACCCACGGTCAGTAAAAATGTAACAGGAGCAAAAAATGCCCAGAAAGTGCTTGGGTTTCAGAGACAGCAGGGACTGACATTTATGTCTGTAGTGTTCTCTACTCTATAGTGCAACCATGTAATCCTTGACCCAGAGTTAAAAAAGGAAAATTCTAAAGACGATGGCAGTCTTTTCTGTATAGAGGTTAGACATGCAGCACAGTTGTCTCACAGTTTAAACAGTCACACAAACATAAGCTATTTACCAAGACCAAACAGAGGGTCACCTCCACAGACAGCAAATAAGCGCTTCCACATCCCTGAACTCCATTTCCTGTTGAACTCTGCATTACCTGCCCTGGCGAGAGGCCCAAGCTGAGGGCCTTGTTTCGCCTTGCGTCCGTTCTGCTTCAGTCCAGATGCTAGCTGAGACAGAAAGGCCTCTGTTCCTCGAGGAAAGTCATCCTGGTTTTGGGGGCCATGTTTTCCCTTTCGTATTTTCCATAAAATGAGGAGTGCAAAACTCCACACCTGGAGAGCCTAATTACAGCCAGACCCCCTTTTAAAACTCCAATTCAAGTCTTGTAGTTTCTTCCCACTCAACCTCGACCAAACATAAACCGCACAGTTTGGCTTACACAGACGTGTGACTGTACTGAGAAGAAAATGGGAGCCAGAACTCTATTCATACTCGAGTTCCATCGATGTGTGTAATTTAACATGAATTCTACATAATTACTGACCATTTAAAGATGATTCATCAGCTGATTCTGTGGCTCCTTCTGTGCTAAGACACATGCTGCACATTTAATGTATGAAAGGAAGTAGCTACAGATGGTTTTAGGAGCGAGTCTGCCTTTAGTATCACTCAACACTCCCCTTCATTTAATGACCTTGAATCAACCAATATTAGTGACATAAAATAGTGCAGGGCCTTGAGGATAAAAACACTTCAAATTGCAGTCTTTGAAAACAGACCCCCTGTAAGTATCCACGGGGTATCGGAGGCCGCGTCTGTGTGCATGTATGTTCTTGTGCACTAAAATGTTCCCTCCCCCCACAGGCAGCTACAATTTTGAATTCCTGACCAGAGGCTTTTTAAGAGCACGACAGCCCCAGCAGGCGAGATGAAAGTAGTGATTTTTTTTCCACCCTCCATAATTCTAGCCTTTTTGTCCACTATATGTCATTACAGGGAGCTGCATCTAGTTATTTGTGTCCTGTGGCCGGATACATGTGCACAGAGGGAACCAATTTGTGTGGGAGGCGTATCAGGACAAAGAAGGCGACTGATTTCGGATCACTGAGCCTGCAGGCGTCTGGAGGCCTCTTCCAGGTTCTAATCTTGTGTCTCTGTGTTAATTTGTCTCTTATTCTGGAACATATTTAATGTCATTCTGTCCTAAGTTATGTAAATGTATCCAATCAAATGTGATTTGCAGTGACTCGCTAACCCCCGCCCATCGTCATAAACCATGTTTGTAGGTGGATTGGTGCAGCTACCAGAGCAATGTCAGGGCCAGAGGTGTTTTCATATTAACTGAAATGAATTAGTTTACATTTCAAAGGATGTGATTTGTTCTGAATAATGTGGGTGAAGGAGTTGTGGGTGGAGGACGGCAATGTAGCTCCATATGGCTTTATATTGGCTATATATTTTATATATAAGCCATACCCACTTTTTTAAATCTAATCACATCTGATGGACTTTTCCGTATGTATGTCTTTGTGTTGATTTTGGGAATCATTGTTATATTTAGATATCAGAGACAGAGCCAAAAGGCTTATTGTCTGACTGTGAGCCGAAGGTGCAGAACTTTTACTCGTTTGCTCTCATCATTTCGAGAAGAAAGAAGAATAGTTCTGGTTATTTGAAATGGGGTTGTGTAGCCATAGTCAATGTGTTACCCACAGTTGACGGCTGTTGGCACATCTCCAGTTTGGAGAGGCAGACCAACGCTAAGCAACAGAATGTATTTCAGTTTGCCTCTTTTTACTTTAGGTTTCTCTGTCTGCAGTTTTACTGTCCTGGCAAACAATGAACACTTTCATTGATGGTGTTTTTAGCAGCAGCAGGCAGTGATTTAAAAAAACAACAACAACAACGTCCTGATGAATGGATTGTATGCTGTCTGCCTGTTTATGTGCAGCACTCTTCATTTCAGTCGATGTTGGTTTGGATGACGACAGTTGCTCCACTTGGTAGACAACTGACATATGCAAAATTCAAATTATGCTGCACGAGTGGTCTGAAGTGTTGATAGTTATAATTTATTTATTTAATATGGCTATGTGTTTTTTCAATGAATCTCCACAAAGGAGTTTTAATCTGCTCTGATATGGTTAATATGGGGGAACACTTAGTATAATACTTTGATAAAGGCTGGAGTACCAGTAGAAATTCATTGCATAGCAATAGCATTTGATAAGTTGCAAGTTATGGAATTTACATTATTATATTGCCCTATTATATACAATATTAAAAAAGGTACGTCCTGCATGATTCTATATTATTTATTTCGTATTTCTATTGTATCTATAAGTTGTTTTAAACTGTACAAACAAATGATGACAGAGTGGACATGTCCACTGCGCAGCCTCAGACACTCAGACCTGAGTAAACTAGGAAATGTAAGAAACGTCAGAAGTAGCACGGTAAAAATACGTACGTAAGTGCGCAGCAGTGAGAGAGAGATGCTTGAGGTTGGGAGATGCATGGCAGATGGAGAGAGAGAGAATAAGAAGAGATGAAGGGGAACGAGGTTAGTCATCAAAGCTCGCTCTGCCCACATTTGATGGACTTATTTTTTTCTTCTCCTGGAGACGTCTACAACGCTCATTCCAGAGGAAAAGAAACAAAGCCAAAGGCTTATTGTCTGACTGTGAGCCGAAGGTGCAGAACTTCGGCTCGTTTGCTTTCATCATTTCGAGAAGAAATAAGAAATCTCTTTTTCTGAGTTTCTTGTTTGATCAATAATGTGTAGGCGACATCCATCCTCAGCCAAATTTCAAGATGAAACAGTCATATTTACCCAAGGCTAAGCCTACATTCTTTCTAAGAATAGAAATTACAACACACTCTACACTGTCTTATCTGTTTCTATACACACACAGTGTGTGAGGGTGTGTGTGTGTGTGTGTATGTGTGAGGCTGGTGGTTTAATCATGCGTGACTACACATCAGTAGGAGTAGATTTTTTTTTTTTTATAAATGTTGAATGTGTTAAACTTGCAAAATATCTGAGGTGGCAGACGTCCTTACCACACATTGTGGACCTGAGAGACAGTCACATGCACCTATATCTGTATACAGCAGTGATTCATTAATTGATGCATCCCAATGTGTGTTAACTTGTCGCCAGTTGTTGCGTATCCTGGATGAAATGTGTTGATGATCTAATGCTCTGTTGATAAATGACTGCACTCTTTACAATTCTCACCACGGACCAAAATGTTGTGAAAATATGAAAATAATGGTGTATTATGCATAATGGCCCCTTTCAGGAGGGTAATTGTGGACCTCGAAAGTTGATTTTATTTTTTATCTTACGCACAATTTTTTGTATCTTGTGGATCTGGAAAGACACGTAACAATTTTATAATTCTTCCTCACACATGGTGACCTAAATAGGTCTAATCAGCAACAAATAGTGTGTTTGGGTATGCAAGGCCAGTACTTAAATGAATATTTTTAGATTTCTGTTTGTTGATTATATCTTTGTATTAACTTTAATGTTTTTTGTCTTTCAGTTGGGTGATTCCACATTTTGGTTTCGATTTAATGAATGTTTGCGCACGAGATGCTTCATCTGCTAACTTCCAGTTCAGCCCTCCGCTAACATATACGATTCAATCATGCAGTCATTTATTCATGTCATTTTACAGGGGCTGTGATGCACAAAAATGCATCCAGAATCAGAAGCTGAAGTGCTTTATTAATCCCCGTAGGGAAATTGTTTGGTTTACAACCACTTCTTTCACACTGTAAGTCTCTGGCAAGATGTCTTTTTGAGTCACTGTGCGTCACAAGAGTTGTAATTACACGCTTCGGCCACTATGTCAAATCAGCTTCAAAGCCCGGCACATGTCCTGGGGGCTTGGATTTAACACTGTGACGGCAGACAGGGACACTTGGTCGAGTGGGAAACATGAACGCAGCGGGGCTTGCATGGTTTATTAACATCAGATGGTGTTACACTGGACATGTGACTGTTAAGGCCACGATCTGCTGTCAGGACAATGAATGGCTGGCAGTGTCCCAGACTGTACTAGAGGAGGAATACCACAGGGAGGTGGGAGAAGAAGCTTCAGGAGAACAACAGTGTGAAAGGGACTGAAGACCATCACAGGCTGTAAGAGGAAGGACAGGAGTGCAACAGATGTAGAGTAGTATGAACTTCTTCACCCCGCATCAAATAGATTTGACTGCCTGTCTGGTTCTCACCACCACTGCACCACTCACAGCTGCTGATGAGCCCCTCGCGGGACACATGCTCTCCCCTGTTTTGTCCATTATAAACACCTCTGACGTCAAGCCAGTCATGCCACGTGGAAAAGTTCTTGGATGACACTGCCATTAGAAGGTGCATTAGGGGTTGACACAGGGGCCTGGTGGAGGACTTTGTTAGGCAGTGCAGGTGGAACCATCTCCTCCTAGATCAAGGATGGTGGCCCACATGATCAGTCACCATTAATGAAGTCGGTGTGGCCGTGGTACAGGCCAAAAACTACCTAGGGCTGCAGTACACTGTGGCCTGATGTGAGTCAGTGCATCTGTTGCATTACTATGTGAAACTAACACCAGAGAAAGGCTTAAATCTCAGCTGACAATGAGTGTTTTGTGTACAGTTACACTCTTACCCCTAAATTCCACACAGATCCATGACGTCACAACTGTGACATTGTTTCGGTCCGTTCTTCACACAGCTTCATACTCCACCAGAAGTGTTTCAGAAGTCGAGTGTTTTGCGTGCTAGACTGTGTTAACTTGCTCAGATTTGGTAATTCTGGTTGGTTTATGTACTTCTACCATAGGTAAGTAGCTACGTAGGTAAATTTTGCCCCTTTAGTCTGGAGTCGGCATAGGGTATTTTATTTTGAAAATGGATTGGATTCACTATGCCAGGGCACTAAAAGGCGGACCGTGGTCTGGGTCCAGACCCAAAGCCAAAAGGACCGATCATTGAGTTTTATTCAGTTTTGGTGGAGATTACATTTTGACCGCCGACTCTTTTGTCTGACAGTGTTTCTACACTGCTACTCAGCAAATAGGGACATCCTGATTGTCCAGTACTTTCCTTCGTGGGTTGGTTGGGTTTAGGCATGAGGACTGAGATTGGTCAAGGTGAGGGCAAGAATGTCAGCCAATCACAGGCACGGTAGGGCAGGCCTGAGAGTAATGGGGAGAAAAATATAAAGGAGTGAGGAGACGGGAGAGAAAAATATAAAGGAGTTGGGAGACTAGAGAGAGAAAAGCAGCCAGAATGTGAGTCAATGTGCCATGGCGTGTGCTAAACAGAGCAAGGTTGACACCAAAAACTGACTTTTAATCCAGAAGATTGCAGCCAAAAACATATACTTCTTCTTCTTCTTCTTCTTCTTCTTCTTCTTCTTCTTCTTCTTCTTCTTCTTCTTCTTCTTCTTCTTCTTCTTCTTCTTCTTCTTCTTCTTCTTCTTCTTCTTCTTCTTCTTCTTCTTCTTCTTCTTCTTCTTCTTCTTCTTCTTCCTTATTATGAAAGTACTTATTATTTATCATTTTCAGTTGAATGTCCAATTTACTTTGACTTTTATTATTTACTTTTTCTTGTGCTGTGCTGCTTGTGCAACATCTCTCAAAAAAGAACAGCCACGCATTCTCCACAAAGCTTCTGAAATGAAATCACAATCATTGTTTAAAACGGCTTCAATCAGCTCTGGCAGCTGCAGTGACCACTGACCACTGATAAGGAAAGTCTTGTATAAATAGTGCTAGATACACCCAAAAACTAGCATCAGCAAAAGCTGCTTGATGTGTCATGACCCTTTAACTTGCCATCAGTGGGATAAAAATAATCTCTAAAATGATGCTAAACTGTTTACCAGGCCAACCCCAACAATAGCTACAGTGTGGAGGAAACCTTGACCTCACGCATTCATAAATCCAAGCTTCTGAACAATGCCCGAAATATCCCCCACTCTCTCTTTATGAATCAAATCCCTAAATTAGGATCCTATTGTTAGCAACAGCTGAACAACCTAAGCATTGCAGGCTGTATTTGGCATATCCTGTCCTGTTCCCCTGCTGGGTGGAGGTTTCTGTCGCCTCCTCTCCTTGAACAGACGGCGAGATTGGCCCCGAGACACCAGAACATCCTGCCTGCACAGCAAGAATGTAAACAGGCCCACATGTTATGTCTACCCAACCCGGGCGGATTTCATAATCTCGCTTATTCTTCAGCTGTATGTGTCATGCTATACTGCCTGAATGCGGTGGGAAAACTGCTCTGTGACACTGACAGCTTCTGTTTCCGAAGACAGGATGTGGAACATGTAGAGGACATTAACGATCAGAAATTACATCATAACATCATGATTGGAAATTACATAACTAAGTAGTGCCTCAACCTTTTCTCATGGGGTGTTTTATTTTGAAAATCAGAAACTGGGTGAAGGTGTAAAAATACAAGTTAACAGGGACTATTTCATGGTACAGATGAAAATGTACAGACACTATAGTAGTGCTATTCTTATTTTGACAATAAAATCAGAGACTAATCACAAGAGATTTGGTGCTTTCCTGAGATGTAACAAACATTGCACCAGGCTCATTAGACATTACAGTGAGTCAAATGTTGTGATCAACATGTGCTGTATAATGAAGACTGGGATTTGTTTTGAGTCTATGGGGTGAGATTTCCTGTCTGAGGTGAGGTAAATCAGTCTCTGGCTTGCCTTTTTCACTTCAGAGTCAGTATGCAGTGTCCAGGACCCTTTCTCCACTCCACTATTATCTCCATAGTCTTACAGATGTTCATGAGGAGGTTGTTGTCTTGACAACAGCAGGCCAGTTCTTTAGTTCCTTCAGATATATCCTTTACATTGTTTCTAGTGATCAGACCTGTCACAGATGTAGTCAACAAACTTGTCAATGGTGATGGAGTCAAAGTGGCTACATACAGGGAGTACAACAGGGGACTCAAAACACAGCTGTGCTGTGCTATCTAATAGTTGTTGAGATATTTTGGTCTAGATGAAACTGGTGGAGCACCGATCAAACCTGCTATCCAAAGAGCATCTCTGCTAGTGTAGTTAAAAATACGAACAGATGCTTTGCTGTGACTCAAATGAACTTCTAATACAACAAAGGTACAAAGTGAACGAACATGAACCTACCTCATAATGAATGAATAAAGAGCAAATAATACGATAAGATTTTAAAAAATGTTTTCTTTTAATGCAATCATAAGTGACTCATTCTGTGTTATACAATGCTCATTTGACCCCAGGGTGGTAATTGAGAACACGTATGCACACATACTTGCACAGAACACTTCATGGTCCATGTCTTTTAGGGGAAAGAAGAGAAGGGTTCTTTGAGCCCAAACCTCACTTGGGTATTCTTCAGCGAAGTAAAGCTCCCATATCTTTTTTTTTTCTCAAACCTCAGCTTTTAATCTTTTATCTCCTTGCCCATGGAGGTAATTATCAGTGTTGTCACGGCATTGTGATTCATTAATGAAGCTTTCATCCCTGGCTTTCTGCCTGCGTTGAGGCCTGTGCCATCTTCACCGGCTTAATTAGTGCTAGCAGCGTTCGCTCACTTCTTTTTCAGTAAGAAAGTGATCTGAGGCGGAGGAAAAAGAGAGCAGACAGGAGGGTAAGTCCTGAAAGTCTTTGATGGATCCCTCTCCTCCACTCCTAACCCTTCTCCACGCTAATTCAACTTGACCTGAGACGCAAAAGCAATGTTGCTAGTATCCATCAAGTGCTGAGGATGATGACGGATGATGAAGGAGAGGAGTGCTGAGACATGCTGAGACAAGTTTCCGTCTCAGCATCCGGGGGTTGTGAGCGGGAATTCGGGAGTCGTCACTTGAGCATTCTGTCTAATTTCCACACTCATTTGGCATAACTGCACTGATACATAATTGATATGTAAGTTTGAGTTACCAGTACAAGTTTGTGTTGCCTCTTGATGTGCTTTTCTTAGATCTGATAGTTTTGATACTGTATCAACCGTATCACAGTGAGTCATTTTGTATGTTATGCGACTCTCTGCAGTTAGTACTGTCTGATCTCACTTGGTTTATTATAGGAGTTCAATAAAAAGCAGTTTTTGCAACTCGTTTATTTATATTTCTTGCTTCACTAATCGTTTCATACGGACATACTTAGACTCTGATCTGCTATCATTAAAATATCCTATATAACTATAATTAAACACAATTTTATGAGAGGTTGTGCTTTAACATCATTAGTTATTGGCATAACAGCGATGCACTGAAGTACCAAAAATAAGTTATAGCTAATGTAATATTGTGGTTATGCAACAATTGCCAACTCAAGTAAAGTATATAATTAAAATATTTCATGTTTTGGGGCAATTTATTTTTTAAATAAACATTTTTTTGCTCACAAATTCTGTTCTGATCTCAGTTTCAATGGAATACACACAGACTCTTATATGTAACGAAAAGCAAGCAAGCAGTCTGAGTCTTAGTAACGACCTAGCAACAGAGGTGATTTCTAGTCCCGTCAAAGCTTTCTAGAGATCGTGGAGTTTCCCTAACTGAATAATTATCACAAAATAAACTGTAGTGACTTAGATATCTGCTGAAAAAGATGTTTTTCATGGACAGATTTAGCTGTGTTTAGATTTGTTTGAACTTTTATTGATTTATTTAAACACATTTATTTTAAGCTGTGCACAGTGCACAGCTAATGGATGACGTGATCCAAACATTTCCAGTAACTCCATAGCGTTGCAAAGTCCAAAAGTCAAAAGTCCAAATGTAACGTCTAATTAAATAGTTTGCTTCCATCCATATTAGTCAACCTTTAGTCAAAATGTTTTCTATTTCTTCTCTTCAGCATTTGTGTGTGTGAGAAAAAAAGAAACATTTATTTAATGAAGAGTTACTTGATGTTGATGTATAACAATAAAGAACGTTTCAGAGCCATTCATCTGTTGATTTAAGATGATTGATTATTGGATATATCTGGAGGTCAGGCAGTGCAGATTGGGTCTTAGTAATGGTTCAGGTGGGTGTGGTTGGCAAAAAAACTAAATATTTCAATATTCTTGAAATGTTAATAAAAAGCATTATTTTCCTAACTGCCCCACACAACAGTGGCTATCAAACATTAGCATTCAAGCCATCTGCCTCTTGATAACAAACTAAATGAAACAGTCTCGGCAGGATTTACATGTCACAAAACAAAAAAGAAATAAAATGATACTCCATATCATTCCTGTCAGAGCAATACACTCCTGATCAAAATCTTAAGACCGGGAGAAAAATTACTAATATTCAGATTTCACACTGGTGGAACTTGGTCAAAAGTTTAAGACCACAGCCTTAAAAAATCAAAATCTGCAGAGAAATCTGGCTTTCATGTCATTTTCTATCAGGCATTCACACTGTCATGACCCCCTGATGGCAAAGGCAAAAATATTTTCTACCTTTGAATGTGAAAGGATTGTTGAGCTGTACAAGCAAGGCCTCTCGCAATGTGCCATCCCTGTCGAGCTTGGATGCAGTAAGGCAGTCATTTTAAATTTCTTAAAAGATTCTGGGGGTTATGGGACAAAACCTTCAACAGGACAATGCTTCAAATCACAACGCCTGCCTGAGGACTTTTTCCAGGGTTAGGGTTCGGCTCTTTTGGACTATCCTGCGTGCCCCCCTGATCTAAATCCCACTGAGGCATTTGGGGATAGATGGCAAGTTTACAAGTTTACAAAAAGGGACATCAGGTCCAGACCATGGATTCCCTTTTTGAAGTCATCTTCACCACGTGAGGCTATGCTCTCACCAATCTTCTGGAAAAACTCACATCAAGCATGGCTAAATTATTTTTTTTTAATGATAAACAAGAATGGTGGGGCTTCTGAGTACTACCATGACACTGATGTTAACAAATGTTAAGGTGGTCAGGTGGATTGATGCGTTTCTGATTATTCAGAGGGTGAAAGACAATGAAGCTTTGTCCGATGTCTAAGTTCTGACTCAGCTTCTCTGGCCTTTCACCTTTGCATGCTGGGGAAAGTCAAAGCACACACACAAGCGCTTCTTCAAGGAAATGAGTCACAGTGAATCATTCTAAATCTTCTAAATATTTCAACAAAAGAAAGGACATGATTACAACATCAGGTCTCATGTTGAAGGCTATTAGAGGTCACAGTCATTCAGGCTGTAGACTCAAATGACCTTCAGGAGCAACTATGTACAGTAGAAGTATGTTTAATAGGCAAGTACATCTGATATCAGTCAGAAAACAGTCAGTAAGTTTTATGTTGACATGTCGAGGATGGTTCCATTTATCCTGCTTTTACTGAAAATGGTTTTGAAATCTGTCAAAAACACAAAGTCAAAACAGTAAATCAGATTGGTCAATAATATTAAATTGGAAATTCAGCTCAGCCAATCTAAATCTAAATTTATTCTCTTCATTCCACCATGATTCGATACATGGTAGCCAGGCCCATCATAACAGCTTGCACTGGAACTACCTTACCTGCCAAATACATTTTGTAGAATAATTGCTGCCTGGATTATGGGAACATTATTTCCAGTCCAGGGAACACTTCCTCCTTTTAGTGCACAGAAGTTGGAAAGATGTGGTTGGGGTGGATGTTGGTGGATGGTGGGCGTATGAAGCGTGGGTCCTTGTGCAATCAGGACATCATGATTTTCAGTCTTGGTAAAGATTTGACTTTTTCCATGCTCCTTACCCCTTTGTATAATAAGAGAAGCATTATTTAAATGGGAAAAGCACGTCTTAGGCAACACTATTATTATTATATTATTTTGACACTTTCAGTTTCAGAGTTCATTCTTTGATTCAGCTTTCAGTTATCTTTGAGTCCTCTGTAAGAAGTTTAAAGATTTCCTTATTTGTTTTTCACTGACTCACAACATGTGAGTCAGTGAAAAACCACAGTGTGAAGGTGGTGGATGAAAACACTATCAGGTTTCCTCATTTAACAAGCCCAGCCTTCATCAAACAGCTTTGGGCTCCATCTTTTTGTTGTGAGTCACTTACAGTTCAGTGGCGCTGATTTACAATGCACCGGTTTTTAGTTTCCATTGTGTAATCCGCTATGGCCATTTCCTCTAACCACAGTCTCAGACAATGATTCACTATATATGTCATGTGAGAGGGGAACTGAGCTTTCACCTGGTGCTGCTGAGGGCTTACTTTCAATAGCGACGTAATGAAAGTAGACATATAGATTGTATGTGTTTGAGACTGAGAGTTTCACATGTAAAAGACAAAAAGGTTTAAGGATCCATACCCTCTCGCCCAAAGTCGCCCAATGGAAATGTCCTCAAACCACACATAACATATTAATACCTTTTTGAAGTTGATCCAGCAGTCGAATATTAATTCATGTTTTTGCTCTGTTATATAAATTGACATATATAAATTGCACCAACATCACATTATATTAACATTTTTGATCAATATTTAAAGCTACAGTTTTAATATTTAGATCATTTGTGGGCAATGCAACAAGCTTGAAAACACATTAGCATTTGGAGTTGTGTTTGTCTCCACCTGATGAATGCAATCTAACTGTGTGTGTACACGGTTTAAGTGCTGGAGAAGACGCCAATAATATCTGTGAGTTTGAACAAAACAAAATAAAATCAATTAAAAAAAACAAAATCAAAACAATGAGCTTAAAGAGACACAAAAAGCAACTGCAGAGTTGATTATATCTGTGTGAATTCATCATTGAGAGACACCTTTCACATTAAAGATTGACCTTTGTTCATATAAAATATGTGCAATTGTTATTCCTTTATACTAATACATACTGAAATAAAAGTTCAAAAACTTTTCTGTATGTATCTTTGTGGATGTGCAGTGTGTGTATAAAGTATGCATGGTTGCACACCTTCCTGTGCATGTAAGTTTGGCCTGGCCCTGTGTTTCCTCACTCTGAGCTGTCCGGTGACTTCACCTCTGCAGTGTGTGCTGCCTGCAGCTGAAACACAACCCAGCACGTACAGAGGGGAGAGATGAACCCTATATTTCCCGTTCTATCTGCGCATTATGTGTCCACCGTTCCCCCACTGTGCCACGTTGAGATGAATCTGATGCCCAATAGTGCTGTCAGAAACAGAACCTGGATCATATAGAGCCAGCTGAAGAACACTCGCTGCTCCTGATTTACAACTAGAAGTTTTTATAACAGAACATGAAGTGTGTGTGTGTGTGTGTTTGACTGCAGTGTATAAGCATGGAGAGGGGTGCGGTGTTGCCATAAATTCCTCCCAGATGAATCAAGAATGGAAGAATTGTATCTGTCATTACAATCACCATGCGATACTGAAAGTTGAGGAAGATGTGGTGAGAACAATATGTGCAGCATGAGAGACCACACCCTTTCCTGAAGAATGGTGAAAGTAGTGGTACAAATCAGCCAGCCCGACTATCGGACCTCAATAAAGTCGAGAAGTTGGAAGAAATGTTGAAGTATTTTTTTCCCACTGTAAGGTTCTTTGCTTCCTTTTAGTATTGTGGATGCCATAATACCCATGAACCTCAGCTGCTGTTGCTATTGAGAAGAAGGCAGTCAGATGTCCAAATCTGTTGTGAACAAAACCATTAAAGTTGGAACCAGCTTACTTTTTTAATTATCGAATTATTGATGTGCTTCCTGTATTAATAAATGTATCCTTTTGTCATTAAAATTTTAAAAGTGAAAATTTTTCCTAAAAGCTAAAGGCGACATATTTAAAGAACTTATTTCATCTGGCCAAGAGACTAAACACTAAGACATTCAGTAGAAGCTGGAACCAGTCTGGTCTTTTATTCAATCATTTATCTAAATAACTGCTGATTCATTTCAGCTCTATAAATCCTTCTTGATGGGCCTCTCGGCCTGCACGGTAAAACCCCTTCAGATGATCCATCAGATGCGCTCCTCCAATGAACGATGTTTGGCTGTCTCACCTGTTTGCTCAAGGCATTGCAAACTTTTCTCATCTGTTGTTCCTCGTTGGTGGAACACACTACCAGTTCCTACCTTTAAAAAAACCTCCTGAAGACCTCCAGCTCTTCAAAGAGGACCTCCTCTCCTAGCACTACCAACAACTGGACACGCTAAATCTACCTCTTTAAGAACTGAATTAGGGGAAAGTTTTATTTAGTTGTAAAATGTAATCTTTAGCTTCTTCTTTAGCGTTCTCTGTTACATTTTCATGTCCACTGACTTGTATATTTGTTTTTCTTATCATCAAAGAATCAGATGTTTCCAGACAAAGTTGTTCAAAGAAACAAGATTATATTCCCAAAAAATAAGGTAATAAGGACTTGAATCCAATGTGTAATGGCAGTATCACTATGGAACAATACCCAGTCCTGGTATAATACAGGAGATTTTGACCTACCTACATTCTGTAAGGACAAAAGCACAGAATAAACTCTGGTCAGGTCTAGCCTTTGCTTGCTACTTAATATCTGCACTATGCATTCTGTTGAAGGTCTCATGCTCTCTTTTTCTTTCTCTCTTCTTTCTCTCATCTTTTTTCCCCCCTCTAGCAGTCTGCTGTTGCGAAACAAGGCGCTCAGTGTAACAAAGAGCAGCTGAAACACAAACACGCCGGCAGGCAGCATTCCCTTTCAACTTGACCGACCTCGTCTCAGAGAAAACTTGCCCTGTTCTGACATTCCCTCTCAATGCAAGGGAAAGCACAGCCGACTCTCTGTGTGCATTTACACAACATTCAGTCCATACAGTCTATATAGTCTGTAAAGTAGTCACTGGACGTAACTCTACCGTACATGCATAATGCTACTCATCTCATTTTAAATTCAGCAATGAGAATGGAACAGAGACCAGCTAGGCCTGAATTAGATGTTCTATGCATGTACATATGGAAGTTAGGTCCAGAAACTACTATTTCTATTTTCAATGTCTTTTGTACGCTACGCAGTTGGGCCTGAATCTTATTGTAACAACCCATGCCCAGTCGCTGACTGAAGGTCACATGGGCATGTCATAGAGAACAAACTGTCAACCTATCCCTGAAAGTAGGGGTGGGCGATATATTGAATATACTCGATATATCGCGGCTTGTTCTCCATGAGATGTATGAAATGACTATATCGCGACCATCGAGTACTTGTCATATAAATGTTTTAAGCCGTCTGCATTTAGTTCTCCGGAGTTTCTCCTGTCACTCACTCCTGCTGCTCACAGCGTGCAGCACACTGCCCCGCCCACCCAGAAACATCCCCTGCGCACATGCGTACTTTTTGTATCAAGTGAGGAGAGAAGTGAAGAGCGAGTTAATCAAAGATGGAGACGGGCGACTTGGTTCCGAAGAAAAACAACTGCGGTCACATCTCTCGTTTTCGCGTGGTCACGTCAGCTGTTCCAATATTTTCAGGTGCGCCCTTTTTGCCGACTTTATGTCAAATACTTTGAGAAAACTGTGAAAGTCAGCGCTAGCTTACTGCAGCGTGTGGACACTTCCGGTTTTCAAAATAAGACGTGGATGTTAAATGTATTAAACGTTTATTTATAAAATATGATCCTGCACTGCTTCAATTGCCATATGTACATTATGAAATATATTAGAAATTCATAAAAAATATGACAAGTGTTAAAATGCTATCAAAATAGTGTGTGTCGTATAGCAGGTGTAGATCGACTGCACTGATTTGGAGCCAATAGGTCACAGGACCTGGAAGCTATTGAGCTTTAAAGCTCATATTTACATTATGTAACGTATTAAAAGTGTTAAAATTCTATAAAAAAGGTGTGTCTCACAGCAAGTGTAAATCTACTGTTCTACATTGATTCTGAGCAATTGCTATCAAGGTAATAATAACATTATTTATTAGAAATAAACAATACAAAACAACAACAACAAAAATATCGAGATATATATCGTGTATCGCGATATAGCTTAAAAATATCGAGATATTGGTTACAGGCCATATCGTGCAGCCCTACCTGAAAGTATGTCCAGGGGCACTGCACCAAGCACCAACAGAGACACAGTGAGTCACGTGTCATATCATTGAGTTATGGCTGCCCTAAGGTGGATGAAGAGGACCATTAGTTCTCCACAGACACACCCCTGACTGGGTTGTCTGATGAGGCAATGTCTCTGGCAGACTCTGGCACTGAGCCCTGCTTATGGTGCACAACCGTTTGCCTCATAGCTCTTGCGAATTGCATCACATACCCAAAGTGCCAACTGTTGAGGCAACAGTACAACCGTTTTCAATCAGTCAGGCTTCCTCACGCTAGCTGAGCAGTTCAAGGAACAGCCCAAAGCATGCACAAAGCACTGGGTGTGAAGATTCCCTCGTCCCTTATAGGGGGTGGAGGTTAAATGACCTTTGGTTGGAAAGATGGGTTCAGTCACAGCTCCACTCTGCACCCATACCTACTTAGTAAACATGCATTACTGGGCTGAAGACTGTCTTTGATGATTTCCAGTTTATTGAAAAGGTGTACAGGGCTCTCATCTGGTGGACCTGGGCTAACCTGGTGGTGCAGGAAGCATTTCACAAGTGGGTAGCTCGGGGCCATGAAGTAGTCAAAACCATCATGGCCCATTGCAACTACTGCCACAGGGAGAATCAGCAGGACAGCTCCTGCAGAAATTCAAGGACCAAGACTGTGATTAAGGGTTTCCTGCATCCAGAAAGGGTAAGGGAGACTCGGAGAGACAGAGGAGCTAGGCATCTTCCTACACATTCGGGGAGAACACAATCCACCTCATCCCAGAGCACAGCTTTTATTAGTAGTGCTATCAGCAGTGCATTTGTCTCCCTTTCACCTATTCACACACACCAGTGGCAGCAAGCTACCATGCAAGCATGATTCCCATCTGCAATTCTGGGGATCAGTATCTTGCTTGCTGGCTGGGGATTGAAATGCCAACCCCGCTCTACCTAGTATTAGTAGTACTTAAGTAGTAACCTGAAAGTTAGTTTCAAACCTGTCTAATTGACCAACTGCTCATGTTTCTCAACCGGTCAGACACATTTTTCAGCGATTTCTCCATGTTCGCAGATGTTAACTTGGTGTGCACAATCACTGACAGAAGAGCATAAGACCTGAGCTGTCAATAAGTCTTTGAAGGGCAAAGCTAGGCCAAGCTCACTGTTCAACATACCTTTATACTGCACCCAGACATAAATCAGGCATGTTGTCATTGTTGCTCAGTAGCAATTATCTCCCAAAACTAAACAATCCCTTTAATCTCAACTACTTTAATTCCTGGCTGGTTGCAACAGGGGACAATGAGTATCAGAAGAAGTGAGTAATCAGAGGAAGGTCAGCGCTGAATAGTAACTTTCATAATTACCTGATTCTGTTCGGATGTGGTAAACCCCACCCAGCCGCTACTGTACTTTCAGTCGGTTAAACATTAGTTGCAGGTTATTCTCACCATGGCTTCAGAAGTTGTGTTTGCGCAAAGGACCGCACTCTGCTTCCTCCTTTTCGCAACACGGTGAGGAAACGGTTGTTTTGAAGGGTGACTCAGTGTCTGGCCTGGCAGATAATTATATGAGTGTTCTAGCTTTAGGCTTAGTCCCTAATCGACCACATCACGATAATACAAGAACAAGAACTACAGAGAAAGCACATCATCACCAGGCCACTGTGATTTCCTGATTTGACTCCGGCAGTTGTTGCTGAGTCTAGGTTGAAGCCATCTGTCCTTTTCCGACACAACAAAGCGAGAAGCATATGTTGGAACGCAGACAAGCAGTATCTGACCCGACAACCAAAGGTGTTACACTACAAGGCTACAAGGCCCACATGCTTTCCATGAAGCAGTAATCTAATCAGTCTACATAATTACAAACAACTATTGGATAGGCTGTGAGCTGTAAACTATGCATGGGCTGCAGGAATATATATTTGGCCATGGGTTCTGTTTACACTGACTTCACCTGTCTCGTGATGTAGATATTGATGTGAAAATCTGAGAGGCAACCACTTGACTTTTAAGGATTTCATATTTAAAGGATCCTCAAAGTAAACACCAGTATTTATCTTCTTTCCTTTAAACCCCCTTGAATGCATTCTGCTCTTGCTGAACCGGCAAGTTGTACAGGTTGTATAACACAATCTGCAAGTTTACTGTGTAATTCAAATAAGGTGCGCATGACAATATCATGATTTATATTTTAATCTATTACTATAATGCCTGATAAAAGTTCTATGGCCAATCACCCCAAATATATTTAATATGCCAACAAACACAGAGACACCTACAAGTCACAGTCCTATTTTGAATTCTGCAGAAGTGAAAATTTCATTATAAACAGTGACTGACTTGCTTGTTACAGGCTTAACACTGCTGAAATTTCAGAAAGCATTTGTGCTATTGTCATCTTTTCCTTTCACATCAAACTGGTGAGTCAGGTTTTAATTTGTTTAGCAGCTGTGGCATTTTTTTTTTAAATTTTATGATAATAATGAATGGTAAAAGGTGCGTTTTATCAGTGGGTAGAGGTTTAAACACTCTACCAGCCTGAAGCTCACAGCAGTGTTCTTTATGGTATTTCAATAAAGTATTTCTTTAGTAAAACACTAGGGAGACTTTTAGACTTAACAGCTGCTGGTTTTATTGCCGTGATTGTGTCAGGAAATTTGAGAAAAACATATTCCCATGAATACTTGTAAACACTGGTGATTTTATCCAATGCTTTTGGTTATGTGTAAATACTCTAAACTGATAACTACAGTTTAATAATTTCCCATCCAGAAACCATGCATGACCACAATGCAGGATATGCACAATGCAATCCAGGATACTATAAGCTCACAAATGTGCTCTGCAGTCCAGTCTACAGTCCCCCGCATATCTACCAGGTGAGCTAAAAATATTTTCTGCTTATTCTGAGGCCATTTGCATCCAACAAGCAAGAAGAGCTCAAGCAAAGGTTCCTGTATCCTTTCTGAACATAATATCAGGAGGGCTTTCAAGCATGTGAACACCAGGAAGGCAGCAGAATCAGTGAAGGTCCTTACACTTTGTGCTGCCCAACTATTGCCATTGTCGCTGATGTTCAGCTTGTCCATGACTTATTCATTCATACCCACGTCTTTCAAAAGATTATCATTCCGGTGTCCAAGAAAATAAGACAGCCTGTGCCACTCATTTCTACAGTGATGACGTGCTTTGAGCAGCTGGTCATGGATTACAACAAGATTATTAGTTCAATAACCTGGGATGGAACGTCTCACTATGCATGTGGATCCACAACTTCCTATTGGACAGAGCCCAGGCGGGTGGACGCACGTACCTCATCAAGTAACTTGGTGTCCACATCACCAAGGGTCTGGGTGCTATATACTGATTCTGTGGTGAAAAAGAAAATGCGGACATTGTTTCACCTCAGACGCTTGAGGAACCTCCAGCTATCTCCTCATTGCTCCCCTACTGCTGCACCATCAAGAGCATCCTGGCAGGTATCATCAGTTGCTGGAATGGCAATACCAACTGTGTGAACCAAATTAGAACTTCAACATTTCCATTAGCCTGAGCTGAACTGTGTTTACTGATAATTAGCAAATGTTAGTGCAGCCCATACTAGATCAGCTTACTCACTTCAGCCCACCTCCTGTTTACTGACAGGTCACACTAGCAAAGGTGAAAGGGCAGTGTCCCAGCCATGGTTGAATCCATGAAAAAAAAAAAAAAATTCATTGAGTTATGCAAAACATAACTCAAACACTGCTAGGGAACAGTCATGATCTGCATGTTGATGTATTAAAAGACTGTGCTTTAGTTTGTAATTTATTCTGATGCACATTTTATGTAATTTGTGTCATTTGCAGCAGGCTACAGGCTAAAATATAGGTTGCTAGTGAATTCCACTGTTAGTGCTCGTTGTTAGTGGGGCTTTTTTTATATGCACCTTTGCTTAGAGAGTTTATTACAATGTATTGGCTTTGAACATTATTATTTGTATTGGTTATAATGAACCTGAACTGTATATGTTGTGTTATGGAGAATTGACTTTATTTCATAAGCTTTATGCTATGATCAGGAATGCTCATAAAGGTGATTTAATCTTGACCTTATTCAAAGGTCAGTTTGTTTGTTATTTAGATGGATTCCTTAAAGCGGTTTAACACTCCAGAGGAGGTGTCAGAGACTAACAGATAATTTCAGAGATTTCAGGGAGACACAGACTAGATGGTGTGCCCACCTCACAGGATACAGAAATTGTTTCCTGCAATAATACTGTGAATTGCTGTGAATTAAAGGACACTCAGGCATTTCACACCCACGTCCAGTGCGGTAGGATTGTCCTGTTGTTCTTAGGTTCTCAGAGTCTGGTCCAGTCCTTACACTTACTTTCATTATTCATTTCTTTTTCATTAGCATGTTGCTAATGTGAAAATTCAAGTGTTTTGCCATGGTCACACTGAACTGAACTCGAAAATGGATGTGTTAAACTAAACCGTGGGATATGGTGACAGAATCAAGTGTGTTTTTTATAGACTCAGATTTCTTCAGGCTCCGTTTTCTTGAGATTTCTTTGGCTTTATGTTCAGCTGCTGTCAGGTCATTGGAGTTTAAGACTACTTTAGTTTTTTTTTTCTAACCCAGGATCGTAAAAATTATATCAGTTTGTAATTTCACAATCACTATCATTTCACACCATCCACATGGGCTTCCCTTCATTGCATGGCTGTGGATAAAGCATAGAATCCACACGAGGTAAGACACATAAATCAATGTCCTTTCACTTGGATTAACGGTAACTTATGCAGAGATAATAATAATATACATTCTTACAGTCCAGTGTTTTAATGATCCAGGGGAGGAAGTTAATAACAATATTCTACCATGCGAAATTTTGCACATTTAAATGTGAAATGACATCCGTTATACAATAGTGAATCAGTCAATGATTGACAGTTTAGGAGCTGTGAAGACGAGCATCATATTCAGTATACAGTATAAATAAACAGACATTTAATGACAGTATACTGTATATGGTGTACAAATATGCACTGCATATCCATGAACAGCTCACAAGGAACATCACTGTGTCTCTCTCTCAGTTTCTCTGTGCGCGCACACACACACACACACACACACACACACACACACACACACACACACACACACACACACACACACACACACACACACACACACAAATACCAACACATGTTTGCAGGGGCAGCCATGCAAAACAGCACAGGGCTGTTTAGACAGCAGGCCCAGGTGTGCCCCAGACTGTGCAGCTGGATGGGGGTTTCACGCTCCATCCCACCTCTTCCTCACATTTTCCCAACCCGCTCTCAAACACCCCCATCCCTTCATCAAACAGCTTACCCAGTAATACCATCATCATCGTGTCTGCCAGCTGTCAGACAGACTCACCTTGTCTGATTCACACACACACACACGCACACACGCACGCACGCACGCACGCACGCACGCACGCACACACACACACACACACACACACACACACACACACACACACACACACACACACACACACACACACACACACACACACACACACACACACACACGCTTGTGCAGTGTACACACTTGAATGCCAAAGGAATGTTCTCACACTGATGTTAAAGTAGACAAAACGGACTCCCATCTGTACCAGATTATCAACATATTCGTGACAAGGATAAAATCATCCAATTGTCCCTCCGTTTGTTTCCGTTGTTCTTTAAATATAAATATTTTGAATTGTGTTTTTCATTAAAATGAAGAAATGTGACCCTTAGAGCGATTCAAAGAAAAAAATTTTCCCGCCTTTTTAACATGGCAGTCTATAAGGCTGTGGATGGGTGTTGCTAATGCCAAAACCATAAGTGTGTCAGCTTCAGCAGTGTTATCACTGTCACCAGAATATATTTTCCTATGTTTCTATGTATAAATTATTTTTGTAGAGTGAAATTTGTGGCCTCGGGAGCAGTTTACAAATACATTTTTTGACAGGTTTTTCTCTCCCGGTCCACTCTAGTGATGATGTCATCAACTGTAGCTCGTGAACATTCTACCAATACACACTAATACATTTTTTGCCGTGGTTTTTGGCGATTTCTAGGCAAACCGTTTGGCGAAATGCTTAGAAAAATCATAGCAGTCGATTCCCGGCCAAGCTGGTTTTGTTATCTTTTTGTGTACGTGCAACAAAAACTGTGGGAGGAGTAGCGTGCCCAAAAAAAGGGGCGAAGAATAATAATAAGCACGGTTAATAGTATATAGTGTGCTCTTTCAGGCACACTCAATTACTAACATTGCATTGTGCGTAATAAGTTTATTGCTCGATTCCACCAGGCCTGGCTGTGCCATGGCCTGCAGAGCTGATTGTGGCTGTTTTAGACAATCATTGTGATTTCACCAGAGGCTTCTCAGAAGAGGCTTTTCGCTCGACTCTGCAAAGAATACGCAGCTGTTCAAATTTTTTAAGGATGCTGGGTCGAGCAGAAGTTAGGCACAGGAAATGTGGAATGTGGTCAATTTTCGAAATAAAACACCCTCTGCGGACGCTAGATTTTAAAAACTGACAAAAGGGAGACAATTTAACAATGTAGACAACTTACTCATTGTAGAAACACATAAAGCAAGAAAAAAAAGACCAAATCTGAGCAAGTTAACAATGTCTGGCAGGCAAAGGTTTTGTAATGCTCCTGGTGGGATATGAAACCAGCTGCAGCAGAGCTGTGCTGGTGGAAATAAGGAGTTAGAATAATTTTTGTTGTTGTTGTTTTTGTAACTTTAAGCATTTATGTAATGCTTTTACTAGTCTATGAACACACAAAAGCCTTTATAACACATATTTATACACTGATAGCAGTACTGTAGTTGCCATGCAGGGTGCCAACCTGCTCATTGTGAGCAGTTAGGGGTTCACTACTCAAGAACACTCCAACAGACCCTCAGGGGATTGAACAGCAAACCTTCCGATTACTAAATGACCACTCTAACTGGTACTTGTAACTGCAGGGAAGCAAAGCAGAGATTATTTCTGTCTTAAATGTTTCAGAGTATAAAAGTAACAGAAAACACTCATAGTGTTTGTAGCACCTCGAGTACTTGAATACTCTACATGATTGAGTTTGAGTTGTAATGACAGGAAACATGTTCATATGAAATTATATTTAACTTTTCCTGATTGAATAGTAACTTTACTTCAGGCAAAGTTATTTCAGCACTCTTCTATCTCCTACTCAGGTATATATATATATATATATATATATATATATATATATATATATATATATATATATATATATATATATATATATATATATATATATATATATATGACTGCATTAAAGCCAGACCAGTGAACTAATTGGCTTTAACCGAGGGCACCCTGGACTTATGAAGAGTTTGAGAGATTCTATAGGGACTAATCCACTTCGAAATGCAGGCAGCTCTCACGCTTGCTGTCTAAAGAGATCAAGGCCTATGTCTGAGCTAAAGCTAAGGGCTAAGCCGGTATCTGCAGTGTGATGCAGGGCGGGCTGCAGAGACAAGGTGAGGAGGAGAAAGGAAAGAGGTGAAACACTAAGCATGCAAGCACAGGCAGGGTTCCCCCCCGGGGGGCTGAGGAGACATATTTAACTAGAGCTGCACTTGAAAAAGTTTTGACGCTGCGCTTCTATCATAATCACAGCCACAGCCACTTCTCCTCCTTCCTCTCCTCCTACTTCCCCATATCCCCATCCCTGACTTCAAAGTGCTATTTATGCAAAAAACTGGTGGAGTTTTCCTGTCCTCGCTCTCTCCTCCCTGGAGGGCACATGTTCTCTTTTGGAACACACTGAGAATTTCATTTTGTCATAAAAAAAAGAAATATATTAAAAAAACATGGTCCTCTTCTCTTTGTCCGATTGCTGCTCTGTGTCTGTCCTGTAATACGCACTTGTTGTTTCCTGTATTCTCTATCTGTCGTTTGCTCGTTTAGGTTTCTTTCTTGGTTTTCTCCTAACCCCTTCGTCATTTTTCTAAACCCGACAAAACTTTTATCCACCATTGCTTTTGAAGAAAAACTGCACATTGTACAAAAAAACAAGCGAGTACCAAGAAAGCAGCCGACAGTTAATGATTTAAGCACAAAAGCTTATCTCTGGGACAGTAACAGCTCAGGTGCATCACTCTAAAACAGATTACAGAGAACCACATCCCATTGTATAAAACGAGGCACCTTACTTCGTGGCCTTCTGACCTTTCCTTTGATGTGTTTAAATGGTGGCCGCTCTCCAAATAGATTTTATTATTATTATTATTTTCTGTTAGAGAAATCATTCAACATATCTTATCCATAAACATCACTGTCTTAAGAGTGTTCAGATCACCATCAGCCTCAGGTCTGTGTCAGTAGAGCTGGAGTCAGGAGATGTTAGCCTAGCTTAGCATAAAGACAAAAGCTGAGAGAAACCATTGTCCAAAAATAAAAAAAATACATCTACCAATACCCCTGCTTAACATATACATGAATAGAAATATAAAAAATATATGAAAATATATATATCTATAGCATGATGGTACTGAACCTGACAACGAGACTTCAGGGAGCTGCATATAGTCACTGCTCCTGGTCATATAACTACCCCTAAAGCCACAAATTGTAGTATTTCATTTTCTATTTGCGTACGGATTAAGCAGCTAGGCTATCTGTTTCTCCCTGCGTTAGGCTAACCACATCCTGACTGCTCGTCCTCCATGTCCATGTCCTCGCCTCAGGATACATTTTTGTTTCTGAAAATGTGAAACTATAGTTACAAAAAGTGCTGCAGTATAGTATGAAGGCATGCATAATATGATAAAATGATAGTATTCTGTAATAGGCCATATTATGGGATTAGGATATAGCAGTCTTTTTGCTGCAGAGGACTGCAGGACAGCGACTGCAGGGATTGTAGCCTTGATTGTGGCCTTGGTAACCAAACTCATCTTTTTTTGGCTTTAGATTTTTTTTGGGTCTTTATTTGATAAAGACAGCTTGAAGAGTGACAGGAATTCCAGGGAGAGAGAGATGAGGAATGACATGCAGGAAAGAGCCACAGGTCGGATTCGAACCCTGGGCCGTGGTGGCACGGACTGACCAGGCCAGCTAAGAGACATAGTCCCTCCAGCGTGTCCTGGGTCTTCCTCCCGGAGGGACGTGCCTGGGACATGTCACCAGGAAGACGTCCAGGAGGCATCCTCACGAGATGCCCAAGCCACCTTAACTGGTTCCTCTCGATGTGGAGGAGCAGCGGTTCTACTCTGAGCTCCTCGCGGATGGCCGAGCTTCTCACCCTATTTCTAGGGGAGAGCCACCCTTATGCGAATGGATGTAATCAAACTCTGCTGCATCATTTAAATGGTGACTTTCAGTACTTTTAGATCTAGTGCTAGCTACTTTCATTCGAAAAGAGTTGGTGACACTGGACTGACCACCACTCAGTTTAGTGGGAACAATCATACAAGGCATGCTGACCAGGGAGCTAAGCAGCCATCGCCAGTCATTAGAAGCACAACTACGACTTTGAGTCCGATATTCTGAAGCGACTATGACGCAAAAGAATCGCTCAAAATCTGCGTTCACATTCACTTCTCCCATTCGAGTCAACAGACTCAGGACCTGCTGCTGGTCTCCTAAAGGCGGGCGGCAGTAGCTAAACCCACGTGACACAGATACAGGAAATTAGTCTTCAGTGCATGGACTCCTTTCTAAACCATCTGTGGCTACAGTTCACAGCAGTTTACTTCACTGTTGAGGAAACACCAGCAGACGTCCATGACAGACCCTATGACATGTCAGTATAGCATCAACATGATAGTGAAGCTGTTATTTTAAAGGTACAATTATCTGTAATAAGTTTAGTATTTCAAAAACAGAGGCTGCTAACTAGATTAGTCTGTGGAGTTACTGGTAAGATTAGCAGGCCTGTGCTTATCTGGAAGTTTACAGTCCAACCAATTTAACCTGAGATTGCATTACAAAAGTAAAAAAGTAATAACATATAGTACAGTAAATAGTATTATATCAGTGTGTATATAGCATGTTACCTATGCAGCCAAAATTTAAGCATTATATGATGTGTGCCATTAAATGCAAATTTAAGTCCTTTAACACTGTTCTTATTCTAAAACAAGTCAGACAGAAAACACTATCAACTTATGGAGCTACAGTTAACTAAATTATGTAGCTACATTTTGTCTGAAAACAAAAACTAATTGACAAAAATGACAAAGAATTGAATCTGCCTCTGTTATCAGAGTGACCTTATAGGTTACTGGTGGATATATATATATTTTACATTTCACAATATTTGGACAGAGAGAAACGTAATTTCAATTCTCTGTATGTCATATTGCAGTATTGACAATAAAGCCGACTTGAACTTGAACTTGATATATTTGTTAAGTTTCCTCAAAACCCTGTTTTCTGATCAGCATCCATTATAATTTGTTATGGTAAATGGACTGTACTTACATAACGCCTTTCTAGTCTTCCGACCACTCAAAAGTGCTTTACACTACATGTCTCATTCACCCCAGTTATAAACTCAATACTTGTTGTAGTATCCACAATGCAAAGGATTCAGGTTACCTTATACCCACAAATCAAACTTTTTTGGCTTCATGTGACACTGAGCAGCTTCCGTAAAGAACAGGGCCTGGCCTCCACTGTGTATACAGTTATCTCTATGTATCCATGGTTGGTAGGTGTACTTCTGAACTTGGCGAGAGCACTCTTTTTTTACTAACGGTAAGAAAGAAAATAAGCTTTTTTTCAAAAATGCTGTTCCGGGTATTCCGGGAAAACTGAAATGGAACGACAACCTAAAATCGAGCATAAATTTACCATCTTCGGGAAGTCCAATTAATTTCTGTGTCTGCTGGTGGTTTGCATTATGGTAATAAAAGACTGTAGGTCACGCAGCTTACCATCCTTTTTATTCAGCACTGCATCATTGGCTTTCAGTCTCTCTCTCTTTTTTTTATCAATGTTTCTCTCTCGCTCCTCCAGCTCTCTTTCTCTCTGTGCAGCTGCAATCCTCACAGCTCTAATCCCCTCTTCTCTCCCCTGTGTGCTGGAACGCCATCCAACTATTTAACCACAGCCCTGAAACAAACCAACATCTGTTTGGAGGCCGGCCCAGACCCGGCCACTGCCGTCCTGCTGCGAACACACCAGCCACCGCCAGCTTAACCCCTTGCTGTCTCGACCAGACGCAGGCTCGCCACGCCAGCGACGTGCTCAGCCGCGGAGAGAATTGCATGTTCATTTGCAGACAGTAGGTGGGCGTGTGTCCAAGTACTTTTAAAAGACTTGGTGTCTGCGGCCTACAAGTGGTAATTCGGGATTGATTTCATCTCCATCTTTGGTGCTATGTGCGCGTCGTTGTGCTGTTTCTGTACTCCGCTCCCCGGAGAGCACTTGTCAGTCAAACTGTGCTGGCAGAAATGTGACATCTGATCAAGTTTGATTTTCTCTGACTGGCTGACTTTTTTATTCACTTGTCAGCCATCACTGCTCAGAGTAACGAATGCAGTTCTTCGAATATTTAACTGCAACAAATCTGGTACGTGTATCACTATAAAGTATGTTACTATCCTCATTTATGTTCTTTCATTTGCTATTTAGAAATTATTTTAAAAATCCAGAAAATAATCAGTCGAGTAAACTTAACTTATTACATAAAAACATAAGAAAAGGAAGGTCGTCAAAGATCACTTCAGTTTAATTGAATTTCTTTATTTAATTTATATGGAAACCTAACAGTTTAATTATAATTGACAGTTGATCAGCGGTAAGGACTTAGCTTACAGGTTTTTAATGTGAATCATCTACAGGAAGGACTGAAGCTATTGGAACGGTCAGTGAGATCAGTGTTTTATTTATTTTACAAATAATACATCAAGGCAGCTGATTGGTTGTTTTTTTGTAGAAGCTGAATACAAACATGTATTTATGTCGCAGTCAGTCTCTCTGTCCCACCTGTCCTCAGGCTCACCTGATCACCTGACTTGACCTTCACCGCGCACCTGTTTTTCGCCCTGCAGAATTTAACCATCCCATTTTCCTGTCAGCTCATGGTTAGTTGTTATATAGTTCACTTCTTGCTTTCCAGTCTGTTACCTTGCATCCTCTTCTCTAAGTAGCTCTGCCTCCATTGATTGCATTTTGGGTTCTGCTCCTGTTGTTTTTTTCATTTGAGATGAACGTTCAACCTCAAATTATGGTCTGTAATGCATGTTTTAATATGACACATACACATACATTTTGAACTATTGAATGAAATATTGTCTCTGCTGAAATATAACGGCCCGCTGAAGACACAAAGTCCCATGATGACAAACAAAAAAAAGGATATATGAGATTGTTCGCTGCTTATTGCCGCACTACAGCTCTGTATCATCAAGAGGGAGATCATGTACACTTGTGATTCATGTAATATCTCAAAGGTGTCCTGGAAACTCCTCTTTTAGATGGGAACACTTACCGACACATCCACTCATCAAGGGCCAGTGTGTGTGTGTGTGTGTGTGTGTGTGTGTGCATGTGTGTGTGTGTGTTCAGGAAAATATAAAAAGCCTGTGTGTACCGCTGGAGGTATACAAAAGGGTGTCTGGTAGATTTTTTTTTCTTTTTTTTACTTGGCTGTGCAGCCATGAGCAGTAAACTTGTGTTTGGCGGTCTTCTACAAATGTTTATAGAGATATAAAAAGAAACACATTGAGGAACTAATAATACACAGAAAATTACAGTGCATACACTTGTGTTTGGGGGGGTGGGGTGGGGGGGGGTCTGAAATAGACATGGCCAAATTTAAAGCTCAAAGACGGTTTCCTGGACACCGATTTAACTTAGTCCAACAGATTTTTTTCCCCAACAGGAATGTCTCCTGGGATATTTCCTTGGTCTCAGTTTGGAAGTAAGTTTCATGTCTGGAAACCTGGTGTAACATTTTGAGAACACTGGCTTTCTTTAAGACAGTTCAGATGGATATCAATCTCTTGCTGGAGTCAGGGTGTGGTGAAACACCTACCAACACCTCTTAAGCTCTCTCAAATTTCAGAAAGAAAGCAAATAAGTATCTGCCAAATTGTTAAACTATCTGTATAATATATATAAAAAAAGCAAGAGTTGCATAAAATCTGCGAGGCAAATTTATGAATACTAATTCAAAACAGAAAAGAGGACAAGAGCCTTGTTGAAAACTGGAAAATAGAGGCATGCAAAGATGTGGGGCATGTAACAAACAAAATGGGTTTAGCGTGGCTTTTTGCCAGAGAAAGCCACAAGGCAAGCTCAGTTTTGTTTCCCAGTGCTGTACCCTGTAGGTACTGTACAAAAATGCCCAATTATTACTCCTTTGTTCTCACAGTCTGGTTTTCTTCTTCTCTACTTAGATTGAAGTACCAGTAAGAACCAGTATTTTATTACATCACTGTCAAAGAAGCTTTGACTTAACAAAACAGTTATTGTCTTGACACACGGGGAATAACTCTCATAGAAATCAGAGTTTGTGATTATGATAAAATACAAAATATAAGAATTTATTACATGCATTATTGCATTCTCTGGTGTTAAAGTCCACCAAGGGGTTTTTCCTGAGACAACATTCTGAATTGTTGCAGTGAGAAAACTGTGTACTTACACTGTGCTACAAACACCAACCTGAGCATCTATTCTGTGTAGAGTTGCGCGGTGCCAAATCATAACCGTTGCTACTATACTAGAAATTTTACACGACGGTACTACCGTGGATTACTATATTACCGGTGCCAGTCTCCGCTACATAGCGGCCGCCTCTGCTCTCCTCCCGGCTTCTCACTGCATGCTACTCCTTTGTAAACAAACCAACATGGAACCGCAACCGAACTACACAGCTGCTGAATGATTGGCTGTTTGCCTGTTACTGGTGACGTCCAGGGATATAATAGGCTGTTTCCGCACGCTGGGTCCCCCGGTCTGTTAGCTGATTGGCTGTTCGTGTTTTTCTGCCGGCAAGAACGAACTCCGTGAAGACAGCCCCGATTCGATAGAAACTCGCTTCAAAACAAACAACAAGCTAAAGTTCTGTCTCACCCAGACACGAGACAACACACTCACCATGGCAGAAGCAGCGGGCCCGAGCAGCGAGTCTGCCGTGGCGTCTTCGTCAGTGGCAACACTAATTTTGCTTAAAAAACAAACGTCGTTGTTTCAAACTAACTTGTACAAATACATTGCAGTTTATAAAAATAATAATAATAAAAAAAGGCAGCAGTATCGCGATAATACCCGGAACCGCGATACTTTGTCTGGTATAGTATCGTGGTTACTCATTTTAGTATCGTGACAACTCTAATTCTGTGCTGAGTGCTCGGTCGCCGAGAGTTGAAAAAGGATCATTAGCAACATTTGAGCTGTGCTTACTTTCAGTTTGACCTCTAAATAAAGACTGACTTTGATAATCAAAAATTTCTTGTGCCATACTCACGCCTTATCCTTGTACCCTAAAGGGCGTTACAGCTGAAGTGTAGGCACTACTGAACATAGCAGTGATAAAAATGACATGGAGTTTACATAATGTTTAGTTTATTTGGTTGTCTGCAAATATTTTGTCCAGGCAAATAAAGACGAGGAGAGAAGGAAGAAACATCTCACAATTTTTACATATTTGTTAAAGCAGCCAGCTCAAAGTCTTTACAGCCAATACCTTCAGGCTACGGCACTTCACACAGCTACTGTTACACACACACACACACACGCACGCACGCACGCACGCACGCACGTACACACAAACATGTTGACAGACAAAGTTATATATACTTGCATGTACCCACTTGAAGTTGTGCACACACACACGCACGCGCACACACACACACACACACACACACACACACACACACACACACACACACACACACACACACACACACACACACACACACACACACACACACACACACACACAGAGCGGTCCAACCAGTTTCTGAATGGGGTTCAAGTTCACAGGTAAACAGGAGGGGAGTTGTTAAGGCGGTATGCGCCCAGCTGTGAGCCTTCTCTCCCTGACAGACTGGCTTTAAAACGGGGTCAACTGAAGGACAAGGGAGGGGTCCCAGTACCCATCACTGCAGCACCCGCAGGACAAACTCCACACTGAAGGTGGTAAATATTCCACTCGCTCTCTCGGTGACAGGCTGAGGGAGTCTTTCCACGCTTATTCATGAGAACTTTTTTCCTCTGGTGGTGCTGGCTCACTGCATTCAAAGTTACATTCATGGAGTCAGGAAGAACAGTCCAACATTTTGGGACAAAAATGTTCTTTTAATTTACGAGTTTGGGAGAAAGTTGGAATCAATATTGACTTTGGGAGAGTGGAAAAAAAGAAAAAAAAACTTTTAAAAGAGTCACTGATCAGTGGATTTGTTTGCAGATGCTCAGGTTGCGGATGATTCAATTCCTCAACATGCAAATTTGTGCTGTTGACACTTTAAGGGAATGAAGAGAAGCAGGTACCACTGATGGCACACACTCACCACTGTGAAAGCAATTTGGGTTTTAGTGGGAAAGACACTGTAGACTGGAGATGCCAGCCATCGTACCGCCAACCGTCTGATTAGTGGACGAGCCGCTCTACCTCCTGAGCCACATGAGTCTATTCAATTTTATGTAATGATGCTTCGTTGAATGAGAAGCCACAACCAATAGTATCTACTGCATGACTGCATAACCACATCATCCAAGCTTCCATACCACTTACTGTATTTAACCAGGAGCACACAATGCATTTGACTGTAGTATGGTTGGGTGTAAACCAAAGCCACAAAACTAACAAACAAAATGACAATGACAAAATGAATCCTTTCTTATTGCTTTTAAAAAAGATGAGTGGCTCTCTGGAACAGTGCCTTTCAAAACCATCACCAAAAGACTGCGCTCCTCTAATGAACGACTCCTGGCTCTCCTGTTTGTTCAAGGCAATCCAGACTCTTCTCGTCTGTTGTTCCCCGTTGTTGGAACGCACTGCCACTTCCTACCAGATCAGGGGTATCCCTCTCTACCTTTAAAAACCTCGTGAAGACCTCCAGCTCTTCAGAAAGGAGCTTATCTACTAGCACTACCTACAACTAGACATGAGAAAGCTACCCCTTTATGAACTGTCATAGCACTTATTGCTACACTAACACTTCTTATCGCACTGTACCATGGTTGTTCCCTTCTCTGTACTGTAAGTCACTTTGGATAAAAGTGTCTGCTAAATGACTAAATGTAAATGTAAGCTCTAAGAGGGTTGGTAGCAATTTGACGTACAGCGACAACCACAAAGGCGACTGTCCTCCTGTCCACTGTTTGTGGCCTCCCTGTCAACATTTATTTCTGATTATCGGCACCTAAAAGGGCATTATCTTTCTAAAACCATGGTGACTTGGCAAAGAAAAAACTGAAGACCATTTATTTTGTATTTGTATGTGTGCAGTGACTACTCCAATAAATAGGATGACCCTTACATACTACTCTGTAATGAGAGATGTTTCTAGTCCGCTCATCTCATCGAGCCCTTTGGCCCAGGTACATGCCACAAAGCTAACGTTATGCTGGCAAGTCAGTAACACTATAGGTGGTTGACAAATGGTGAATATCATTTCACAGTACATTTCACGACAAGACTAGCTAGCTATGGAGCTGTGCTAGTGTTCTTGAATCAGGATTAAAAAAAAAATATATATATAGCTCGGCTCTGTAATTTACTGTCAGCCTGACGTGGCAGATTTAATAGTAATGTCGATGTGAGATGATTGCTTACACAGATAATAAGTAAGTTCAGAGGCGCGGTGAACTTCTTGCAGCATGTGTGTTACAGTCGCCATCCGGTGGTGATGAAGCACTAAAGGACTACACTCACATTCATGGTTTCACTGGAATTACTTAGTAAGTGTCATAACTATATGAAGGATTAATGGACACCCTGTAGCCAGTCAGAATCGAGTATTTACCTGAACCATGCTATAATGGATTATAATTGTAGATGCATTAATCTGTTCATCACTTTAATGTTGCAGCTAGTAAAGGTGATGCTCATGAATCAACGGATCAATAAAGCCCTGATTATATTTTGTATTATTAATATAAACCTGCAACAGTGTGTGGAAAAAAACACATGATTTCCTGATGGTGTAGAACTGTACAGTAGTACGAAAAAGAAATTATTAAAGTAAAGTACAAGGACCTAAAAATTTTACTTAATTACAATATTTGAGTAAATGTCCATAGTCATTTTCTGCCACTGTTAATCACTGTCAAAATATGATTCATATGATCCTGATCTGCTATTGCTATGGTTAAGGTTTGTTTACAGTACGTAATTCCTTCGAAACCCACTAATTGTTGTTTTTAGATTTCTGTTTGTCCATGTATTAAACAAAGGAGTTGCTTCTTAAGTGGAGAAACTCATCCAGCCTTCCACTGCATCCAGTCTTTCTGCTAGACATTTCCCAAAATGTTGAACTATTCCTTTAAAGGATAAAGTCAGGGAACAAAGGTGTCTGTCACAGTGCAGCGAGACCACACAAGAGTCAAAGTAATGTAAACAATATTTACAAAAGCAACATAATTCATGAATCTGCAGTGCATAAGTCAGCGGTGTCTGCAGTGTTGAATCCATGTGTGCTGTTTGTGGTTGATATCTTGCACAAGGACACTTTAACATGCAGACTGGAGGAGCCAGAGATCAAACCACAGACCGATGATGAGTGGACAACCCGCTCAACCTCCTGAGTCACAGCCACAGTCAGCGGTCAATTACTGAATGTGAGACTAAATGAGGAGCCAGACTGCAGACCCAGCCCCCTCAGATGTTAGACCACGGGGTAATATGGCTCTGTCTATATCTACCTCTACAGTCAACCTGCAAAATGAAAAAAAAAAACACAAGACAGCAGGAGGAGTACTGACAGTTGGCGGCCATCACAGATTTCCTGAAAGATTGTAACAGGAGTGGCTGCAGCCCGAGTCTCCGAGATGTGCACAAATACCTATCTGTGGCTATTTTTAGGGAGGTGGTACAGTAAGTCCTCTTCCCTAGATGTGTGTATAGCTGCATAATCACAACTACACCACTGGTCGTGTCTGTAACTTTGGAAAGCACTAGAAAATACATTTTTGTATCATTGAGGTGAGAATGTTTGATTGGTCCTGGAAGCAGGGAGAGCTGTGTCAACTAAAGAAACTGATCTTTGTGTCCAGCTGAGGTACTGTTTCTGTTATCACAGGTTAACTACAGTACTACTTTAGTTAGTACCGAGAACTTTAAAGTCACTGTGCTAAAGTAACTCTCATGCCACATATTAAACATTTAGTAAAATACTAAATATTCAATGCAGAGATCAAAGTTTCATTTTGTGCAGTGGAAGCTATATGATAACGCTTCCCTCAGCAGAAGTTGTAGTGACTCGGTAGTGATTTAATGTCTAAATTAGAACACTGTGTAAAATCACTTTAGATCATCTTGGAGAATAGAAATAAGTGCTGATCTTATTTTCTTTGACAAAACTTATTCTCAATGTGTGCAAGGACATGTATGTGTTGAGGGAATATGAAGGGAAATGGGACAGTACAAGTACACGCCATCTCTCACTTATAACTGGGATGTGTCTGTGTGTGTTTTCAGGAGTTCTCGGGTTTGAGAACATCCTTTTAACAGCAACAATCAAGACTAAATTGTTACATACTGTATACAGGGTCTGCACAGCTACACATTTAACAGTACTGTGTGTGTGTGTCTGTGTGTGCACGAGCGGTGAGGAATGTTAACAGCGTCCAGATGTGGGGAGGTGAGAGAGGGATGTACGCCGCTTAATGGTGACTCACTGGAATTTGACACAGGCCCACCATTTCCATTCAAAGTTCTGTCATTTTCACACTGTGTTCAAAGTGTCAGCTGCTGCAGAGTGAGTCAGAACACTACTACAGCTCCACTGCAACACCCCGAGCACAACTAAACAAACATGAACCAGTGCAGGACCGGCTCTGTGTCAGCACTGAGGTACAGCTGGTTTCCAGTTGTGTTTCTAAGAATTTGCCCACTTGCATGCCTTTTACATGTCTCTTTAAAATGTCTCTGCACACGTGCAGGTGGATAGATGTGACCTCATGGGAGTTAAACCTGGCTATAGACAACCTCAGTAAACCATGACCTTCTTTTTAAAGGTCCAGTGTGTCAGATTTCAGAAATCATTTTGTCTTGTTACGATGTTCTGTTGAATCTGCCTCTCTGATTCCCTCACGTTTACCTAAGTCTAAGTCAGAGTTTCTGATTGGTTAGTTCAGTGACACGATTAGTCCGATAAAGGAAGTGAAGAGGCTATAAAGCGTGGAAATCAACTGTGCGGTCATAAAACGACCATTTTAGGTGTTTTATTGTGTTTAGTTGTAGGAGAGTGATTGTGTTGCTTGGGTTGCTTGGGTGGCTCGTTTATTATTTTTGTATCCTTTACTTATTTTCTAGGCATTGTCAAGAAGGCGTTATCTAACATTTTAGCCGAGGTCATGAATTAGTATTTTTAATTTTAACCTTTGACTTTGATGTCTCAGTTAGAACCTGCAAATAATGCAATCTTACGCAAATGTTAGCTGCTGTTCAAGTGTCTCCCCAGTACTTTAGTCTAACGTTAAGTTTAAAAACGTAACAACATTGTTACGTGTGGACATGGGTGTTTGTTGAAGGTACAAAATGTATTGTGATTTGGAGTTAATAGCTAGCATTAAGCTATGGATGCTTTGATAGCAACCAATAATGAAAGCTATGCCGAAGAAGAACAATTAAAAATCTCTCTCTTATCGGTCCTCAGGATCATTACTTAAATGTATGACCACAAACAGATAAAGTGCCCCAACCAAATGCAAATTGTGCCTGTGACTTTCTGCTGATGTGAACACTTCTTCATTAGAGCACAATTTAGCCAAGGCATTTGCACTAGCCAAGGCAGAATTTGAACCAGTGCTTTAAAAGCACAAGCCTTATAGTGTGAGTTATTTACAATAACAACCTTGTTGTTATTTAGTTATTTAGTTAGTTTTTTATTGTTCTTTACATTGATATTTTCAAAATTACAAGTTTCTTCACGTTAAGTAATTCAAATATGTATGGTACGGTATGTAAACATTTGATTTCATACAGATTATTTATAACATAATGGTGATGAACACTGGTCGGAAAGGCCGCCTGGGAATTTTTGCTTAGGGCCCCAACAGACTGTAGAATCGCCTCTCACTCTGACCACACTGCTGTTCTGCTGTTGGTGAGTCACAGCAGTTTGAAGTTCTGCTCAAGCCAAATTCAATTTAACTTTCTGTGTGAGGTTTTGTGGTCACACTCTCCATCTGTGTCTCAACGGGAAAATCCCCCCTCAGAGGAATTTATGCTAACTTGATGAGTTCTGTCATGAGTTGTGAGCACACGAATACCTCTCACAAAGCTCCAAACAAGAGAGCTGAGACTTTCTTCATGGCCCATTATGACAGCACCCATGTAGACTTTTTGACAATATGTGTGCAGTTTTGTTGCTAGGGCATGGTAGAATGCCATTAAAACGTTATTTTAAATACTTGTAACAGAGTTAATCATCTTCCAGTTCAGTGTCTACATACCAGCTTATAAGCAGTTAGATGTTTAGTGCTTACTTCGTTGCATAACCAGTTACTTGCATTCTTGAAGCGCTAACCCTAACTTAATCTACTAGTAAATTAGTCTAATCAGGTAATGTTTAAGCAGTTTAAGCCAGTGTTGTTTTACTATTCATACATCATCGGTGGCAGATGGTATCAGCTCTAGCTAATTGACATTTAATGCGTACGTAATTTGACGACATGACAAAATAAAACTTTGGCTGTCTGGATGAAATACACTCAGACAGTGATTGCACTCTTGTGACTTGTTTTGGCAGAGAAGAGCTAGAACTGCAACAATTTGAGGAAACTAATCAGCAGGCCTCCGCAATCACCCAACCTAAACCCAGCAGAGACGGTTTGGGATGAGTCAGAGTGAAGTAAAAACAGGCATGTGCGAGAACTCCTTCAAGACTAGGAAAATTATTCCAGGCGACAACCTCATTAAGCTGACTGTGAGAATGCCAAGGTGGCAACTATCTATCCACTACTGTGGTGAATGTGAACATGTGTATATTAAGAGTTAATTGATGCAGATGGGCATTTGGTGGCATTCATTCTCTGGCTGGGTGCCATTATACGTTTGCAGAAGAGGACACAATGAGATAAAGCCATTTAAGCTCTCCAACTGGTCTCCTCATCCCTCCATTTTTCCTGAAACAAAATGTGGACACATAATCAAAGGATGACAGCAGCTTATGATAGAACAATTAATGCAGCTGTTAGTAGGCAACCATTAACAACCAAGTAGTAAAATAACATTTATCTCAAAGTTGACAAGACACAGAGAGTGATATGCTGAAAGGCTTGAGAGAACCCCAGTTAATTTCAAATGATCAAGTATCAAGCTTCACTTATTGTCATTTCACAACACAAAGTTATATAGTGAAATTCAAGTTCATGCTCCACACAGATAGAAAATAGAGTATATACAGATGAATGCACACAGAATAAAATAAAGTAATATAATGCCAGAACTTTCCATGATCAGTAATTTATTTATGGAGTGCAGAGGATGAGTTGAGGAATCTCACAGCCCGAGGAAAGGAGCTGCTCTGTAGTCCGGTGGCACAGCAGTGGATACTTCTGTATCGCTTGGCAGACAGACAGCAGGGTGAACAGACTATGGCTCAGGTGAGTATATGTCTTATTGTAGCCTTTGGGCTCTGCACAGGCACCTCACCTCAGTGATATCACTGATCTCTGTAGATAGATACTGATGATGTTGACCGGTGACTAAACCCGCTGCAGAACCCGTCTGCCTTGTAGTTGTTTCCAATCAGAATGCTTTCTTGATAAGATGCTTTCACCTTTCTTTAAGAAACTTAAGAGGTCAACAGCTACAATTCCTGTGTTGTATTTTTCAAATTTACATCTGCAGGACGGTAAACAACAGAGACAAAAACACTCGTGAAATCTTTGGACAGATAATATGATCAGCAACTTAACATTAAAAATCCAACATCTGGGAAACATTGTCCATCTTCTTTGACCACATCATCCTTGAGGACAACCCGGTATCATGTCATTTTGGTCAGTATTTTTCCGACTTTATTAACAGGTGTTTAAGGTTAGCACAGCTATGGTGGTTGTCACCAAATCTTTATCCATTTTTCCATTTTATGAGGAAATACTGCATATGTACTATGATAACATTCAAAAAAGTGATATGGGGATGGGGGCAAATTCTGCAGAAGGTCCATTTGTAATTTGAGCAGCTGTTTTCGTGTGGAGTTGGATTATCAAAGCAAGGTTTGAAGGTCTGTTATGGCTCATAGTTTTTGAGCATGCTGTCTCCGAATGTTTCCTCAAACGGCCCTCATAGATTCTGAGCAAAAACTTATTTTCTGTGCAAATGTCAAAACACATGAGGCACATTTTTGGCACCATGGACTCACCAATAGAAGGGGGAAGTAAGAGATATATAGTGGTGTTGAAGAGGACACTTTTTTCATGCAGACTCAAAACAAGTATAATAAATGTACTAAAATGAACTTTGTCATTGTGAGTTCAATCCATTAACCAACTGCAAACTGTCTTGATGGTGCTGCTGACCTTTTAGTGAATGAAGGAAGCTATTACTTCAGCTTCATGGCCTAATTTAATATAAACTTGCTCTGAGACAGTTTAACAGAGTATAAATGTGTTCCCTTTGAGGGATTTGTTATGGTTTCCTTTCAGTTTGCTTTGTTAATTTATGTTTATTGTTCTTTATTAGCTGGTGGATAGGGCTAGCAGCAGGTGGCTAAATAGCAAGATCCCATTATAGCTGATCAGCTCAAATGACAAATTGGTTGATGAGTGATTTGTTATTTTGATCTACAGTATTTAACATTCTACATACAATAGCAGGCCTCCACAACCTTCTATTCAACAAACATACATGAGCAGAATATACAGGGGTTAGGGGCGTTTCTAGTCGGGGCCTCACTGACTACGTCATCGCGGGGGATTACATTGCGGTCAAGGACCAGTGAAGGACCGATCAAGGACCAGTGAAGGAACAGTCACGGCAACACGGGAACTTTTAAGTTGCTACATCTGTAGTGAACACAAGGTTGTATCCAGACCAAATCAGGCATTGCAGTGAGTAGCTGCAGGGTTTTGTGGCTGTATTGGGTGTTGCGTGTGTTTTTTATTTGTGCTAAATGTCACTCACAGTGAAACAATCAGAAATTAGCTTTCTATCAGTGCTCCTTCTCTGTCATTTACTGTTTATTGGTTCTGGCTCAGCTTTTTTGCCACTGTGTCTTTTTGGCGCACCTTGTGGCCCACCTAGACCGGCTACCACCATGTCCTGAAAATTTGGCTGCAGTGTCTGATTTGTTCTGAATCTCTTGTCGTGCTATATAAATAATATTGATGTCCATTTAGGACCTCCGTCCAGTAGGACCATATCAGGAACTCTCTGGACATAGAGACATACACAAATCAGATGATTGGCAGTTCGATCCCCGGCTGCTCCAGTCTAGATGTTGAAGTGTCCTGGCAAGATACTGAACTCTAAATTGCTCCCAAACCAGCCAATGGTTAATTGATATGTGAATGTGAATGAATGGTTAGCTCCTACCACCTTGCATGGCAGCCATTGCTATCAGTGTATGAATGTGTGTAAATGGGTGAATGTAGTGCAAAAATAGCTTTGAGTGATTGGAAAACTAGAAAGTTAAAGTACATCTCAACTCTAGTACATCATAACAAAAGAAAGGGAAGCAGGGCTGTATGGCCAAAAAACTTGTGTTTTTCAATAATTAATGAAAGCCTGGAAAGGTTGATTACTTCATGTGAATGCTTTGTGCTGTTCCTGGAAATCATAGCATGCTGCAGTGATAAAGTCTGCTGATAGTTTTCTTCATTTCAGTGCAACATTTTGGTACGTGTTAAATCTTTTTAATGTCAGACTGTACTTCCTGGATCCCACGTCATCATCTCCTGAATCAATTCAGTCTTTTGCAGTGGTTTTATTACAGACCTAGATCCACAAGAAGAAAAAAAAAATCTGACAAATAGGAATTTTTGTGCTCCCTTGGTGGTGATATGAGTTACTGGAATGTCACAGTCAGTCTCCAAAGAACTTCTCTTCTACTCTTCTGAGAGTATTCTCTCACTCCCTTTGCAACATTAGGAGTACATTTGTGTGTCCAAAGACTCATTGAATGGTAAATGGACTTGTTTTTAGAGCTTTCCTGGTCTACTGACCACTCAATACAACACTTGTTACACTCACCCTTTCCCATGTCATCAGTAGTGATATAATGCTATCCAAATCCTATCCAAAGAGTTCACAATACACACCCACATATACACCACTGACACAGCCATCTGGAACAAGTTGGAGTTTCTTGCCCAAAGGCACTTCGACTGGACTGGAGAAGCCAGGAAGCCCTCTACCACCTGAGCCACAGGCTTCCATTCATTAAAGATGTTTTACAAATCAAACCGGACAGGACAAAAATATATACGCATAATAAACATTTTTTAAATTCCTTTTGTGAAAGCAACACTGATGAGGAATGTCTGCTGGAAGGCTGCAATGCCAACTATTTACTGGTGAAAGGTAGAGCAATAATCTCAGTGACCCAAGAGGTTGTGGGATGCCACTGAAGATGCAGGGAAAACCTGTTTTTATTGCTTCAGTCATCAGATTTATACTCCACAGTCTGGGGAGCTTTTACTTGCAGACCCACATCTGGAGTTGGTTGTACCTTTACCACCTACCCTCTGTAACCTAGCCTCCCCGCTCGACTCCCACAATTAGAGCAGTGAGAGTCAAATTCCCCTATTGTTAAACAGCAGCAAACAAGGCATCACTTCCAGTAGAAGTGGGGGTGGAGAGAGGCCTGGAGCTGGAGGAGAGACAAAGGTAAAGAAGACGGAATTTGTTTTGTTTTCTAACGCCAAATTGCTGAACGGGTCAATAGAAATATATTCTAGAAAGATGTGTCTGACAGTAAACAGTGCCCACACTGCTACTCAAAGCATTGCATTATGTAAATCCTCAGTGAATGCCTTCACATTCCATTCATGTAGCTATTTTAAACAAGGTTAATCTACTGGTAGAGGGATTTAATAGGGATATTAATCTGTCAGCATAGGCCCACACATACAAACATAATTCACTGATGTTCCTCAATAGTGTTCAGGATGATGAAATTCTTTAGCTGCTACTGAATTTGTATGGAAGAAACAGTGGCTCAGAATGCTGCTTTTGGCAAATAACATGATACATGATAATAAAACAATAATCAACTAATAACACTGTACAAAATCCTTCGCATACTCCCACCACACACATTTAATACGTACTTATCACAGCCGCATCGTCATCATCACCTTTTTCAGAATATTACTCACAACTGTTTGCAACTGGCCCATTTGATTCACCGTGAGCAACATCTCAGTATTGTTGCCGCATTTTGATTTGTTCCATACAAAAACTAGAGCTTTGTGTCGCTGTTATGGTCTTTTCAGACAGGAAGTGATCAACAAGCCTCGTAATATATGTTCAGGGAAGTCGAGCAGGCAGGCAGGGGTGTGTGGACAGACTGTTGCTGCCGGAGTTGAATTGTCGTGAACTTTTTTTTTTAATGCAATACGCAGTAACTATTGTCTGGGGAGTCTGATTCTTCTGGTTTCCTGAATGTTATGACTGTTGTTTAAACAGGGCAGAGCATCAGCGTGACACTGAATGCTTTAAGTAAACATCTGAATTTAAGCTAGGCTAAATTTATGACTATGTGTCAACAAATTGATCTGCGACTCCGATCACCAGTCAACTAACTCATGTTATTTCCTTGAACTCTCCACATTTTACACTTTGTTCTTATCTGTGACTGGATCTTTACCATCCACACAGTAGCTGGTATTTTTGGTTATTCACTCACCAAAGTTACAGCAACATTTTTTACAACATAAATTTGAATACATTAGAATATTAAACTTGTTCCACAGCTTCCTGGAAAATGTTACTTCACAGAGAATTATTCATACAGTAAATGTCAGTTTCCATTTTGTTCCTTTGCTCTTCCATTTTCTGATGGACTATTATTTTTAATGTAATACCATGTTTAAAGTGCAGGACTTTCTATTACTTTGAGTTGCTGTAAGCCAGTTCTCAGCTTTTTTTAAGAAAGTTTAGTAAAAAGTCCTGTTGTGTCGATGCTAGCCTGTTACGAATTTTATTACTTTCTGAACATTTACTACTTCATTAGTACCCGTACACTTGTGAGGAATTCACTTTACTTGGATACAAAACGATCTCAGTTCATGTAATTGGCATGAAACAGAGTAGTTATACAAGGATCTGCACAAATCAGTGAGGAACACATGGGCAGTTCATTCCACAGAACATAACCCTGTGTAGTGCAACAGGGCCTAAAAAGAAAGGATTCAGTCCCTGCAAGGCACAAGCAAGTGGAAGTGGGCCCTGAGCTTTAATAGCAACATCCTTCTCTGCTCAGAACAAATCTATAAAACTGCAGATTCCCAGTCTTCTCCAGAGGGGCAACAAACTGCTTCCACATGTGCTTTTTCCATATCCCGCTGCTATTCTGGAATTTCGTTTATGTACATTGTCAAACTTCTCACACTGTGAGAATAAAGGCATAAAAGCAATTAGGGGCCAGGGGGGGAAGCAGAAACGAGGGGGAGGACAGCGGAGGGCTGGAGGAGCTGGATGTGCAGTGCCAAGGCCTGGTGGGGTTTGGGGATGTGGTGGTTGTGTGTATGTGTGAGAGGGGGATCCCCAGTATAGAGCCTGGGTCTGAGTTTCCATTCACACGGGAAGCAGGACGATCGCAGCGCTGCATCCTGCTTCTTGAGGATCCTGCGGACTAACAGTTTCGGAAGGGACACATCTGACACCCCTTTTCCCCAAGTTTCATGTCCAGCCGTCATGCCCCTGACATCAGACAGGGGTCCTGAGAACATGCAAACACAGGAAAGAGCCATCTAGTTCAATGACTATCCCCCATTTCCCCTTTTTTTGTACTGCAGAGGCTTCAAGAAACTTCATTTGTTGGTTGTTTATTTTGAAATGCTGGAACCGAATCTTTTAAAATGGAAATTAAATCATAAACTACTTGATAGGGGAAACATGACATTGTTCAGTAAGATTTGTTGACTAAAATACTCTGTTACAAAAAAACATGTTTTTCAGAGTAAGTCTAGAGATTTACAAATGACACTGTTATTTCTCTTCACTTCTTTTAAAGGGAGGAAGAAGTGAACAATAACTGTAGTTAACTGTTAATATCACACACACATGATTTTTATTTACTACTTTTTTATTTATCTGCCTCAGTTAATCAATGTACATCTACTCGGGGTACATTCGCTGTTAGGAACGTGTCTAAGAGTTGTTCCTGGGCAGGTAAGATGCAAACAGTGAGCTGAAGAGAACTGAAGATCTCCATGCAACAATGCTGGAGAGGTTTCCTCTGTGAGTGCAGACTAAATATCAACATGGACTAATGCTGCAGGGATGAAGTGTAGACTGAACAGTTTATTCACATTTTTTAGGTTGATATTTATCTCAATTCATACAGCTGTTAATAGACAGTGATATTACTGCTGCAGATCACTAAATCAAATTAAAATGTATTCTTCTTGGTAAATACAATTTAAATTTAATCAGTACAAAAATATTAACACCCTAAGAAAATATACCGTATACTGATTTTTTTAGAAAAGATCTTCCACACTGTTGCACTCTGTGACGTCACTATGAACAAACACATGGTAGTTTATTTAGACGCTGTCCTGCTGCCATAAATAATCACCAGCTCACAGAATGTGGATTACTCCACTGCTGAAAATAGTTCTCTAACAAATTCACTATTTCCTGTTTGAACTACAATGATGAGCTATTTTATACTTTTTTTTCTTCTTTTTTTTTAACAGGACAGTGTGTAACTGTGGATGTATTGGCAGAACTTAATCATATTCATGTTTTCATTAGAGTATAATCACCTAAAAATAAGAATGTTGTGTGTTTTCATTTCTTATATATGCAGAGGGAGCAGCTCCTCTTTTGGCAAATAACACAAGATAATAAAGCAGTAATCAAATAATACCACTGTGCAAAATCCCCCACATACTCCCACATGCATATTCCAAACATTTAGTATGTAGTAATTGTCAGCTCTTCAATTCTAGTTTTGTTATGTACTTTTTGAAGAACCACCACGTTTCTACAATGGAAGAGGAGGGTGAGGTGAGGTGTATTCAGTTTATTGTAGTCTGCAACCTCAACAGTAGATGCCACTAAACCCTACACCAGGAGTCGGCAAATAAGTTTGGACCCGGGCCAATTTTTTTTCCTGACAATTCCATTGCGGGCCATGACCATGCTTTCGAAATAAATGTTATTTAACTTTAGAAATGCATTTAATTTAAAAGATTAATTTGCTTCTATGTGCTGTTATTACGGCCACTGCGTCTGTCATGAAACAGGCAACCTGCCCTAGCAACCTGCCGTAACTAATGTATACAGCAGCGCAGATCTGCCGCTGATGTGCATTCACCTTCATATTTAATATTTGAGCCGACCTTGCTTGGTTTTGTTTTTTTCATTTAATGAAACATATTTGTTCACGTTGTCCGTTACAAGAGGGACACAGGACACTTTTATTTTTCACAGGTTACAGCGCACGCACGTGCCAATTAGTGTTCCGACCTGTGCGTCAAGTAAAGAGGCTGCGAGGATGTCACGTTACTTATCAGCTACTTTTCAATAAATGTTGTGAAATCTGTGGAATTGTTGTATTTTTGACAGAAAACATGAGGTTCAAAAGATATATTTAAATATATATATATATTTAAAAATAAATCAACGTCATCTAGCGGGACAGATATAATTGATGGCGGGCCAGTTTTGGCCCGCGGGCCGCTAATTGCTGACCCCTGCCCTACACATTAAAAAAACTAAAACTGCAAATGTATGTAACTGTGTATAATGCAGGAAGTCAGACATAATATAACACATAATGTATAGAACATATAGAATAATGACTTTCTTTTCCTTTAAGGAAGAAAGAGAAACTATGTTTTTTTTCCAGCACACCTTGGATCACACTATTCCTCTACATGCTCTGGAACAGGCGACCGGGCGTCCACATGGGAAAAGGCGAACAAGCCTTTTAATGGAAGTAAGGGCAACTCTTTGTGCCTGTGATCCGAAAAAGAAACACAATATAAGCAGTGGAAGGAGGCAGTGCTTTGGGGGTGGGGGTTGTTGAAGAGGTCCAGATGCAGGGAGCGTGCACGATGAGCACATGCAGTCGAGGAAGAGGAGAGGCCGGATGCCTAGAGAAAGAAGCCGCCGCCCACCTCCCATCAACCCCCCACCAACAGTTTCTCTTTCTCTGCTCTTCCCAAAGAGAGCTGATGACGAGCAAAAAGGCAAAACTTTCCCCAGGCTATAATTAGCAACCCTCAATTTGACTCATCACAGTCTCAGTGCACTGTGCATATGTGTGTGTGTGTGTGTGTGTGCGTGCGTGTGTGCAAGCTATGTGTTTAACCCTGACAGAGCTATCAAGTCTTTTGGAGCTTTGGGAGGAAGTCAACTTCTGCAAAACAGATGTGACTTGTAGGAGCAATGAAGTGCCTCACATTAAAATGAGCAGCATATTAGCAAAATGTATTTCTACTGTATGTTAGTGTTTAGTGTGTGCATGTGCAGTGAAGCGGCGCAGGGATGGAATAAAAAACAAACTGCAAAAATGTCGTCTCTCATCAGAGGTCAAACACAAATGTATCATACATGTGTAAAAGCAATAATTCAGAGGTCTCTAATGCCCAGTCCTACAAGTTAAATCCCCCCAAAACTGCAAATGAATTCTTTCCTGCAAATAGAAATGGGGGGCGTCTATGCAAAACCTGTTTTCTACATAGAGAACATTTTAAAAAGAGCGTTCTGGTGGTTTTGTATTTTCAGCCCATGGACTTCAAATCGGCTATACTTTATTCCCAACTATTTTCCAAAGCACATCATATTTTGGATTGATGTACTAGTTCATTTCAGCACACTGCTTCAAAGATTTAAGTTCTGTTTTTATTCCACACATTCTTCTCCCTCTTGCTAAGTCCTACATGAACCCCAATACATGTACACTAATTTGACTAGGATCAATGTGTTTACTCTAGCCCAATCTAAGAACCAATCGCTATCATCGACGATGATTTAGCCTCTGGGAACAATGACTAATGTTTTTGGGCTGTAGCCAGCAGATATCCATAAAAGGGATAACACATAAATGGGCCAAGACTTCCTCTGCAGTCCCATTAGCAACTTGAGAATAGCAGACTGAAAAAATATTTTAAAATTTGAAATTTCCATCCATTTGAATTACATAGTTTTAAAATAAATTAACTAAGAAACTTAATGTGAAGCAATACTAATGAACTCAATGTCCTTCCACTACACAGTAGCCAGGTTTATGCATTCAATATTAATAAAGCCAATTTGTTTGCCCAAACCCAACAGCGAAAATGAATACAGCTATTTTGAGTTTATTAGTTAGGAAAAATAGTCAACTCAAAATGTCAGTCCCTCCATTTTGGCCTAAAATTGTTTTGGAGTGTGCATGAATGATAAAAGAAACATCTCTGCTCTGCTGCTGCTTAAAAATAAGTTATTAAATGCAAAATAATCAACAGACAATAGCTGATGGGCTCCATTTTGGCCAACATGTTTCACCTTTTTTGCTCTGCACCATCATAACCAAAGCCTTCTCAAGCATGACCTCAAATTTTATGGTCCCCCTTCCTACAGATTGTGTGCTCATATGCATAAATCTGTATATAGAGGTGAATTTGCTCCAAACAGTCAATATCTTTGACAAGATATGAAATGTTAATGTTTTGTTTTTTCAAACAAGCACACTAAGATTTATAGTCTTTGTGCTTTTCATATTTTTTTGGATGAATGTGAACCTTCTCGACCAGCCAACTTCAGGTCAGGCAGATCTTAAATGCACCAGTAAATTACAATATCAAAATGGTGACAGAAATATGAGGTAATGAAATTAACTCTGTGACGGATTACCCATCTCAAATGAATTTTTATACTATACTGGAATGAAGCAGAACCAGTGGCTGCCTGGAAGTCATGAAATCTATCTTGAAAATTAAAGTGTGCTTTGGAAAATGGTCAGTGTGAAGTATCCCACATTTTATTGTTAATGGGCTAAAACATGCAAAACTACTGTCCAATCCATTAAGCTTTCGTTACTATCACAAGTGTTTCTGCATTATGTGCCCTTTGGTTTGCATTTCACTGATGACACTCTGAAATATTACTTTTCTGATGAACTCCTTGAGCTATTTTAAAGAAATAAGCAAAATGTCAAAATGCAGTAATTAGCTCTCGTATCGTTTTTTTTTTTTCATAACTCTGGTTCAGGCAGAGTTATTTTTCATATTTAAGTTGAGCAACAAAAGCAAACAATTCTACTCACATTCAGTGGAGAAAGTGCACATTTTCTTCTTTAATAATTTCAGCAAATTAGTTTCCTCATATATCAGCAGACACAAGCTTGGAAAAGGACCTACGGTGTACTGGATCCTTTTTGTATCTCCTATTTTGGTTGAGCCCTAAAGCAAACAAGTGAATGCTTTTTAAATGATATAGTGTGTTTTCCTTTAGAGTCTGAGAAAGTTAATATCATGGTCAAGCGTTACTGCATTACTGATGTAGACATGGTGTGCCCTCCGGGGATGATTCAAGTAATTGGCTCACTCATTAGTCACTGTATGACTCTGCTGAAAACATCACGACCAACATCTTCCCAGAATGGATGAAGAAATACAGGAATACATGTATTTGCTTTATGTCTGCGACTTAGTTATTACAAATAATATCAATTTCACATCTGTGTGTTAAAGATGAACTAAAATTGACTGATCTTTCTGCTACAACATGCATATCTGCTTTGTAAGTCAGGCTTAAAAACAAATGTAGATTTTATGTTTTTTTGTTGAGTGATTACGTTGCCCTATTTTCGCAGGAATTCTGCAGAATACTAATTCTCCATCTACACAGATGGAGAACTTGCCAATCATTTTAAACCATATTTGCATAAAGCGTTCTATCACCGGCACAGCAGTCACACTGACTAACAGCCAGACAGCTGCCTGCTGCACAACACAAGAGCTGCAACCCACGTTAGGTTTCCCGCTAACGTCTGCTTATGTTTTAGGATCAGAATGGCAAAGGCGCAGAGAGGAGTTAAACAGATTTGTTTTTCTGAAGCTTTGTTACATACCAATGTAATGTAATCTAAAGAACACCTGCTACCCCAAATTTAAACCTTTTTATATTGAAGGTTATACCATATCTAGAACCTGACTGGATTTTACAGTCTGATGCTAATGGTGATATATGAGGGTGTTTACATTCATATATATATATATATATATATATATATATATATATATATATATATATATATATATATATATATATATATATATATATATATATATATATACACTGTATAGATATGCAGACAGCTAACAAATTAAAGACTTCTTTGTATGGTTCAGTTTGGCATTGATTGTAATGGAGGGATGATCACAATGGGAGCTATAGCATACTGATCATCCCTTCCGTAGAATCAATTCCAAGCTAAGCCATACAAAGGCATCTTTAATTGGGAGAAGATATTCTCCCATTTTATTGCTTTGATGATGTGAGGGAGAACTCTGTTTAACACATTCTCTCCTATAGGTGTTCAGCTGCATTGACATGTGGTCTCTGCTAATGCTACAGCATATGATTCGCATCATGTTTCTACACATCAATCCATTCAGTCATTCAGTGAGCCCCGCCTGGCATCTGCATTCATTTTGTTGCATCTGTAGATACAGTGCGCACATGTGTAAAACATATTTGCCAGATTGGACTTGCAGGTTTTAAACTATTGCAACATCATTGTGATTTTATCATACATTTTTTATAAACATTATTTTGGGCCAATGGCAAAAAAAAAGAACTCAAAATGGAGCCTAACTAGAGTCTGGGGGACTCACGGAGGAGTTCTGGAAAATGTGTTTTTCTTTTTGTTGGAAAACCACCAACAAAAAGAGCATTACTCTGTGTAGTTCCACAGAAAGTAGACTTCTAAAGAAATGTTAAGTGCACCTGACTCTGGCCCCGTCACCCCCATACATTATTATCGACACTGCTCAGCAAATTCAGTATTAATACAACAAGCTGTGTCATCATTGCTTTTTTAATGGGCTTTTATTTTGAAGGGACTCTTATTTTGAAAGACTTTTGTCTTGTCTGTGTTTGTGTACTACATTCTATCAAACTACAGTGTGGGGACTTTCTGTCTACATATCTGAGCTTTCTGGCATGTTCGATGCAATATATTCAAACTGTATGGATAGAAAAAGCACCCACGCTTCCTTTGCCTTGACTTCTTCCTAATATGAATTTCAGCTCCTCTCATCATGAATCTACAAATCGAACAAGACTTGTAATACGCTAAAAGCTAATGCTTTCTTAGTCTTGAGCCCTGATGTCATTCTTTTTCAAATTGCACCATTATTTTTATAAAGAGCTTTCCCATGCTCCATTTGTCTATTTAATACAGCACATCTGGTAAATCCATTCTCCTCTCTGGCTTTTCTTGTGAAAAACAGTGTGTGTCGTCATTGCAGCGATGGATGAGGGGGTGGGGGGGTGGGGGTGTGTGGGGTGGAGAGACCTGCAGCCTCTCGGGTGAGAGGCATTACAGCTTTATGAGTGATGGACTGCCTCGGTGCTGGACGAGCCGAGCCGCTGAGCTGGGAGCCAGTGGAACACATTGTTATGGCAACATCACAGTGAGTGTGTTTAGACTACACTGTGAAGTGAGGTAATGCCTGTGATGTAACTTCAAGGAAGCAAACAGGAGAGAGGGGAATACGTACTATAGGGGGCAATGGTGGAATTGGCACTAATGTTTGCCAGACCACAGCACACAGTGTTATGTAGGAAACAGAATCTGAAGAGGAGAGGCAAACCCGCCCAGTAACAGAGCTGCTCCAGGAAACTTTTGACTTTGATTTGTTTTTCTAAAGTTCCAAATCACATAGTGGGACTGCAAATAGAAAAAGAGCACTGGTCACTGTGTGGTGAAGTCACTAAAAAACCAAGTCCACTTTTCATGCGTTTACTGTAAGTAACCTGCAACAATCTTTCCAGTATGTTTGCATTTAATGCCAATGTATGCAGAATTGTGTCCAACTTTGGCTCCCCCCTGTGGTAGTACCAAAAAAAGAAAATGTGTGTGTGTGTGTGTTTGTGTGTCTGCACATGTGCAAATGGTGGCTCCCAAAACTAATTAGTTAAAATCCATGTCTTCTTTGCCAAGATAATCCAGCCACCTGACAGGTGCTGTGTATTGAGATCTCAAGAAGCACCCTACTCTGCCTCTGATTGGCTCATCCTGACATTCCAACAGTATTTCTAATAAATAATAACCAATCAGAGGTTGAGTAGGGTGAGTCATTACTTTCCCTCATGCTGAAAAAAATTGTATTTTTAACCCAATGTGTAAATATCAAACTGCACATTTTAGAGTGACCTTTATTTTGTTACCAATCCAGGACACACCTTAGCTGTTTAATCAGTTTTAGGTCTCTAACTTCAGAACATAACATTCTGGTCTTGCCATATTTTTGTTAAACCTCACTGACTGTTATCTGGGTGATGCAACACATCAGTTCTCTCTTGTGACACATAAAAATCCATGAAAGTCCATGTGTGGTTTATGAGCAGCAGCTTCCACGGCACCCTGTCATGTTACTGAGACAAGGTGAGCTCATCAAGTGCTTACTGCTGATCACCGGCGGCCCTGAAGGTAGATCTGCAAAGCAAACATCAGTCCTCAATATTGTATAAGTGTTATGATTGCAATATACAATACAAGAGGCTGATTCCAGCTTAGAGTCAGACATGTAAGATTATTTTCTCCATCCTTGTCTTACACCCAGGAAGTTATAAAGATGTGAACACCTATGTAGGAAATAGTGACCTCTAATTTATCCAATTAAACCTTATAGTAAAAGCATCACACAGTTATTGCATATGTTAAGAATAAGGGCTGAAATATGCAGAGCCAGCAAAGCAAAGGGGCCCTTCGAGGCGGCTCAGATTTTCCTGCTGCATCCCTGGATACGGTAACCAATGAACAAACTAAAAGCATTCTAAACACGAAGAACTAAAAGTTTTCTAAATCCTGCATCATTCTCATCTCTTTAAATTGTCCAGGCAGGTCTTCTGAGTAATACGTGTGAGATCACTGAAAACATTCAGCCCCTCTGAATCTGACTCCAGCAAGTACATTATACTACCTCCATCCACTGCTCGAGGTCCTCCAAACTTTTCCCTGGCTGCCGAACATCTGAACTGGAGCTGCCACTCCTGAGGCCCTGTTTATTTACTGTTCCCCGAAACCCAGACACAAGTAAAAATCACTGCGATGCCTTAGCAAAAATAGAAAAATGTGTTTCGTAACCGTCTAATGTCAAACATTTTCAGCGCTGCTATTTAAACTTTGCTTTCTTTGCTCCCACTCGCTGGTTTTCATGCTAACCATAGCGTTTCTTCCATCATCACAGTGCTGGTGGGAGTGCGCGACCAATTCCAGAAACAAAATTGCCCGGGAGAGCTTTGCTGTTCGTTTGTCTGAGGAACCCAGAGCTTTTCTATGGGTGTGCCCCTCTCTATTTTGCTCCACTCGGGGACTGAGCTGTAATTGCTTGTTTAAGGATAATAACAAGGGAAGACTCTCGGAGGAGCCCTGCGCCACAATCACCAGCCTTGAGGCGAGCACCGCAACCGCAGTGCAGTGCGACGGAGGAGTGGAGGATGAAGGGGGGAGGGAGAAGAACAGAGGAAGAGAGACACAGACTGGGTAGTAATTAAGGGCTTATTTTTCCTGCCGACTTAAGAGCATCTGCAACGCTCTCACCTGCTCAGAGGGGATTGTGCCACTGTTTGTGCGCCTGTACATGCGCGCACACACTCACGCTGGCCTGCTTCATCTCTGAAAGGCTGGCCTCAGCCGCCTGTGCTTGTCCCCAGTGGATCTCTGACAGCGCATGTGAGTAGTGTGTAGGTTTAATGTAATGCAGGGATGGCAGCCAGCGCAGGCAGCAGGTCTGTCAGACAGAAGGAGGTAATTAAATAAGGGGTGGCACTCCGGCAACCTGGAGGCTGAATGAGGCATGGGGGATTTTAGCGTGATCCCGGGACTCATTGTTTCCCCCTCTCTCAGTAACGCAGAGTAAGCCTGCTTTACCCACCGGGCTCACCACATATCACAGAACGGCAGCACGGGAAGACAAACCTTCATAAGTACACATGATCACTATCACATTGAAATTCACACACACACACCATCTGCTTATGCTCGGAATAACAAATATTTTCTTGTGCACAGTGTTCGCAGTGACCCACAAAGCAGTACAATGGCAGGTTCACTGTAGCTAACAACAGGGCTCTGCAAAAAAGTTGTGTGTGGCATCAGTCAAAATGAACATGACATGACATGAATTTATTTGCACAAATCAGGAGTGACTCTAAATTCTGAGTCCCAGGTTGGGAAAAAAACAATACACAGATTTGTTAAGCTCCGACTTTATAACTTTCTTTCTCAAAGAGCAGTGCACGTGAAACATTCGGACAAACATTCCGTCACAGATCATTCAATTCTGTGAGTAACATGATGGCAGGTCAAATTAGAGTTGCACGATACCCACGGTACCCACGGTATACACGGTACCCTGCGGTACCAAATGGTAACAGTTACTACTATACTAGAAATTTTACACGACGGTACTACCGTGGATTACTATACTAGCCAGTCTCCGCTACATAGCGGCCGCCTCTGCTCTCCTCCCGGCTTCTCACTGCATGCTACTCCTTTGTAAACAAACCAACATGGAACCAGAACCGAACAACACAGCTGCTGAATGATTGGCTGTTTTCCTGTTACTGGTGATGTGATAGGCTGTTGCACGCTGGGTCCGCCCGTCTGTTAGCTGATTGGCTGTGCGTGTGTTTCTGCCGGCAAGAACGAACTCCGCGAAGACAGCTCCGCTTCGATAGAAACTCGCTTCAAAACAAACAACAAGCTAAAGTTCTGTCTCGCCCAGACACGAGACAACACACTCACCATGGCAGAAGCACCGGGCCCGAACGTTGTTGTTTCAAACTAACTTGTACAAATACATTGCAGTTTATAAAAAAAATAATAATAAAAAAAGGCCGAAGTATCGCGGTAATACCCGGAACCGCGATACTTTGTCTGGTATAGTATCGTGGTTACTCATTTTAGTATCATAACAATTCTAGGTCAAATTAAACAGGTGTGGTTATGGTGTACACGACCAAAAGTCTTTTTAGAGTGTTTCGGCAGTTCCAACAACTGCAACAGAATAAGACAACTTAAATGTATAACATATTTATACTTTAAGATCATCAATGTAACCATTTTGAGCCAAGACCATCAAGTAGCTCATGAAAAATAAAGTGTGTCAGATTTAGTAGCTACAGCTGTTGTTTTATGTGACAATGTGACAATGAGGTTTATCTATAGAAAGTAAAGAAGCTGACCTGCTGGAGTCAAGACAACAACCTCCTCCTGAACGTCAGCAACGATAAGGAGATGGTTGGGGACTTTGGGAAGAAGCAGGGGCAAATATATCTCTGTTAATATCAACATGTCATCGTGGAGGGTACCTGACCTGGACTCTGCATACTGACTCCAGGACTTGAACATATATAGTGAACAGACATGACTGTGGAGGTCCAAACACAGATGGGGTTCAGTTTCTACTGTACCACTGAGGGTTAGGGGTGTATTCTGCTCCGACAGCTGGTCTTGGAGTGGTGCCTTCATTTTAACAATGGTCGGGGCTGCAACAGAGGAGAAAAAGCCTTAACCGGAGGACAGATTTATGGCCCGTCTGTGATGGCAAGTTGGCTCGATTTGAGCATTTTAACACATCCAGAGAAAGAAAGAGAGACAACAGAGAGGAAAGGGAATGAAGAAAACATATTGATGTAGGAATCTGGGAAATGGAGATAATTCAAAACATCGTTTTTATATATTTTATGGACAGTTCTGCATTTCGTTTCATAAATAATGTATTTAAATAAAAAACTATGACTCTTCTGTTTACCTATGATGGATTGTTAAGCTGCTTGACTAATTCTAAAAATGTTTTAAATAAAGCGACTCCAAAATGTCTTTTGTGTGTAAAAAGGTGACAGTGTAGAGTTTGTATAAGATAACGTGCTCAGCCCGGCACTGTTTGCCGTCTGCCAGACTGCAGGCCATCTGAGCGAGGCCTCACAGGAGACATACGTGCATGCCTCAAGCTCCTCCATGGTAAATAAACGAGATGTACAATTTGGTCCAACTGTCACAGCACACTTGGGGTTAAAGGAGGAGGTCTGCTCACAGTGTTTCTAAAACAAAATTTCACATAAAAAGTTTTGCAGTTGATAGGCAGGTTTTTAATGTCAAGGTCAGACAACAGAATTGTGTTAGTTGTATGAAATGACTCTCTGGTTACTAATAGACTTAGCACTGCAGTGCACACACACATACGTGCAGATCTCAAGTCTTAACCTTCAAGACACGAGCAAGTCACAAAACAAGTTGTACAAAATTCTGATGATGCCCCCCAGTTTCCACGTTAAAATCAGCTAAAAGACAGGGGTCATGAAAAGTTAAGATGTTGCAGTCTACTGACACCTTTTCCAATAAATCAATCAATATCAATAAAAAAGTCTCCAAAATGAAGAATATTAGAGTGGAATCACAAGAGTTGCACACAGGAGCAAGGTTCATGGTGATGTACTTCAGCTAGTTATGTCTCCTTTAAACAGTCAGTGAAGCAAACTGCACCAGCAAATCCTCTCATGTAATGAAGCATGTATGGAGTAGAAACATTTGGACACCCTAATTATTGTCTTCAGTGATTTTAACAAAGGAAATCTCAGCCATGAACTCCACTCCGTACTCTCCTGTGCTGCACTGGGTCACTCATGATGGTCCACCTGATTCCTGCAGGCTGAAACTAAATGTGGGGTCAGTCCTGCCCAAGAAGGACATCTGATTGTTGAGTCTCCTTCCAGCATGAACGCCACCTATTGTGTTGTGTGGCTCGCCCTGAGACACTTTCTTTGTTTCTCATCTACATTGGTATGTGATGACCTGGGATCAAGACAGTACATGTAACTGTTTTTAATGGTTCTATGATCTATAAAGCATTAGAAAATGACTTATTAATCAAAAATAAAGGCAGCAGTTTTCTAAAGAGACTCCAAAATGTCTTTTGTGTGTAAAAAGGTGACAGTGTAGAGTTTGTATAAGATAACGTGCTCAGCCCGGCACTGTTTACCGTCTGCCAGACTGCAGGCCATCTGAGCGAGGCCTCACAGGAGACATGCGTGCATGCCTCCAGCTCCTCCATGGTAAATAAATGAGATGTACAATTTGGTCCAACTGTCACAGCACACTTGGGGTTAAAGGAGGAGGTCTGCTCACCGCGGCGCCCCCCTCCCCTCAAGAGGCCATGTTATCAAAACATCACGGCGGGGGGTGATCCAGCCGCGCCTGTCACTAGCCAGTCAAGCAGGTGTATTCTTGCACTTGTCTCGCTTCGCCTTGATCTATATTCCCCCTGCCACGACCCCCCTCCCCATTCCTACTCACCCACACCACTGAATACACACAGAGGTCCTATTAATCCCATTATGCAAATGGGAGTTATAAATCGCACAGGGTTTTCTCTTTTTCCCCCCTCTCTGTCTCCCCTAATTCCTCCACGTTTCTCACCATGCCACCACCGCACAGGGCTTTCCTGCTACTTAATTAAGTGAGAGCGGCAGGGTTCGCTGTAGCAGGCACAGGAAGAATTCATGCCAAACGCTTTCTAGAGGGGGGAAAAAAAAGAGACATGGGGCAGGGGCGTTTCAGCTGGCAGTGACAGATTGGCATCCAGCATGGCGGTGACCCGGACAAGGACAATTGGCAGAGAGGCTGCGAGTGCAAACACCCCCCAAAATGCATGGGGAGATGGATGGATGGGAGTACTGTTGAGGCAGCATCAGAGTTGGACGGCGTTCAAACACCTCTCTGTTGCCGACATCTGCACATTAGTCACACCTACAGTATGTTGTATAAAGGAAGTTTGGCCTTTTCACCGAACGACCATTTCTCATCAGCGTGTACCGCCGCGTGCACAGACAGGTCCTTGATGAACCTTTAGAGCACGGAGTCATTCAAAAATCAATCATTTTCTCTCATTTCTGTTGTCTTTTTCTTAACCATTTACATGCATGCTGAACCTGGTCCAGAGGTCTGCTAACTCCAATCACTCAGTGATTTTCAATCCTACGCAAAAGGCTTTTTGTTCTAATTAAAAGCGCTCATGCTCAGGGTAGTAACACTCACCAGGCAAATACATCAGTTGCACAAACAAATACAACAGAAGACTTAATCCAGGATCTAAGGGGGAAACACTGCATGGCACATGACTGTAATTTATGGACAAAATAAGTTAATTAAGTCATAAAATAAAGGCGAACACATGCTTTCATTACATTTCCTGTCCTGCAACAAGAGATACAGAGATTTTACATGAGTGAAAATAATGGTCTTAGTATCGGGTGTCACAGTGTTAACTAAAAGCAGGTTATCACATATGAGTCCAGTAATAAATCTGCTTATATATATATATATATATATATATATATATATATATATATATATATATATATAGCACATGTTTAAAATGAAAACAGCTGTACAGGTTTAGGCAGGAATGTGCAAAGTATTTACCGGTTGGGTGTAAAAGTTCATAGCATATAATGTGTAAGATATTTAACAAATCGTAATAAAAGATTCCTTCAGAATACAGAAGTAATGTGATTACTGTGTCCAGAGCCTTTTTTTTCCCGCAGCTGTAAACACCAGACGCTCTTCTGAAAACATGCAGCTGGGAAAGCTGGAGAGCGATTTGGAGGAGCACCCTCTTTAACATTCCTCTGTGTGGATCAGTTTATACTCATACTGAGTTATATTAAAGGGAGCGGTGCTACATGCCTCACTCACTATTATAAGTCATCAAAGGTCAGCTCGGTCAGAGCAGTTTGCTATAGGTTAGCAGTACAAATGCACAACTTGATGCTAAAGATGTGCACGGATTCTACAGATGTGACGACATGACGGCATCCCACTTTGCAAGTCTATCATGATTAATCAAACAACGCAGTAAAATGTAAAGCACGCTGACATTATGTTAATAGTTTGGCAAACTAACAGTAAACATTGTATTATAATTCCATTCCGCTTTCCCAGCAAACATCATGCATGTTTACCTGCTGAGATAAATGCAGTTTAATGAATGTACATTTCCACAGCGCTAATCTCATCAGTACAATGAGAGTCATGTCAGACGTCCCAGTTTGACCTTCCCCCCCAAACTACCAGGAATGAAGTACATCCTCAAGAATTTTCACATTCATTCACATTCCCTTTGTGACTTTTAATGTGAAAAACAAGGATGTGTTTTTTCAGACTCAAAGTCAGACAACTGCACTGAGTGTGAACTTGTGTAGCCTCTTTGTTCAAATTATATTAAGACTGTTTAAGCAACCACGCTTCATTCAGCCTGCCTCAGCTTCATGTCTTTGCCAAGGGCGTTGGAGGCAGGACTGCCAAGACCAGATACACCACACTGAGTTTCACAGTAACTCATCAGAAACCTGTGAGTAATGTCACACAGACTACATACATGTTTGATAGAGTCTATGAGTCACACTAGCACAGCGTCGGTTGTTGCACTGATGGAATCACTGCTGTGTTTACACAGTAATTATTTTATACACGGCTGTTATTTAAATATTACCTTTTATTATTTTAGTAAGCGATTACCATACCTACAGTCTGCATTTACAGTATCAGTGGAGTGAACAGGACCAGTACATCCCCTCATGTAATGCAGCAGTAACTGTTTCTCCTCTGATAATCAAGTGTTAGTGACTAGAAGTGAGAGAGTTGGCAAGGAGTGATCAGGGGAGAGGAACCATTGATTAACAATCAACAACTCCAATAGAATCCATTGAAAGCCCAACATGTTGATACCCAATCAATACGACATGATTTTCATTTCTGTTCCTAAGCCATTGTTATCAATGGATTTGTGTTGAATCATTGCAGTCTGTTGGCTGCTTCGTTTCCAAGGTAACCATCCGCAGCAGCCATTATTCCTCATTCGTAGTTTCTGCGACTGATCATTATTTCTTTGACAGTCGTCACCAAAGACCATTGATGGGTGCTGGGAGGATTGTGGATCCGTGAGGAAGTAGGAATGTTGAGGGAGTATCTGAGAACAGCGGTGAATGTTTCAGGCCAGACTGATCGATCAGGAGAACAACCCTTCATTTAAGTGTTTAGAGTCAAAGAGAATATTCAGTCGTCTAAAGATGGAGAGAACATTGACTGGCATGGTGAGAAATCAATTCGACAGACAGAGAGAGAAAGATCACGCCGCTTTTTAAAACCGGATATATTTATATGGACATTATTTGAATAATATTTTTACTGGTGATTCACAAAAATACAGTTGATTCTTTTTTAAGTTTAAAGTCTAAAATGTGGGAAAGTTACATAATTAAATAGGTTTTTGGTCCAGACTGATTCATCTGTTGATGGATTGCAATAAAAAAAGATTAAATTAAATTATCCAGTGAGTTCATATCATTTATATCATACTGACTGTGGTGACCCCTTGACTGTTATCACCAAAATGTTGTCCTATTGGATGGATTGTCATGAAATCTGTTCCCCTCAGGATGAATGTAATAACTATGACAAAATGTGTTTGTTTTAATGTTTTTAATAAGCCAAAGTGTATTTGATCTCTTTATGTTGTCTTTACTTTGACTGATTTCAGTTGTACTGACTCATGTGTGTTAGTCTGAATGTGGTACAGTAACTAAGCTGTGGTAATATCCTGATGATCAGACTGGATTTCCGTTTCCACGTACCACTGACATCATTCAGTTTGACATTTCTCGTTAACCAGTCAGTATTATATCCATCAGTGTTTTTCGGTGACACGGAAGTAGGCGCTCAGAGAAAAAATAGAAATATTCTTTGAAATCATCAATTGAGGAATCATTTATTTATTATTATGTACAACAACGTGTGCTGCTGCAACCTGATCCATGCTTGTTGGTATTTTTGGCTATTATTCATGCATGTAGGTAGGTAGCTATATGGGAAGATGATGTCCTGTTACTTAATCTGGCCTACAAGGCTCTGATTGGTCGATTATTTCACCAAATGGAGTCTATAGTTATCACTGTGCACAACACCAGACCGACTGACACTGATTTGGCAGTGATTCAGAAGTCTGGAACCAGAAAATGGAGGAAAGCCATGACTGCTTATCCAGTCCCAACTGAGATGTCTCATGAATTTATTATACATACAGGCAACATAAATTGCAGCTGACCACGTTTCTGCTGATTTAAAGCTCTTATCATCCACAGTTCCAGCACTGTCCTGTTTCACTTCTAAAACAAGGAGGAAACTGTATTTGAAAAAAAAATGGACGCGCCCACAGGCAGCTGACTGTAGGAGGCGTTGGCAGCACCTGGTGGCCTTGCTGCGTTCAGTCTGGCTGTACAGTCAGGACTGTGTAGGCATGTACAGACGGTGCTGGATTGGCATCTCTCTCACTCTCCTGTTATGTTTGTTGCACCTGTTGGAGTGGAACTAAATACACCTTTAATGGGCACAATCCAAAATCCGACACGCGCAGCTCTTGTTTGTGCTCGATGGGTGTTGCTTTCACGCCATTTACATTTGGCACCGCAACGAGACTTAAAATCAAAATCCAAAAGTTAATGTTGTGTCTCTGCGAAAGCTTGAAAACTGAAATGAGTAGTGGTAGAATAGAGCCAGCCAGTGACTTAACATTTTTAATATACAAAAATCTATTAGTACATTTCTTATCAGACAGATCTAAGTGGTCAACCATAACATGCAGCATGGCGACATCCACTGGGCTACAGATATCCTGGTATAGACAAAATCCCAAAATAAATTCATCCGAAAATCAAAATTGTTTTTGAAATTTGAAATTTTTGACAGAACTAGACACACATCCGTATATTTCCTTTATTCCTGGAACTCCCTGTCCCTGTCTGTCATTATCATCTTTCATATACGCCGTCCTAGAACATGTCGAGAGCCGAGAGAGCTATACGTTAAAGTAACAAAATAAAGGGTCCTTTCAAAACCAGCAGCTGAAATAACTGGGCGTTAAAGTAGATCATTTAGCCTCTGCCTCATCAGATTGATCACACTAGCCTTGTGTCCATAAGATAGAAAACAGGCCTCTCTCTTTTCAAGAATGAACTTGGATGATATTTTGAAATATTTCAAACACATGAAGCATTAATCTAATTGTGACTAAAAAGGCTGCAGTGCTGGAGGAAGGTGATAAGAGCGCTGCTCTGATTCTTTCTGGCCAATCCATCGTCTTTAAGTGCTGCTGGTCAGTGGGAGATGACATCACAGCAGACAAACTGGTCAGCCTGCTGGGCTGTGAGTCATGTCAATCTGGCAGTGAGACTCCATCACTCTGCGGCAGTCCAGAATGAGGATCCAGACTGCAGAATGACAAAATATCCCGTCACGCAGTGAAAGACACAGACGGTATGCCAGGCATGTCTGGCTGAATCACGCGGCATCACTGCGCACGCAGACGCAGAGTCATGTTGGCCGTCCAACAGCAATGATTGGACTGAAGCTGCTGATGGACGTTGTTTGCTTCACTTGTTCAGCTTGACCATTTTCATGCCAATGAAATTCTACAAAATGACAGCATTGATCCATCACAAGTACTCCTGACAGAAAAGACTGAGCAGCTACACAATTATTACTCCCTTAATATATCTATCGATATATGTCTAATACATCTCATTCAGTTTTTTTTCTTAATTTGTATTATTTTGTGGAAACAAGGTAAACAAGTAAACAAAGTAACATATGTGGTATTTTTTTGCTTTACACATAGCTTGGCATTCTCTCAACCAGCTTCATTTTAAAAGGTATGATGCAATGTCACTCTCCTTCTTGGTCAAAGAGCCCTTACATAACCTGGAGGTGTGTTTTGGGTCATGGCCCTGTTGAAAATCAAATGATGGTCTCACTAAATCAGATCGGATGGAATGTTGCTGCAGACTGTTAAGTGTGCCTTGAATTTTTAATCAGTCACCAACAGTGTCACTAGCATAGCACCACCACACCATCACATCTTCTATACGTCATGGTGGGAACCACACATGCAGATCATCTGCTCACCTTCTCAGCATTTTACAAAGACACAGCAGTCGAAACCAAAAACCTCCAATGTGTACTGATTAAAGTCCATATTTCCACTGGTCTAATGTCCACTCATTGGCACAAGTGATTCTCTTCTTCTTGTTGGTTTCCCGATTTTGATTTTGAGATGTGCTGAGATCATCCCTGTCATTACTTCATTACCATGAACACACACAGTAGTTTATTACCAAACATACACAGTACTACTGATGAAAATTCTGACTAGATCCTCACGTGTTGATTAATCCACCAATGAAAATAGTTCTCAAACATTTCCTCCTGTTTATTTAAAACAATGCAGTAGCCAGCTGTTTGGGCTGTTTAAATCATAACTAAGAAAACTGCTTTAGGGACTCTAAAAGATAAGTTTCCATGTTAGTCACTGGGCAAAATAAAGTATTTTAAATTAATGACAGCTTTACTATGAAGTACTTGATTCCAACACTTCTTTGTTTGTACAGAAAATCTTCATTTTAAATTTCCTATGCATACGCCACTGATCTAATTACTGGTCAACACATAATTTGAAACACCACTCATTATACTCATTTTACACTATACTACATTGTATTTTTCACCGCAGCTACAGCAGTAACAAGCCGTCTGTCTCACTCCAACTTGTTTGGAACTTTTCCAGTTCATTAGCTAGAGTAAATGATTTGTACTCTTGCTCTGGTTATATTCCGGTTGCATTCTAATTTAGGATGATTAAACTGTTAACTGGAAATATGTATGAGCTGTCCTGGTATGTAATTTTTAATGACACCTGCCAGCCAATCAGAAATAAATGTTCTCCGCTCTTCCTTTGTGGTGGAAGCCAGTTTTGACTGCTGGAAGATTTATGATGCAACTGTAAAGCCAAATGAATTGACCTCGACTTTGACACAAAAACAGTGTCAGTGTGCCAGACAGCCATGCCGACCGAACCCCAGCGTGTAGACAATGAAAGGGCAGGTGGTGATTCGCCCGTCCCAGACTCTCAACATAATAATGAGTTATTGTGAACCTTGTTGGCACGGCTGCCGCTGTTTTCCTCTGCCTTCTGTCTTCCTCAGAGGGCAGAGCGATGATGAGTTATTTTTCTGCAGCTTTGGCACAGCATGACACATTCAGCTCCCCAGATGGTCCTCACCGTGATTCAGTTAGTCGCCTTGTCTGTTGCTGGGCAGCATGCGCGGGCCAATGAAACATCACACACACTTTGGAGCTTAGTTTCACGTGGCGAAAACCAGCAGCCACCAACACAGGACATGATTTTTTTTTTCTCCCCATGAATTAGTTTTCAGGCCTGTAATGTCTGCCATTCAGAACTGTGGCGCCAGAGATGTGGGGGCGAGTGCACGGGACTAATGATCAACTGAAATGTTCTCATTATGACTTTCAATTTAGTTTAATATTAATCTCTATAAATATCATTTTGGGGGCCAAAAAAATTGAATTCTGAGCACTGAGCCCAAAACAAAATGACAATATTGGATGCAGAAAATGAGAAGTTGCAATGAATCCTGCAGAAGTTTCGAGTGAGTATCCAAACACTGGATTGTTACACACACACACACACACACACACACATATATATATGTGATTATATGATATATATGATTAGGGAGCTTCCAAAGCCTCGAGGGCAATCTTGCATGACAAATCAATTTGTCACATCTAGTTAGTAATGCAATCCACAGTCAAATAATGGCATCAGCACTGTAACAATATCTGTAAAGAAGGCCTTCACACATCAAAACACGACTGTGACGCCAACACCAAACAACTTGGAGGCATCTTCTATAAATCTGTGTCAAGCAGTGCTGATGTGATAGAAACATGACCCACTTGAATGGAAAGGAGGTAATTTCCATTAGTCATTTAAGTCATTATAAATCACGTTGAATCAAAGATGCCGCAGGATTTTTTCCTCGTTCTGTAAGTGTTGTGGAGGGCTGCACTCTGTGGTGGCTGGAGGCTGGAATCAATATTAGAGCATGCTGTGCCAGGCCTACGTCAGGAGTTGCACAAGTTGGAAATGTTAATACTGTATGAACAAGTTTTTCTTTACAACTTCTATGGTAGTGCAGGGAAGTTGGAGTGTTGCTGCATAGACCCTTTTTGACCTGTTTAGATAGGTAACATACGTTAGTATGTGTGATGGTGTCACATAAGTTTTCATGCATGCAGAGGCGGCGATCCTGCGAACGGCGTTAATGAAGGTGTGTATCCTACCTATTTGTATAGCAATATCTCCATCCATGTCGAGAAATGAAGAAAATGTTTACCAGTGTCAGTGCATGTGAAAAAGAAAAAGCTCGCCGCATTTAGTTGATTAATGATATTTTATATTTTTGATGTTCTGTAGATTCACAGCACGGGGTCAAGTGTGTGTGAGAGCTTTGGCACACTGTGGTTGAACGTGGACAGCGGGGTTTAGAGTGAGTGTACAACATTAACTATAAACTGTCATTATCACTGTGTTAGCTAACTGATTAAAACAACTCTGTCCATGTTTCTGTATACTTGACGAATTTAGAGGGGAGATATAGGTGTGTGTCCTAGTGAGCAGGTTGCCTACTGGAGTAAATGTGAGTTTGAAACTTAATGTCAATGTGTACTGAGTTCATATCAAATGTTCATTTGTAAACGATATAAGTATCATTCAGCAGTAGCTCAATCCATAGAGACTTGGCTTCGGGTACCGGAGGGTGGCCGGTTCTCTTTCTGTCTTCTCATTACTGTAAAGGGTGTACTGTAAAAGTGGCTTAACAAATGTATTTTCTTTATTTAGAAAATAAATAAACAACTACTGTTGTCTTTTGGGATGTTTATTAGGGCAAATGTCTGGTTGACTTTAGATGTCTACTTGTCTAGGTTAAACCTGAGAAGGTGCAGGGTTTTTCTTCTGAAGCTAAAAGTGCTGAATACAAAAAAATATATTTTGTTATTCTTGTTATTAAGTTTAAACTGCTGTATTAAAGCTGTTCTCCAATGAGTGCAGTCGGGGGAAAAAAGACCAAAAAAAAAATCATTTCATTGTGTTTGGTCTTCTCATTTATGACCAGGCCACATGAGTTTTAGGCATTGTGCATATTTTGGACTTAAAAGCTGCAGAGCACACTAACAGGATGTGTTTGTGACTTACATAATTACTGTTTTACTTCACTTAATGTGATGATTTTGTTGGTCCTGCTTGTCATTTAAACCATTACACATCCATTGAAAACAATAATTGCAAGCACTTAAAACTATGACTGCCCCCAACTAAAGTTTTCCTAATCCACTACTCGTTGCTTGTTTATGATATTAATTTCATTGTATAAAACTATATTTTCATTTCATACAGTAAGTTACATGTAATATTGTTAACATTGGGCAAAATTCAAATATAAATGTACGTCTAAAGCCACCTTAATACATGTGGCTGAAGTTTCAGGAGATCCATGGTTATCCTATCTTTGACTGATTTCACGTCAAGCAGCACCTTTGCAGACTCCAGATTGTAAAAACAGACAAAAGGGAAACAATTTGATTACGTAGTCTACTTACTCATGGTAGAAACACATAAACCAAGAAATATGATCAAAAACTGTGCCGTGCCCGGCGGGATTTAGGTGGTAGCACCAATCAGAAGGGTTAAAATAGGCCGAAAATAATCACACCAAAATAATAAATCACTGGACAGTTAAAATAATGACCCTCTCCAACTCACTTTCGCTAAAACTGAGTGAATTGAGCCTCTGAATGTTACTTTTGCAGATCATCTCGGGACTCAGCAGGCTGCCACTCCTGCATGGTTTTGTGATTAGCACATGTGCTGTCACCATGGAGAAGCTGTAAACTGTGGCTGGCCTGGATAATATTCCACCTGGTTGTGTTAACCTGACTCCATACGCCACATATTATTCCTCCTGGAATAGTTTTCAATTAGAGATCCAGACCTGTGACTCAGTACATTAGTCACCTCCGAACACATGCACCTCTCTTGCACATGAAAATAAGACAAAGAGAAAAAAGAGAAAGCACCTCTTCATTCAACCAAAAAATTCAGCTGTATGAATGAGTAATGAACAGATGAGGGACCCCCACCCTTTACAGCCTTGTTTTAATCAAGACGCATACCAAATGTACCCAAGTGATCACGCAAACCACACCACTTTCTCTCCTCATACTAATAACATTTCACTCTGAGAAGCTGAGTAAGAACACTGTCACAGGAGTTCTTAAGGCATTGTAAACTGGGCTGCCATGTTGTAAAGGCTATAAATCAGTCAGTCATTTAATCAGCTTTTTACGCTGGCCTAACCCTCACATTCCCAGGTGTGGTTTAATCACAGGCCAAATTTTATCTGCCAAGGAGACGTTATGTGTTTCCACAGGTTGACAGTTGACAAAACACATCATTCTGGAAACAGATGATACCATCTTAACATGCTGGAATCAAACCCTGGCATCTGCAGTAAGAACTGAGTACATGAGGCACACACTCAACCAGGACTAGGCAAGCCACCAGGAAGCCCCAGTCTTTAATATTTTAAAATCTCACTAGGTGCTCAGCCCCGTTGTGTGCTTTTTGTATGACACAAACTGAGGTGTGCAGCTTGCAAAATTAGTGGTCAAATGTAGAGCAGAATATAGAAATCTGTGTTTATGATATATTTTCCTTCCACTGGGCTGTGGTTGGGGTGACAGAATAATAACAAAACTTTGAATAACTATGTAATACAATCTAGGCAACTACAGATATTTGGTGAAGGGTAATTTTTTATCAATTCTACTACTCTTCTACTCGGCACAAAAACAATAACGTAATAACATGTCAAAATGTTAATTCTAGAACAACAGCCATTATTTACAAGAGCAAAGTGACTACAGTATATAAACTCAAAGATTATTTCCCTAGAACCGCTGATCAAAGTCAGTATCATTCATTCATCCTCCCTCTGCAGCTAATGTTTACAGATTCAATCTAGTTCGGTTTGAGAGGATAGAGGTGCTGGTTTGGAAGTGGCTGCAAAGATACATGGTCTGTTAAGCTAAATAGTTAGGCTACATACAGTTAACTTTCAGTTTAGCTTGTTCATACAGTAACATTTTACTATAACTTAAATTTAACTCAAACTTTATTTTTCACATATATCACACCTTTCACCAAACATGCAGCCCATAGTGCTTCACAGAGAACTACTACACGCTCAAAAAAATTATATAGAATCCATTTGAATTACATATGTTTAATATAAATCAACTAATTAACTTAATGTGAAGCAAGTAATAGGACTATGAATGACTATGTAATAGTACTAGTAAACTCAATGTGCTTCTACTACAAAGTAGTGTAGTAGTAGCCACGTTTATGCATTCAATATTAATAAAGACAATTTGTTTTCCCAAACCAACCAGTGAAAATAAATGCTATTAGTAAATGCATAAGTGCCCGAAATATTTTTTTGAGTTCATTAAAAAATGTTTTGGCCACTTATGCATTTCAATTATACAGAAAATTTCCATTAATTTAAATGACATACTTAGTTAGTTAATATAAATAACTAAGTATGTCTATTAAATGGATGGATGAACTAACAAACTTAATGTGAAGCAAGTAATATGATTTATGTAATAGTACTAATAAATTCAAAATGGCTGCATTCAATTTTGCTCTTGGTTTGGACAAACAAATTGGCTTTATTAATATTGAATGCATAAACCTGGCTACTACTATACTACTGTGTAGTAGAAGCACCTTTTGAGTTTATTAGTACTGTTAAATAAATCTTATTACTTGCTTCACATTAAGTTTTTTAGTTAATTTATAATAAAACTGTGCAATTCAAATGGACGGAAATTTTAGCCAGGTTTATGCATTCCAATTGCCTAGAAATTTCATCCATTTAAACTACATAGTTTTAATATAAATGAACTAATAAACTTATGCAGTAATACTAATTTTTACTGTTGGGTCAGGCCAAAAAAAATGGCTTTATTAATATTAACCTGGCTACTGTGTAGTGGAAGCACAATGAGTTTATCAGTATGCAACTAAAATGCATAAGTCCTGCTTTTTGGCCTAAACATTTTGAGTGTAGTCCTCCTAAAGTCCACGACCTTCTTTTTCCAGGGCGCCATCTCCCTACATAGCTAGGAAGCCTTGAGCTACATCCTTTAAATATAGCTCAAGTAATGGCAAAATAAATGGTGTCTAGCGTGAATGAGATGGACACAGCTGTACAAGTTGTTGTACGTTGACTTACAGAAATTGACTTAAGATTATATAGGCAGACCAGAATACGTTACCATACACTGAGGGTTACGGGTGAAGTAAAAACAAAATGACTTTCTTGAACAGAAATCTTATAAAACAAACATAGCATGACTAGTGCACTTCATACAAGAGGGTTGGGTTGGAACATGAACCCGAGGGTGTGATTGTCAAATATTGTGTTACTCCAGTCATACTACAGAATTATGTCAATCATAGTGGCACATGATGAAATCCAATTAACGGATAAGGCCAGACTTCTCTAAAAACAATGATAAAGTTGTCTGGGAGTTAATACACCAGCCGTATGATGAATCACAATGAGGTCAACAGTTTTGGTTTCCATCCGGCACAATTATAAGCACATATGATGGAATTATTTTGGGTTGTGTTTGTGTGATTGACAAGGATCGCTGGTAATATTGCAATGAGACGTGGTAGATTTTCTGGACACAGCAATGTGGAAATTGAGAGAATATCCTATTGGTAAGTTTTTTACATGTTATCGGTACCCCAAGGTGCGAATGCATAATGAGTGGACCATTAATGTGTCTTGAGCAAGTATAGGTGCTGTTCCTCAGTTTTAGTGACATTAAAAAGATTTCTTCGCACCACAAAATTTTTCACCTCCTTCCATTAGGCTGATTCATCGTTTTCAGTGATCAGCTCTACTACTGTGTCGTCACAAGCCCACATCGCCCACACATGTGAGGCGTGCATGGCCATTCATTCATAAGAAAAAGAGGGAGTTCAGCAGTGGAGGACTGGGCATGCTGCCCTGCGGGGGCTCTGTGTTCTTGGTGTGAGTGGAACAAGTGTGACTTCCATTTCTCACTGCCTGGGGCCTGTCCATCACAAGGCTTAAGATCCAATTGCCGGTGCGCAGTGCCAGAAATCTCAAGCTTTTGGCTTTGACTTTAGAGCGGAAGGAATGGTATTAAATGTTCAGACGAAGTCAACAAACAACATTCCTTACGTAGGTCGAGCTGTTTTCCCTACACCTTCTCTAGATCTATTGAGGCACTAGCTGTACGATGTGGATCAGGTGTGGTACAGAGTCCTTGCTATGGGTCACAGTAGGTTGACAGGTGTGAGGGCTACAGGGCAGCTTAAAGAAAAATTATGGTAATCTTAAAACAGGTGGGGATTAGAGCCTGAGCCAGGACAGGTTTAATATGTCAGAGCAGACATCTGCCAGTTTTCTGCATGCCACCGGGCCCAACAGCTTTTTGTACATTCATTCGCATTAGAGAGTTCCTCAGCCCAGCTGTCAGCATCCGTGTCAGGTAGTGGACACTTCAGGGAGCAAGGGACTCCCTCCCTACTGCCAAAACAAGCATAAAATCTATTCTACTCAGCTGTGAGGCGTTGTCAGTCACTGGTCTGTTTTGTGGTGCTTGCAGTCTGTAGAGTTTGCTACAGAAAGCCTTTATTTTACTTGTAACAATAAGATCCTGATCACAATTTCACTTATTATTTTGAAATTACTTTAACGTGTGCAGTCTTTGCAACCAGTGGCCCTTTGAGGACAAGTAAACTGGTTGATTAATATACTGAAATGTATTTATTAGATTTATACTATGCGCAAAAGTAACTGTAAACAGAGTGACATCACTACAGTGAAGAAACACAAGCAGTTAACCGGATGAACTCAAGGACACTTTTCCTTCAGTTAGCACTTCTTTATTGGATATGATTAATCTGTCTTTTTTATCAGGATATGTACCACAGTCCTTTAATTACCTGTAATTAAACCTCTTCTTAAAAAGCCCACTCTAGATCCAGAGGCTTTAGCCAATTACAGACCGATATCAAACCTTCCCTTTCTCTCTAAGAGGCTTGAGAAAGCTGTAGCTAATTAGCTGTGTGACTTTCTCCATAAGAACAGTTTATTTGAGGATTTTCAGTCAGGATTTAGAGTGCATCATAGCACAGAGACCGCATAAGTTACAAATGACCTCCTAATGGCATCAGACAAAGGACTCATCTCTGTATTTGTCCTGTTAGATCTTAGCGTTGCATTTGAATTCTCCATGCATACCAAAGTTTGTCACGGAGTTCCGCAAGGTTCTGTACTACGACCACTTGTATTCAGTTTATACATGCTTCCTCGAGGGAACATTATAAGGAATCACTCCATTAATTTGCCTGATGAAACCAATCATTAACTAAACTCCAAGCATGCCTTAAGGATATAAAAAGTTGGATGACCTACAATTTTCTGATGTTAAATTCAGACAAAACTTAAGTTCTTGTAATTGGACGCAAACACCTCAGAAACTATTTGTCTAGACATATAGTTACTTTAGATGGGATCACCCTGGCCTCCAGCTCCACCGTAAAGAATCTTGGAGTTGTTTTTGATCAAGATTTGTCCTTTAACATCCACAACAAATTTTAAAGACTGCTTTGTTTTCCCACTTACGTAAAACATCGCAAAAATCTGACGCATTGTACTTCTGTACTTCTAGGCTTGACTATTGTAACTTTTTTGTTATGAGGCTGCTCCAAAAAGTCTCTTAGGACTTTGCAGCTAATTCAGAATGCTGCTGCACGTGTTCTGACAGGAACCAAGATCAGAGATCTCTCTCATTTTGGCTTCTTTGCATTGGCTACCTATTAAATTTAGAATAGATTTAACATACAAAGATGGTCAGGCACCGTCATATCTAAAAGAGCTCATAGTACCTTATTACCCTCTAGAACACTGTGCTCTCATAATGTTGGGTTCCTTGTGGTTCCTATAGTTTCCAAAAGTCAGCTATCCACTTTATTTGCTTCTATGGCTGTAGTACGCTTCGTATCTGGCAACTCGGAGCTTCATCATGAGCCGTGTAGTTATCACCGGATCAAAACACACAGAACTAAACCCAAACAGATGGCCTGGTCCGTCAAGGCAAAATTCAAAAGAAGAAACATACTGACTTTAGTCATTTATCGAGAAGCTTGTATTACAGTGGAGCATGTTTCCTTAATCTGTGATGACACAGCATATTCATTTTATGATTTAATACAGTAAATATCTGACATATTGTACCTTAAATATTGTACAAGCATTACTGAAACTATTTTGCACTGGTTTTCCTCTGTTCAGGCCAGGTTAGGGTTAGGAGTCTATGTGTTTGACTGTTTGTTGCCCCATCAGAGTGCAACACTATGAATGTCTTCCAGGAGAGACTATCTAAAAATATGTGCCATTATTCACATATTTAAATAGTTCAGACCCTCTCTATGATAACAGGCTTTTGACCCCCCACCTCCCTATATAGTCATTCGGACCACTAGAAGCACATTTGCCTTCCAACATGGTCAGACAACTGGTCATACTATTCTAGCATAACCAAACTGCTATTCTTGCATTTGCTCATATAACCAAGAGATGATGAATACAAAGACAAGACCAGGAAGATTTTATTGTTCCCATGCAGGGAAATTACTCTGTTCCATTTAGATGAGTTCAAAAACTTAAAGACATGTAGGTTGTGAAGCGAGGCTAGAGTAAGAAAGATACCTAAACCACATTCAGAACTGGAGCACTGACCCAGTACTAACTTCGTCTAAGAAGGAAACATGGTCTATTGGATAACGTCTGCATAAGCAATGTTTTGAGAATGAAGAGAAGGGGGCAAAAGGCAAAAGGGGGTAGTTGACCCTCCCTTCACAGCTGTGACTCTGCCCCCCTACCCCTCCCTACTCCTCCAGCCATCCATGCTCCATGCCCAGCTCATGCCCACCCTCCCCTTGGCTCTGTGAACGGCTGTCTAGGACAGATTACGCTGGCAGGCGCCCAGGCCGATGCCAGGCCCTCATCAACAGAGAGGCCTTTGTGTTGAGATGACAAGCCACAAAGTCAAGCCAACATCTGCAGGATAAAGGGCTGGAGGGGTGGGAAGGTCAGCTGAGGGGAGGAAAGGCCAGAGTGGAACAGAAGGGCAGGAGACAGGAAAGAAAAAAAAAGCTGTAGAACTCAGCTCGATGGACTCAGCTGCTCCCCCTAGAGTTATCTCAGTAAAGCTGAACTACTGTATATGCAACACAAAATGCACTGCAAAAATGATATTGACACGTTAATGCTAAAAATCCCATAATGTTGTACTCATTCATTTACAGTAACATCAGTACACGTTAGCAACTCTACACTTCCAACATATCCTCTCCAACAGCAAATGGGCGAAGCAGACAACTGCTCCAGAGCTCCAGGCCTGGACACATCAAGTCTCACTGAATAATATTCATTTATTCATATCCTACCAGGAGAGTTTTGCCTCCTTGCTCAGATTTGGCTATTTTTCCTTAGTTTATGTTCTTCTACCATGAGGTGCACAGGGTATTTTATTTTGAAAATTGACCCGATCCACTATGCCATATCTTTGTCTGACCTCTGGCCAGCTCTCTGCGGGGCAGAGTGAACAGACACTTCTGGGGTGTTTCTGAGATACACCCGTCATGCTTCTGGCTTCAGTATTTTCTAGAATGATCAGCCAGAATGTGTCTTGTGCCATGGCTGATGGGATTTAGCGGTTTACTTGCTGAATGCTGAAACAAAATATAAATAAAAATGGTCAACAGTGCATTTTATTACATTTGAAATGTTTTACATCTAAAATTACATGTGAAATCAATGTTTTCATATAATTTAATTGTGAAATAATGTTTGTTTTTCTTTCATCAAACCACATGCATCTCCTTTTTTCAGATATGAAATGGTCTTTTGCAATGACATACCATTTTTTATACTTAGGGCTGTTAGAATATTAATATCATTTTCACGTCAGTTAAATGCATCTTTAACTTTGACTGTCTATTTTGTCTGTTTTTTGGCTTTAATGCTGGCAACCAATTTTAAGGTGCCACCTATTATGTTGGAGTGTGCAACACAAAACAGGAGTGAAAAGAAATGGAAATGACTTTAGAGCCGCTGGATTATTTATACAACATCAACATATGTGTATCATTAACATAATATCCGTATTTCATTTTTTAAATATATAACATATGGACTTCAAAAACTGATAGTTGTGGCTCGACAAAGTGTTTGCAAATATGGATCATAATTTAGCAAAAGCAACAGTATGATGATGAGTCTGTCTCTTGACAGCTTTCCTTGTTTTGTATTTGGATAGTCGTGCAGGAGGTATTATTATTATTATGGTAATTATCAGCAGTAGCAGCATCAGAAATCGAGCAACAGTGTCAGGAGTGCTAGTGCAAGTATCGTAGCAGCCATCACTGTAGCTGAATATTTACTTAGGGTCATTGAGTGGAAAACATTTCTCTGTCCTGAGTCAATGAAGGTCAATAAACCTTTACTGAGAGTGTTAACAGATGAAGCTCGACTCTCTGCGGTTGTGACGCATTTGTCTGCTTCATACATGACCGGGTGTGGTTCCTCTGAGCTCATGGCCTCATGGTGGAAGCCAACTAGTCGAACCTTGGAAACATAAACTGCAGGATCTGAGAGGGAGGGGACCTCAACAAGAATGACACCCTGATTTATGATGATTAATAGCATGCTGAAATGATGAATCCAAGGCGTCTTGGAGGAACTGGTGTATGTCACATCTCGGGCAGTTGTATGTGCCTCCTAAGAGTAATGCTGGTTTGACTCTGTATGAAAAATGAAAAGTAGACACACAAACGTAGATCTGCACTGTGTGCACATCGGCCTTTCTTGCCTCTATTGTAACATCTGTGCCCTTGAGTAAACACAGAGTAGTTGTTTTACTGTGGTCAAACAAGACTGCTTCTAAAATAATGACAAAAGGCACTGCCAGAGTGTATATTTCACCACAGAATGTAATTTGGAAATGTTATATGGCATGTAAAACCACAAGAATCTAAGTGTTTAATTGGTTCTCTGCAGTTTTACTCAATTTGACAACTTATTGTATGTAGGAGTTCAAAACTCCCATGATGTGATTTATTCCATGATGTATATAATGGTGTCATAATGATTACCTCAATGTAAATTAAACCGACTTCAAATCACAGAAATATTTTTTTTTTCTGCTGATGATTATTGTAAACTATATATGTGTTTTTTCACACTCACTGCAGTGAGCAGTAAGTATTGATTAAGTAAGTAGCATTTTGACACACTGAAATATCGGAGCCAAGAGTGACAAGATCACTTCAGCATTAACTCACCCTCCAGCCTTGCACTTAAAGGTCACATACAGGGCAGGAATTTCACCAGTAACCACAACAGCTTTGGCCGTTGTTGCCCTTCCGTCTGGCCTTGATGCTCTCTCAAAAATCGTTTGCCCATTGGCCACCGTGACCTTGGTGCCCTGCTCTCTGCCTGCCTGTTTTGTGTTTTTTATTTCCCATCTCCTGTCAATTCTGCCCCACGGCAACAGAGGAGTGATGTTATATGTACTTGATTGTAACAGTAACATAATCAACCAATGAAATGTAAGCATAAAAGAGCTCTTATTATCATGTAAATGTGAACGGAATAGTTTAAACCCCGGCTCCTTACTCACCTCTGCATAGCTGGCCAATCACGGCACTGAGTGGGTGTGAATTTTAAGATTGTTGATTTCAGAAAGTGTATGCACCGCTGGAAAGGTGTGGACCAATGTGCTTACAAAGCTGTTGAACCATCCAATCACTTCTGATGAGGTATACTGGTGTGCTTATTCTCTTTGCACTTTGGTTTTGTTTGGCCATAGAGAGAAAATCTCTGCATGCTGAGACCACGTTTTACTACTTTGAGTGCTAGTAATGGTATTGCATGTGCACAAGATACATTTGGTTGCCATACTTTGACTTTGCGTGAGATAAGTGTATAAACAGCCGGCAGAACAGACCTGCCTTTCTCTTTTGCACACCTACATATTTTTATGTGAAGCTGCAGTGAGCTACCAACGGCCAAACTATCATAAAGCCTGTATAAACTTATCTGGTGGGTGTAAATGAATAAAAAGAATAAATTAGATTAAATTGTATGTTGTGCACTTACCATAGTGTTTTAAGCACTCTGTGTGATAAATCGTGGCTTTAATATGTATTTTATTTTTCTCTATGGCAACTTGTGGCCTTGTATTGTACAACCTTCTTTACCTTCATCTTTCACCTGCAAAGAGTAACAGCACAAAGTCACACAGCAGCAGCTATTTCAATGATTTTGGCTAAACTGGATCATTTTTCATGGAGAAATCATTTCTTGGCATTACTGCCGTGAACTATAGCTGATGTTAGCTAATGTAAGCTCAGTTTGTTAGCCTGGCTTGTGAGCTTAGAGTACCCGCTCAGCAGCTTCTATAGACATAACATGACATGATGAGTTGAGGAGAGAGAAGAGGACATTGACAGAGGAAGCTAAGAAGAGAAAAGGAGGGAGTGAGTGAGCAAGAAGCCGCTGGACGAGAGTAAATCAAGAGTAAATTTGGGGATGACATTTAGTGGTTGGCACGAGCATTGTGAAATAATTCAATCAGAAAAATGTAATTGTGAGAAATACATGTGTACAACTGTCCATATTTACTACAGTGGGATTACACTGGAGGTGCTAAATTGCAAAAGTACCTATTTTTTTATATAATTGGGCTTTAAGGTGTAAACATCAAAGATAAAGAGACAAGACATCATTTTACTCAGTTCAGAAAAAGGAGAACAGCATCCAGTTCTGCTAGCAGAACACTGATTCAAAGGGAAGGATGTTCTAACCCTCATAAAACATGAAATCTAGCAGCCTGCCAAATGTATTTCTGTCAGAGTAAATTGGTGTTATGTATATGAAAGGAGCACTATGTGGTGCTACAGTACATACAGTATATCACTATATTTCGAAGTGCACTCGATCAAAGCCACAACAGTTTTAAAGTCTACTCGAACCCTATTTGTATTCATTAGTGCAGACTCATCAACATAGAAGGACCTCAAAGTAGACTCTAAATGGAGCCTATTGACTGAGAACATTGATTTTCCAGCTTATGAGTTTCCTGAGACCGGCTGATCACTTGTACATGATTAAGTGCTCCAGTAATTAGTAAGACTGGGTGCAACAAGACCTAGCCTGGAACTAATTATCAGAACCAGTGAGAACCAGTGTCAACAAGCACTAACAAATCAACAAACAATTAGGATGCTTTCATTTCTCTGCATTGCGACAAGTCATCTGATTCAAACGGATGGTAAATAGACTGTACTTACTGACACCTTTCTAGTCTTCCGATCACTCAAAGCACTTTTACACTACATATCTCATTCACCCATTCACACACGTTCATGCACTGTTGGCACTGGTTGCCATGTAAGGTATCTTGCCCAAGGACACTTAAACATGCAGACCGGAGGAGCCGGGGATCGAAGGGGGCCACAGCCGCCGTTCAAGAGGGTCTGTCCAGCCGACAGAGCAGCGTAATGGACCTCCTGTTTTTCTTTGTTGAACAGTCTAAAACAGACCGAAACTTGTAGAACAACTTTAGTGTTAGAGGAAAGTATTTTGAACCCCTCCCTCCCTTAAAATGTCCAGCTTCACAGCAGAAAAAACGTTCTGATACAAATTTAATTTCTCCAACTGTACTGAGGGTGAAATTATATGAAGGCTAAATATATGTTATGAATTTGTTAGAAAAAAAAAACGTATTAACCATCCAGCCAAATCTGAAACACTAAGCAAGATGAATTCATCGCTATCTCTCTGCTCAGGGTGGCCTCAGCGTGTCATCGAGCCACCCTTTAAGGACCGCCCACAAAATCCTGGACTGAAAACTGGTGAAAAACTGTTTAAACCTCTAACTCCACATTTCAGTAATATATTGTTCTTTTCACATGTTTTCAGCAGCTGTCTCCAATATATGAAGTTGCCTTTACACAGACTTTAAAGTTATGCTGAATTAAGAGTGCAGACGTTGTGATTGACAGGTATGTACCACTACAGGTAGCTTGTTTGAGCACCCAGATGTCATTCACGTCACCTCAGCTCCACCCATGCTCCACCTCTTTGCCTATTTTTGGATTAGCCAGGAGGCCACCACATGCACTGAGCTTCACATCAGCTCTTCTGAAACCTGTGGGTGACAGATATGACGGATATCTTTGTTTTATACTGTTTATCTTCCAGACTGGCAGAGAAGGAATGGGAACATGAGTGACACCATATTATTTTCATTAACTGGAAAGGTGGTACTACTGTAAGTTTGTATATAAAAGGCCTCAACCCAACATGTGCCTATTTAATGTGGCATGTATTTAAAATATTTAAAATCTTTTTATGAAGTGCTATATAGAGAAAGAGTAGGAATCATAAGAATACTTTATGAATAGAGACATTCATGCTCCCTGGAAATTTAGAAAGCAAAAATCTTAAATGCATTGGACATTGGATAACAAAGGGGTTCCATTAAAAACAACGATGTAACCAGTCATTGAGCTTTTGAGTCATGTTGGAATAAAAAAACTTAATCTCTATTTATTTATTGTAATAGAGGTTATTAAGTCCAGCCAAACATAATGATGAGATGGTCTATCTACAGTAGAGGAGGTGACTCACCTAGAGAACTATGCCAGGTCTCTGTGAATGCTAGAAAGACCAATGAGCTGATGAGGAGAGAAATTACAATCCCCTCTGGATCAGCTGGGTCCTGGTAGAGATGGTGGACAGCTTCAAATATCTCTGAGCACAGAGGACTTGTCATGTTCCTCAAAGGTCGATGCCATGGTGAAGTAAACCTGTCCGCAATTCCACCTCAGACAGGTAAGGGAGTTCAGGCTGCCCCTTAAAGATTTTCTATACCTGCACCATACAGAGCATGGTGACAGGCAGCAGGGAGGTGTTGTCAGTGCCTGAAGGCCAAGAACAAGATGATGATGATGTTTCTTCCCTCAGGCCATTAGACACACATAACATAATGCATCTGCCTGCCATACATCACTGTCACACTGATAACATATTGTCATATTGCATGTATTATTATGCAATGGTTATTTTATATATATACACATATATACATATATATATATATATATATATATATATATATATATATATATATATATATATATATATATATATATATATATATGTGTGTGTGTGTGTGTGTGTGTGTGTGTGTGTGTGTGTGTGTGTGTGTGTGTGTGTGTCCGCATGCTTACTAATACATCCTGCAGTTTATTTTTCTCTCCGGAGCCGTTGAATTTAGTAAGTCAGCTTTAGCTGAACATTTATTGATATGATGTGACATGGTAATTCTAGCACCATTATTAGTAATATTATTATTATTAATTTTTAATTAATGGACTCAAAGTCAAAACACAAACATGCAGCCTAAAACACAAAGCAAAAAGTAGCAACAGAAATAGACAACAATAAACAGGATTTTGCAAAAATTATTGTTTATATATATATATATATATATATATATATATATATATATATATATATATATATATATATATATATATATATATATATATATATATATAAACTTATAGGATACAAGTTTAATAACTGCAGGATAGAAACCAAGATAATAGTGTTAAGCGTGAATTAAAGAAAAAATTGAGTGAACAAACTAGAAGTATTAGAAGTATTAGAGGAGATGGACGAAGCACAGCAGTAAATCACGGAGCACCTTAAATAAAAGCCAGGCTAAAAGGACACTGGATATTGAAGTACTGACCATAATTAGACTGTACAGTCTGACTCCCCCACAGAACTCCGGGGTTCCATTTCTGGGTGTACCGATAACCTCTTGTGCAAAACAAACACAAAAAGACTGCACTGCGCTGGTTTTTCATGGTTAACTTAAACAAAATATGTTGCGCAGGCATTTTTTTTTTTCTACGGTGATATGACAGGATGGAAATGGAAATTAGGATTAGAGCAGGAACCTAGTATCAAAGGCTGTTTGTCCAGTTTGTTAGCTAGTTTACTACATACACCTACACAGCCAATGATAATTACAGCTACATGTGGCAAATTAATACAATATATATAAGGGTGCTGTAGGTCATGGTTGTGTGTAAAACTGCAGAGCGATCACAGAGTCATCGTATCCTGTGATGGGTTGGTGCATCGAGTTGATATTTTCTTACATTCCTGATTGGTCAGTGATGAATGTGCAGTGTATTTCAATTTTCACATGCATGACAAATTTGCACAGGGAGAGATTGACACACGGAAAAATGATCGCAGCTGACAGCTCGAGAATATCTCCCATGACACCATAGTCGTCCTGCATGCACACACACACACACACACACACACACACACACACACACACACACACACACACACACACACACACACACACACACACACACACACACACACACACACACACACACTTTATACATGGATACAACCCTTCCTCCTCAGCTGTTTTCCCTGAGCCAAAAAGCGGTCTCACTGCTGCGTGACTGCAGCAGTGGGATATTGTGTTACTATGTGGATGCTGGTGTGTGAGAATGAGTATGGGGTGGCAGGCTTTAACCCCATAAGCTTTGCAGGGTTAGGGGTATCCATGGCAAGCAGCTTCCCCGAACCTAAGCCCCTCTTCCTGGGTATACGGCTACCACACCTGTCCCCACTGACATATGAAATATCACTTTCCCTGGCTCACATACAGACTGAGGAGAGAGCAACATGGTGTGCTCTGCCGCAGTTAACTGTAAACTACAGTAGCTCTACCCACTAAAGGCTTGGCACGTGGAGTTCTGCCCTCTTTGCTTTCTTTGGGACATGAGTAAATTCCTCTACAAAGCATCACGCAGGCCACAGGAGCAACAGAAGAAAAAAGGTCAATGTCGCTTGAAAAACAGAAACATTATGCAAATAAGTTCCAAATTCACCTGGAAGCTTCTTATGGATTTACTGAAAACTACCAGAAGAAAGTGATGCAGTGGTGGATGCTAACATTTAGTCCTTGCTGTGGATAAACGTCTGTGGGGGATCATGCATCCCTTTCTTGCGCAACTTTTGCCTCAGAGTTGTTATTTGATGTTGGTTGATGTTATTTGGAGAAAGTAGTAAGTTGCACAAAGCGTGCAAACAATGGTGCACGCATAGGCGTTTGACAGGGCCATAGTTACAGTGTCGAGGTGGTGGAGATGGTGCTGATTGCAAGATTTGTTCACAACTACAGAAATGATATATCAGAAAATTACATTCCTTTTTCATCAAATTAAAATTCTACTACATCAAAAGTTTTCTGTCCTCTTTCATTCAGCAGACAACGTCAACATCTGGTCAGGAGTGAGAAAAACTCACCCCAGCTTCCTCTTGCTGTCCATCATCACTTATATTGTTAAAAACAGCCAAACCTGGGGCGGCATTTAGCTCAGTTGTAGAGCAGCCTCCCCATTCACTGTACTGTATGTTAGGGTTAAGTTATTGCAAGGCACTGCTGTACATTTTTCACACGTTTGAAACATTGGAAATAAAAATCTGTCATGTTGGATTACAGAAATACAAAACTGAACTCTTAGAGAGGCCCAAAGACAATCAGAGAGTCATTTGCAGAATTCAGGTATATTACAACTTGGGTCTTATTTTCATAGTTTCCATAGAAAAACTGCACTCACCAAAGTAAACTGCTGAGTAAGTAAATAAATAAGTAAGTAAGTAAATAAATTGCTTTGTGGACTATTAATTAACCATCTATGACACAGCCTGCATTTGTATGACTGACTGACTGTTTGTAAAGACCCCATACCATTCCTTACATTAATATCATGCATGGAAGAGGGTATTCCCTGCAGTGGTGAAGTTGAAATTCCCACACGGACATATGCAAATGTTCAGCAGTAAAATATTTAACATGCTGTTTGATTCCTACCATGTTGGATCATGTATCATTAGGCCAGGTCAGGAAGTATCATTTCAGTGGTGTAAAAAAAGAAAAGAAAAGCCTTTCTTCCATGCCTTATCTCTAAAATAAAATAATAAAAAATAAATCAAAATTTCAATTTGAATAAAGAATAAACATCCACATAAAGAGTCAGCTGTAACACTATGTGTTACGATTAAAGCAGCAAATTCTGTGCAAGAGCAAAAGGAGTTAAAAGAAGCAACCAGAAGTCCAATTTATTGCAAAACTGTAAAACCATTAACACAGTTAATATTACTGTAACAAAAAATACCACTTTGACTGCCCCCTGCTGGATGGCATGGGTGGGCAAGACGAAGGTTTGTTAAGCCTGGGGAATGCTGACAGTCTGCGGTTTCCTTGTATTTTCAGAACAACAGTCTAGTACTCTTTTTAATATTATTCACAGAAGGAGGAGGAAAGACAAATGATGACAGGGAGTGCAAAAAAAGGAGTAAAGCTCTGGAGGTACAGGTAGATGCTGCAACATTACATTATACATTTAAAAGTAAAGGATATGTTAAATGAGATGAGTTAAATCTATTTTAATAGTCATGATCTGCAAAGCAAGAGATGCACATGGAAATATTCACTTATTTCTTCTTCTGTAATTTTAGATTCCGATCATGAATTATGATGTCGGATAAAATGGCTGAAATGTCTGAGTACTAATTGTTATGGAATTTTCTATCCTTAGGTCACGCATGGGCCTTGAGGTCTTCGGCAGTATTAATCGTTTGACTTTGACACCATATCTCAACACTGTTGTGTCCAGGGTCGAAGAGGCCTGTTGCTGCCTCCCTAGTCATAATAGATAGCTTGTCGTTGACGTTCCAATCTGCGTAAACGGACATCTGTGCTGACAATAACACCTCCATGGGTAAAAACATTATCTTTGACTAATTCTGGGCGTGTAGTATTTGTGGTGTTATCTTGGGGATTAAAGTCTGTCCACCAGGATGAGTTTGGCAGAATGTGAGACTGACTCAGATGTTCCTGAACACTTTCTTCCTTCCTGACCTCACCCTTGACCTTTGACTTCAGCAATTTCTCCACAACATTAATAACCGCTAATAGTACTTATGCAAACCTTTATAGCTACTTGTGTTGAGTATTCCAGTTTAAATTCAATCCAGACAAACATTTGGAACACGGTGGGTGCTGTTTCTGAAGGGGTACTTTAGTTCATCTGATTGGGCTGTATTTACAGTATATGTCTGAAAAGAAAGGTAAGGACTCACTGCCTCGGGGGACAGTATCAGAGGTCTGTATGTTCTCTGCTTAGTCCCTATATGTTAACTTGGTCTGCTTTTTATGTTGTGGACAGAGGGAAAGGAAAGGCGGAGAATGAATTGTTGTTGGATGGTTCTGTCTGTTATTCCAGCTCACACTGTTGAAATGTCCCCCCTCCCAAGTTCAGCTGGGGGGAAGCATATATCTACAGTATGTGATTACACTGTCTCTTGTACCTTTAACTTAGTCTGTGCTGACTTCATTTTTGTTGGATGTGAGACATTGCTCTCGGGGGTACTGAGGAATGCTGGGAGAAAAGATGGATATTATGCTTGGGGGAAACAGTACCTGATCTCACGCTCCTGCCCTCCAGGGCCATTTTCATTGGGTTGCCAGTCAAAAGGGACCCCATGCTTGGCCTGAAAAGCAAAGAGGTGTGAGAAAATAGGTGTTAGAAAGAGCAGGGAGGCATACTGTGTGTGGAGGGAGGCAGATTCAGAGGTATTTTGATAATGCATGAGGTACTAGGTACAAGGTCCAACAGTAAAGTTGCATTTCTATCATATTTTTGAATATCTGAGATTAACCTGTCACCATGCTTAAAATTAAGTGCTTGTATAGATCAGATTAGATTCAGGACAAGGCTTGATGTAGTAGAGTGTTAGGTACCAAGACAATGGAGGTGGTCTTGATCCATCTAAGGGTTGCTTGTTCCAGTGACAGGTTAAAGCCCTAATGCTGTCCAAGGATGTCATAAGGGCTTGCAGTCTTACACGGGACTCACACAGGAGGCGGAACGGCAGTGGAACAGTAGTGCCGCGGTCCTTTGCCCGGCGTCAACTCACACCGGACGCTTTTCAGCCACGGAACGGCAGCGGAGCGAGCCGGCCATTTTCACGCGAGATCACGCGAGAATCCTGGACATATGCGAGACCCCGCAATAAACAGTGTATAAAGAAAACAACAACAACAAACAGCTGACTTTGCTTCTCCGACGTGGAGGAGATTATAAAAAGCATCTGTTGTGTCATAAATTATTGTGTGTTGTTCCACTTCAACAATTAGTCTCTTATCGTTCATGTTGAGACCCTTTGATCGATCTTTAATCACCTGGTTCCACCGGTCATGACGTAACATTGATGTGAAGTTGTAAAAACTGCGTATTGTGTTTTATTTTGAAAGGGGGCGGAAGTTTATTACGTTGATTCTGTGTCGGGTTTCCTGTCTGGTGCGCAGTGCTCTGTTGAAATTTACGAGGTTCGCGGTAAAAATAGAAATGCAACGGAAAGCTCGCGCCGTGGCACACTTCTGAGACGCTTCTGAGCTGCGCCCGGTGTGAGTGCTCTCATTGACTAGACTGGCTTCTATTTGCTACGGTGACCGCTTCCGTTACGCGTCCGGTGTGAGTTGGCCTTTACATGCATTAAACCCGCAGCACAAACATCAACCCAAATAGAGTGAGAGGCTAATGGTCTGCGGGAAGTATTGCCTTGATGGCCACCTCCTGGTTTTCCTTGTCAAAACTTGTATCCCTGACTGAAGCTACTCATCAAGGAGGTGTTGGTGGGGGGTTGTAATCTGTGTTTGCCTGGATGCTACAGTTCAGCAGTGGGCCTTTTTGTTTGTCAATGGTTTCTGATTTGGGAATGTTGCAACACTGTTGATGTCTTGATATAGCTTAGAACAGAGGAGGCAAATGAATCAATGTTCATGTGAAGTGGCATATTCACTCCAGTCTGTGTTCAGACTGGTGATGTAGTCCTGAGCCCTGCTCTATGGCGAGCGAGTTATCAGCTGTTCTATTTGCCTGTAGGACATAGCTGTTAGCTCAATGGCGGTATCGGTAATGCCGCCTCTGCAGGCCTCTGTGAAAATCCTGTTTTTGCTTGAATTTTTAAATCCTTTTGTGAGTGATGATCCGCAGCCGTATCTCATCCATGTCCTTCACCAGACACTGAATATTGGAAAGGGAAATTCTGGAAAGCAATGGCTGATGAGGACTTAGCTTTAGTTTAGCACTTAGACATCCTCACTTCCCCCTTTGTGTGAATCTCAATGCCACCTATGAACATATCCATACGGCAGAGCTGGGTTGTAAGCCTCCAGTGTCTTGGTGATCTCTGGATTGAAATCCAGTGTAAGCACTAATGACTACTTCACAGAATCTGGAAAGACAGTAAGCTTTGCGTTTTGTACATGCGGTGTCATACAATTCTTTTATGTTTTACGAAACCAACAAAACCGAATAGATTGATTTAATTCTTCACCATGACAGAGAGATTGTCTAAAATCTCCATTTGTAAAAATCTTTTCTCCTTTTCCCATTCATTGTACAAACGTGTTTGTTTGACCCGTATTCAGACATTTAGCCAGAGGGTAGTAGACCACAGATGAATGACAAAGTAAGACAGTAAGATGTTGTTCCAGAACCAGAATAACTTCAATGCTCTTTGTCATAGATTTTCAAGGTCTCTTTGGGTGGGGACAAAAGATGGATCTCACCTTCAAACCCATGCAGAATTTTAGCCAAACTCCTCTAAATAACTCAGGAAAGGTCCTAAAGATAAAATCCAGGGGGCAGAGAAACACCTACTTTTTATTTCAATGCTGGGCAGTGAACATTTTGTGTGGACACAACAGAGAGACTGGAAGGACCTGTAGAGGATTTCGATGTCGGTTAGGGATTGATACGTTTGATCCTGTAGCCACTACAAAGTTACCATCAAATAAACCAACTCATCAAACCAGCCCTGCATACTCTCATCTTTTAATTGAGCTTCCATATTTCATGAAAATCTTTAAACACTGGCGAATGTGGCATATCCGTATGTTTCATGTTTTGGGACTAATCAATACAAGCATGATTAAAGCTAATACGCTATATGGAAATCTAGTTTTCAGGGCATTGCAGTCTCGTTATCTCTTACTCTCTCTATACATTCATGCATATGAATTCAGCAAGGGATCAAAGATGTTGAGTCGACCAGAAGACAGGATTATGACGCTGATGTCTTCTTGCAATCTTATCAGTAAACTGTCTCCTAATCCCACTGACAGTGAAAAGAAACACCCATCCGTTTAACACCACTGTTCCTGTATAAGATGCATGCTCCTTGTTATGCTAAAAGGATAGTGAAATGTCTCGACAAAGATGCATCAAAAGACAGTCACAAATGATTTCTAAAGAGCTCAGAATTATCTTTTGAATTTCTAAACAGTCACTGTGGCAACAGCACTTTTTGATCCTGTGAAAACTCATTTTTGCCATTATTCTCAACAAACAACAGATAACAGTCCACATCCATCTCAAACCGACTGAGAAGGCTGCTCAACTTTGACCATAATGCATTTTACACATGCTCGGTTCTCTCAGGATGGGAGAAAATGAAGTGACTTGTCAACTTTGTTTCCCTTGCCCAAACCATTTGCAAAACCAAACTTGAAATGTCAGCTCTACTTTTGAAGAAATGCTTCAAGACTAATTCCATCATACAAATAAATAGTATCTGGGTCTGGGCCATTTTCAAAGCTGTCATTATGTTCAGTTTTTTTTTTCAGAGAAAGCCACCTCGGAATGAAGTGTGCAAGGAATAAGGGATTATTATTGTAGAGGGAGGCTTGCAGCCAGGATCCAGCACACTGTTGGCTCTGGGAGGTGGATTCTCTGGACAGACAGAAAAGAAAAGGCGTGGGGTTATACTCATTGCCAGCAATGATATCATCTCATGTTCTGATTTTTTTTACTGTTTTTACCAGAGGCTTTGCACTGTGGGAGACACACTTGGAATTTTTCAACTTCTTTGTTTTTGTCTTTAACCTAAAGGGATCGAGAGAACTCTACCAGAACATTGAGGATTGTTGGGCAAGATACTTAAAGAATGTAATCAATTACAAACAATATCGGCTGCAGTGGTCAAGTGTAGTCAACATTGGGACACATTAAGTGGGGTCCTCCCCCTGTAAATTATGAGCATCGAAACTCAATTTCCTACGTTTGCTTTTCTGAATTATGTCTTTGTTTACGTAAAGAAAAACACAAAACGCAGGCGCCATTCATAATAGAATGGAATACAATGCAATAAGGCTCTCAGGCATTTGGTATTGCTTTCAACTATTTTTCTCCTGCAGATCAACTTTTGTTATTTAATGTTACCCCCGCTGAGTCAACACACATGGAGGCATGATTTACTCGTTTTGTGCCTTTTCGTTTGGGGGAGTAACCTCATTAAATGTGCATGTGGCACTTATTCACCTCAGTGATAAACTAATACATTTCCAAACCCCTGGACTTTAATAGCTCATGCGTGCGTTCGAGCAAGATCACTGCTCATGTTCAAAACCTTCTACACATTTATATCCCACATATTTCCATCCTGTTGTTGTCTGCAGGGGAGTTCTACAGAACTCTATAGTAGTTTATATCCAGAGAGAAGATACTCAGACACATACATGTTCAGTGCCTACATTCACTATAGTGTCAGGAGGTGTGGGGGCTAGAAGTTAGTGTTAGTAAAACAATGTACATAATGCGATAAATATGAAGGTTAAAATTATGGGTTGGTACACCCAGTACAGGAACACTGGGTATACTGGGACACAGAGGCCTACCTAAACTCAGCAGATTAGGGCAGATGGCCGTCCACCATGAGCTAGATTTTGCTCAATGTTTCTACCTCTTAAAGAATTTTCTTCCTTACCAGTGTCGCCAAGTGTTTCCTCATGGTGGGAGTTGTTGAGTCTCTGTAATTATTGTAAAGCATACGGCCTAGACCTGCTCTATATGGAAAGTGTGCTAAGATAATAAGTTAATGCCATTCAGACAGGTGAAAACAATAACAAGAATGTCAACAACCACTGCGATATCTAGCAATGTATTGCTCTCTGTGCGTGTGTTTGCGCAATAGTATGTGGTGTGTAAAAACTGCAGTCTCTCCGTTACTTCCATATTTGTGTCTTTTCAAGGTTTATTTGTCATGTGAGGATTAATACATGGGTCTGTAATGAAATGTGTTGGACCAGTAGAATCAGTCAGCTCAGCATTAAGAGCACTAAACAGTGTAACAGCACTACACATAAAAAAGAAAAATAAGATAAAGAAGTAAAATACTCTAAAGAAGAATAATATGTAAATGTAAATGTACTTTATTTATACAGCCCTTTACAACAGTCCTTTCGGTGTACCAAAGTGCTTTACAGTAGATAATAAATAACGAGAACAATAGGTAAAGAACAAACAAAATAAAAACAATAAAATGCAACAAAATCGAATAAGAAATGATAAAAGTGCCATCATACTACTGGGTGTTATAAGCCATCCTAAGTAAGTAAAGGTTTTAGCTTGGATTTAAAAAGGCCCAGGTCAGAAACAGGACGCATCTCGACGGGGAGCCTGGGGGCGGCAACGGAAAACGCTCGGTCACCCCAGTGTTTGTATTTTGACCTGGGCACTTCCAGTAAAGTGACATCATTTCATAAGAAATGTCAGGTTAATACATTTACATGGCTTAATAATGACTGCTGCACCCGCCTTAGTGTCTTGTGTAATTGGGCCAAAGAGGCGTCGGCTAAAATAATAATAATTAATAATAATAATAATTAATAAGAAAGGTTTTGACAACGCCACTTTGGGACCCAAAGATAATAAGATAAGTAGATTGCACTGCATAAGTGAAACTTGGTGCACCAACCACTTGTCATTGCCACAGTTTATTTTGTATTTGTACATTCTTGTGTATGTGTCTTAGTTGTGTATATAATACAAGACTGGTAAGTACATCTTGTCAACAGCATTATGCTTAACTAAAACACTGGAGTGTTACTACTTACACTACTTACATGATACAACACCAAGGAGATGTTTCTCCTTTTGTTGAACAATTAATCAATAAAATGTTAAAATCTCATCTTACCCCAGCTCATGTGAAAAAAATAATAATACAGAAGGTGTTAGGAGCTGCTTTTAGAATCATGAATTACGTGGGTTAGCAAAACTGCTGGAGAGAGGCCTACTTTCTGAAGGAGGGGTATATACAGGATTGGAAAATGCGGGGGTGTTTTTTTTATATATGTAACTTTTCTTTTTTTTGCCTTTGAAACCCGGTCTCAGAGGCTTTGTGCAGCTGCCACATAATGGGGTTTCCCGTCACAAGGCTGTCTGATGCCATTAATTTGCTTCACCCACGACGTTCTTCAGGGCTACTGCCTATACACCAAACGGTGAGCTTTTCGATTCTGCCACATCTCCGTCTCTCTCTCCTACTTTCAGAGGCACCGTCTTTTCAAAGAGCTGCAGGCACTGCTGGAGAGCTTTTTTCTTTAAAGAAACCAGAGCAATGTGGGGGGTGGAGGGTTTCAACCTGCATGGTCTTTCCAAACATACAAGAGGGACGAGGCCTGAGCGTGAATAAATACAGCACGGCCCAAGCTGCTTTCTGAAGAAATGTACCCCTTAGACCTGTCTTGGGGAGAGAAAAAAGAACTTGTGAAGAAAGGCAGAGTGGAGAAAGGAGGTATTAGGAGCGCCCCCCGTCAGCTGCCTGGAGTTCCTGCAGCCTCTGAGTGCATTCCAAGGAGCATGAAAATGAGGGAGAGGGGCGTGGAAAGAAGCGAGGGGGTTTTATTAAGAAAGGCCCAGGAGATACAGTCAACCCCCCACTGGCCCTGCTCTTTTCACTGAATACACAAGACGACAGGGACGGCCTCTGCATCTGAAACAACCCCTGGAGGGCTATGAAGGAGCTCTCCTCTCTTCTTCACTGGTCTATTGGACATGCAGGCGTGGAGGAGATTGGGAGGGCTGCTCTACAGACAGAGAGAAACAAAACAACGCTCTGACTGAAACAAGACACAGAGGCAGCCGAGAGTGCTGCATATTAACAGGCTATAGGAGGAAGGGGCTTCAGACTGATGAGACAAGGGTGAGCAGGGGGGCAAATGTCACTAATCATACTGACCTTTGTCTGCACCACCACGTCACACAGACACACAATACAGTATAGAGAGGCCAGTCAAAGAGCCGTCACTGCCACACTGTGCAGTGTTTACTGCTCTGTAGGACTGAAAGAAGACGGCTGTCGCCTCATCAAACTTCAGCATCCTTTGAGACATCGGTATTGTGGAGGTAATTAATGTAGGTCATTAAGATTGTCTGAATTCATTTAGTGTGTTTGCGAATGTAAAGACTGATGTAGCAGAGAAATAACACAGATCCGTCCCGGGCACAACACGAATGAAAAGGTTTCACAATAAGAGTTGATCAATACTCGGGCTGCAACAGATTATTTTCATTATCGGTTAATCTGAAGCAGGAGGATTTATTCATTAAAGCACAATTTCGTCGAAATGTGTATTTTTGTGATTTACTCTTGTCTGACGGCTTCTTTCTCACTCACTGTCTCTTCTTAGCTTCCTCCATCAACGTCCTCTTCACTCTCTTCTCCTCTGCCATTATGTCCATAGAGGCTACTGAGCCTGGCTACACCTCCTCTTCCCGTGGTCCGAACACTAACACTCCCTGCACAACATTAGCTAACAGCAGCTACATTTGGCAGCAGTTTACTTTACTGTCCATCAGGAGACTGTGTAAATCAAAGAGGTTTCTGATGATCCAGTCTCATCAAAATCAGTAGAAAAGTTGGTGGTGTGTGACTCAGTACCATAAAGAGTTACATACTTCACGTGGGTGTCGTACCTGAAGCACTATTGTTATAAACACTGGTGGAGAGCAAACCATAACGAGCCAAAAGGCTTGTGAATCTTGGAATTGCATTTATTAAGCGAGTGTACTTTTCATGTTGCTCTGTGTGTGCTGGAGGTGGAAGCAATAGATTGTTTACTAAAGCATGAACCATGAACTTACATACAGATATATGTAGGTCAGGTCAATAACTGCATAATGCAGCTTTAAAATACACCTCTTTTGAAGCAAAGATCTGCATCGTGAATCCCTAAAAGAGGCACTGCTCTGAAGTGCTACAAGACAATAAAGAAATAAAATATACAGCATATATATATGCTATATATATATTAATAATGAAGCCACTTTGATTCGAAAAGAAAAGATGAAGAGTTTAAAGAGACGCCGTTGTTTTTGTTTACAAGCCTGTGGATGAGTTGCACGCTTTGCTGACTCTAGTTCTGTGTTCCCTGAAAAGCACCAAAACATACCGCCTATGACAAAGAACCGAGCTCTTGCACAATCGCTGACTGTATCTTCCCTTTAGAGCCTCAGATTAATATTCATATCAAATATCACATTTTTTTGGTTAACCCCCTCCCCCTAGAAAACCTCTGGAGGTATAGGTCTACAAATGTGTTTCTGTGTGTGTGTTTGCATGGCTCATACACACTTCATTTCAAGTGCAAACTCACATGCTGACGTGTGCACGCACACACACACACACACACACACACACACACACACACACACACACACACACACACACACACACACACACACACACACACACACACACACACACACACACACACACACATACACACATAGACACACACACACACACACACACACACTCCACCAGCCTATACAGGAACCCTTTTAATTGTCTGAATGGACCAAGTCTCCTATGCAGAGCTATTCAATCCCCTCCATATGTTTGCACGTGAACCCCCTCCAATTGTGCACAAGCGCACGCACACACACACACACACACGCACACACACATGCACACACATGCACACACACACACACACAAAACCCTTCTCCACCCCCATTACGTCATGGTGGAGGTATTCCGGTTGGACCTATGGGGATTAGGAAGTGGAGAGAGCTGAAACTTCTCTACTAAAACCTCTGCACATCTTGGCTTCGTATCCAGCTACACTCCCCCTCCTCATCCATGCACCTGCTTCTAGTTATTACCATCCCACCCCCACCCCTATGCCGCCTCCCCACAGGGGAAGCAGAGCCTGAGCTTTTCAAACTTGCTATTAAATAGGTAGAGCACTGGAAAAGCAGTTGCACAGCGGAGGCTTTGCTTACTGGTTTACTTCGTGGCCCAGATATATCACCTCAATGCAAGAGCTGCCTTTGCTTCACTGAGGCCACCTACACTAAAGGAGCAGCTCCAGAAAATGTAAAGCAAACAGCACTGAGTGCTACTTCATCCACCTGTGGCTTCACTGTTGTGGCTGTCAGCTCCTCATACAGGAGCTGAGAGGAGAAAGGCAGGTGACTCATCCCTTACAGAAAGTACTGTGGTGTTGACGGCAACAGAAAGAATATTGAGTTATATTCTTATGACTGACAGTGTCAACACCCACTCGTTGTTCCCTGGACATTATTTGGACTCACAACATGTCCTGACTATGACTTTGAACATGAGCAGTATATGAGTGTCTGTCTACTTCAAAGAAACTGACAGAGTGAAAATAAAAAAACGATATGAAGTCATGAGACATTGACAAGTGTCAATTGTCACAAAAAAGTAAACTGAGATTTCTTGATCAAATGTATTGGCTAGCGGTTAGCACAAGCCATGCATGTAACTGTAGAGTGAAAAGTCATATAGTCATATTAATATCAGGGCTTTGTGGCACCATCATGCTCGTCCTGCAGCTTAAATTCCAATTAGGTCATTTAAAAACATATTCTCGTGGAGTTTGAAAAGCATTTGCATGTGTTCTGCTTTTTTAGGCAGTTTAAAAGAATGAGTCACAGTACAACGAGTCTGTGTCACATTTGGCAGTCAGCAACCATGCGTTTAAATCTTATTAGAATGTTGTGAGGCCTACTTTAAGTAATACTTGTGATGATTTAATAACTTTAACTAACTAATATCAACCAGATATGTCAGTGTACAGCAAAGCGCATCCAATCCCCCAAAATACTCATGAGCAGCTACCAAACAATCATTGCTTTCAGGGCCATAGACCACTGAGGACAGCGTGGTCATGACTTAAGTGCTTTTTTCTGGGTTTTAGGGTTGTTGTTTTTTGGTAACATTGAGGTTGTTTTGTCCACAAGAATAAAACATACTATTTTTTTTTGGATTGATTCCAATATTAGCACCAGTACTTTCCCACCAAAGTATTCCTTCACCAGATTTGTATTCTTGGCAGCACGGAGAGAGTTTTGAGTATTTATACTTTCATGGTGTGGAATTAATGAATTTCCTGGCATCTGGTATTAAGTACAAACACATTTGGTGACAGAACAAAAATTATACTCAGTTATGAGTCATCACCTCCAATTCCAACATCACTGATCAAGTTCACAGACGCACGCACGCACAAAAAACACTTGGACCAGGTATTCAGACAGAACATGGCAGATTGAAAGGCTTCGAATCATTTTTTTTTTTTTTTTAAATTGGTGACAAAATACAGCAGTAAAATTCTTTGCATTTCAATTTTACAAGGACATCTATTCACATTTAATACAAAGTGTTCCACAATGGCATGCCCTTCCTACTATGCTGCACAAGCTGGGTCTTGGTCCGTATTTGAAACTCGAGTCACATCAGTAAAAAAAAAATGCCTTTTCACTACCTTTATCAGGATAATACAGAGTAAAGAATGTCACAGTTCAGCTTGTCTTTGCAAATTGATATTGCCAAGCAACATGAGTCAATCAAAACTGTCTCCCTGGCCACACCGGGTGAGTTAAAGTCTGGACCTCCTTGAAGACCTCACACCGATAGGCCTCTCTCCTTTTCTTCTGCCCTCTATTCTTCATTATCTAATTCAAGTGTCAGTTTTCAGCCGGCGCCTGCGTTGACCCTTTCTTCTGCCATTGTCTCTGCTCGGTGGGGCAGGATGCCTCCCACTTAATCGTTGATCCAATTAGTTTGGGAAACCTTTCTCCGCTCCTTTACAGGAATGAAGGGCACTGAATAAAAATGTGCAACAAAAGAAGTAAGTTAACACAGAGCAGTGTCATTGATTGACATCGGTGCCAAAATGCCTGTGTGTTGCCATTATGCCGGATCGAGTTATGGAACCTTTGCAGAGAAAGGTGGCTTTGATGAAAGACATGAACATGTCTAATTAACTTGTGTCAAATAAAAGTTTCCAGCTCCACACAAGTGACTCAACCACCCCGCAGCTTTTTATGGTTTTGCCTCCTGGTAGGGCTTTTTAAATAGCAGGAGCCGATTAAACTGATGTCATTTTATCTTTTTTTTTCTGTCTGCAGCACACACCTGGCATCTCTATGCACCATTCTCTATTGGGCTCACAAGGGAACCCCTGGGTTGTGCTACAGTAGGTCTCAAACTGCCAGAAAAGGTATTCCAACACTTAGAATATAACGTCTTTGTTAAACTTGGGTTGACTTAACCTTTTTGCCTAATTGGTCATATTCCCAATGGTTCATAAAATGTGCGCTGTGAGTGGGTGTTGTGAATAGACAAAATCCATAATAATTAGGATAAGCCCATAATTAGCTGCCTGTAAGGTTACACAGTTGTATATACAGAATGGTGGAGTGGAGAATCACAGACGGAGCATTCTCTCTGTAATTCCTGGCTGTGTCATTTGATCGGGCTGGTTAATTGGCGTCAAGGTTGAATTCCTTATAGGGGCAGAAACGCATATGAGCAGACAAGACTGTCTCAGTGGAGGACCACATCTTTCAGTTCTTCTAAGGGATTAACACATTGTGTGTGTGTTTTAATAAATCAGGCCTCTGGACATGAATAAATCATCGGGCATTCAGTCTCGGGAGAGATGCCTTCAAATCAGTCAAGGAGGAATCGGGACTGAGACGACATGGCGCTCACTTGGGTGCAGGTGGTACCGATGGAGAGGAAAAAGAGCATATATGATGAAGCGATGGTGAATGTGAATGATGGGAAATCAGATTTGATATTATTCCTTTTTATTGACACAGCTTCACGTTCGCATGTTATGTCATGATCAAAACATCCTGGTATGTTTCTGAATATCTGATGTGTAAGTAAGCGTCATGTATTCTAGGAATGGACAGAATGTTGATGTTATGGTAGCTGGTGCCATGTGTGACGTTTTCTATCAATAAATCATTGCCACTTTCATTTTAGGGATTGCTACAATTACCATAAACAACAGGATCCAGGGCCAAGATGATTGGCATGTTCTGCCGTCCGCTGCTATCATTTTTACACCATGTGTAGGACTCAGTGTCCGGGTTTGTATATTTATCAGTATTTACTGTCAATTTAAAGAAAAATTGGTGAAAATGGTGGAAATGGTTTATGTTATAGCATAACATACAGTTATTGCCTGTCAAATACTTACACATTCCTGCACAGCAGCTCTTTTATTTTTAAAATGTATTGTATATATATATTTAACATTTGATTTTTTTTTTTTTTTTTATCTTGTTTTGCAATAACACCAAGACAAATTCCTTGTAAGTGAAAACCTTGGCAATAAATCTGATCCTGATTCTGGCCAATACTGAAATGAATCAATGAAATATGCGCATGACAACTATTGGATGTTTTTTGGGTTTTTTTAAGCATTCTTGTTCCTCAGAGGATGACGACACTATTTTGATGACCCTCTAACTTCTCCAGTATTGGAGATGTCATGTTGAATTTGTTAGTTCAGAGTTAAATATCTCAATAACTGAGGACGATCCCAGAAAGGATAAAATCTTGGTAGGCTTCCTGACATTTCATCTTGCACAACAATTAGGCCAAAAGTTGTAATTGATTGTTATTTGAATCGATTATTTGAATGTTTAATTTAAAAGCAGCCAGTTACAAAAATATTTTAATATTTAGTATTTTTATTTATGTGTGCCAGGAGTCAACCAGGTGGAGGCAGAAAAGAAGTCTATGAATCTTATTATGGGTCACAAACCTTCAGTGGGGAATGAGTTTGGAACCATGTTGAAACACTAAATCCACTTCTCCTTGTGCATTCTTGAAGGGACACAGCTCAATAAAGCCCAATGGAACACATTTCCAAGAACTGTGGCTGATCTACAGCATAATAAACTGTTGATTTTGTTCTGTTAACCAGAAATATATAGTGAACAACATGCAAACACAGCATTAAAGAAATAAGAATGACACAATTTGTCAAAGCAGTTATCAAATGTGAATGTAAATAAATGTGTCAAATACAAATAATATACATTAAGTCTACTATCAATTGTGGATAAGACCACCATCATCACTGTTCAAGGGATGTGACTATCATCTGATTTGTACCATCTGAACAGGGGGAGCCAGTTAACAACATTTTTCATGGACCGCCGCAGGGAGTCTAGAGGCGACTCTGATTCTGTCAACAACAGTGAATGAAGCCGGTGACACACATTCATGAAAACTCTTTTGCTTTGGACCTGCAGGAGTCTAAAGTTTTGGGAGATAATGGGCATTTGTCAAGCTGAGTTCAATTATTCGTCTTCGTTTTTAGAAACAGTGGCATCCGTCTACTGATGAGTGGTAGTATACTGTAAGCTGTAAGAGCAGATCAGAGTGGCAAAACAAACCAGCAGCAATTTGGCTCAAGTTTCACACCAACAGCAAGAGTAATCTTCATTTAGTCAAAACAAATGAAACTCAAGGGCCACTTACTAGCTTGTTTCTTGCCTTTATATCACAAATCTTCAGTGATGTGTTTGGATAGTTTCATCTACAAAACAACAGAGCAAACTTCATTCACTGAAGGAGAAGATAAACCTTGAGGTAAGATTGTAAGATTCTTTTTTAATTATACTGACGAATGCTCATTTAGAAAGCAAATCAACTTCTCAGTATAAAAACACAGGAACTCAACCTACTGCCTTGCTACCTACTGGAATCTCATGATGGACATAAAGCATAACACACCATCCTTAAAGCTTCACTGATATTTCATTGTTTTTCTCCCCCTGGTGAATTTAGAGTCAATGATCATTTTCAGCATTTGTTCAGACTATAAGTGCACTTTGTAGGCCTCGTCAATCATGTTAATTTGTGTTGTGATGAACATAACTCTACAGGGCTTTACATCCACTCTGAAGGAGTACACAGCAGTAAAGAGTGATTGTTTAGCACAAATACGTATTATACAAATGTGTTGTATCTAATAAGAATATGCGGTGCAGCCTAAACAATCCCTGGATGGAGGAATAATGCCAGTTTAGTGAAGGTATGCCAAATGTAACGTATTGTAGTGGAGGGTTAAGTACTTCTGAGACTGTCTGGGAGTGAAAGAGTTCACTTCAGGCTTCTTCCAGAGAGCTGGAGATGTCTGCAGCGTGAGCAACATTTCAAACTGACAGTCCTTGGTTTGCTGCCTTTTGAGCCTGTTAAGATGATATCAAACATTTTATTTATTTGATACTGTTGGCCTTTGACTCACTCGCTGCACTTTGAGACTCTCTGTAATATAACATGTGGCCATATGTTTATGTATTTGCATATATTACCACGCAGCAGAGTTGGAGTCACAACTGTAGAATAGAATAAAAAGCCTTTATTATCCTTGTGTGGAATACAACCAATAAATGTAGTATTTTAGTACAGGACCGGCAGTTGTGAAATCCAGAGGAAAACACAGGATTTATCTAATAATGAGTGCAGCCTCTCTTGCCTCTTCCCGTCATGTGTCCCTGTGGCTTCCTTCCTAAGTGGCTGCAGGTGAGTGTACACAATTACTCCCGTCTTTGCCATTTTGGGGTGAATGGGCGGATAAACAAGCGGCGTACAGCGCAACTAATTGTTCCATTACACAAAATGGAAAGTGCAGGAGGAGTAATCAAGCAGCTTTGTTACAAATAGCATGCCATAGAAATGTCTCTGTTCTGCCTGATGGTGTTTTGGAGTTTGGACGACTGAAAGCATGCCACGCCGCCAGCTGTCCACCTGCGCTCTTTATGGGGGGGAATAGTTTATGCTTGTGCCAGTAGATAACATGTACGTAAATGCAGCATATTGTGTGTTTCTCTGTTTTGAGGAGTATTGTCTGACATAACATAACATATAGCAGTATATAGATGTGCTATTAGCCTGTAGGGTGGGTGACAGCTTATTTTTGTGGTTCAATGTAATCTACAAAGGGACATAAAAACTTTATGTACAATTAATTACAGACTAATTTATGTAGCATGAATCACACATCGTATTTTATCCATTTTTCATCACACTGATAAGACAGCCCCCTCCAGCCATTTTAAAATGGTCCATTTAGGCACAAGGCTCAGATTTATTGGCAGGTATATTTCCATTAAGTTTATTCCGCTAACACGCCAGACTTTGCCTCTAGTGCCAATGCAGGTTGACATTTTTTAGTTCAGAGTGACACATCTTGACAGCTATTGGATGGGATTGGATGGATTGCTGTGAAATCTGGTTCAGACATTCATGTTTCGCACAGAATTGCAACGACTTTACAAACCTCCTGACTTTTCACATAGAATCACCAAATGCCTGCAAAACTAAGGACACTCCCCTCTTCCTCACTGTGTGTTCTGTGGTAAGTAATGGAATGAATCAACATATAGTGAACAGGGTAAAAATTATATCTGATAAACATCAGCAAGATGGTCATCATGAGCACCATGCAGGACCAAACCAGGAAATGATACAACAACGACTGGAGAGTGTGGGGTTAAGCCTGTCAATGTATCCTGACGTGTTACGCAGTGTTAATTTCGTTAGACGAGACAAGACGAAATAAGTTCGTCAACGAGCCTTTTTCCCTTGACTAAGACGAGACGATGAGATGATACAATGTTCTAAAACACTAACGAAAAATGTGCCAATGTGCGTTTTTGTTGACGATTAAAACGAGACGAAATGTCATGCAAGAAATAAAAAATAAACAAAAACGACCTCCCTGTTTTCGTCTACTATATAAGAAAAAAAAGCAACATCCAGTCCTGCTGTCATGTGTTTGTGCCAGCACTTCTTTTACTGTAGGCAACGTCAAGGCCACACGTTTGAGATCCTCTTGCTGCTCTCGCACCTGTGGCTTGAAAACAAACAGCATGCAAGAGACACACAGTGTACGGACAGCGCAATCATGCTTGGAAGGAAAAAGAGACTGGACGTGTGGTCCCATTTCCATTATTGAGAAGCAGAGAAAAAGTCACAAGGCCTCTTTTTGACGGATATGTAGTTTGCTTGTTCTACCTAAAAAGCTCAGTGACGAACATATTTCATCATGGATGTGGTATCAGCGTAGAAGCTGCCTTCTTCTGACTCTGCATTCGTCCATTAAGGTGAAGGTGTATCTCACCCAGTGCAACATTACTGCCCATTTCTTTGTTGTGTAGTTTTTGGATGACATTGACGTTCTGTGGCACAGAGGAACGATGATGAATAAAAGATGATCCAGTAGCATCTTCATCTGTTAATGCCGGACAGAGCTTCACTGGTAATCACTCAGACTTTATTCTGTGTTTACTGTTACTAATTATTAGTTGTGCTGTACTTATTTTATCATTAGTTTGTGACATAGCTAAACGAAGCAAACTTTTTACACTGCATTCAATATTTGTTCATGATTACCAAATGATTTGTAAACCCTCGCCTCTGTGTCTCATACAGACTTATTTATTTATTTATCTGTGGCAGTTGCTTACTGACATAACTAACATATTTATTCATAAACCACAGCCTTTTCCTCACCCTCGCTTCACCCTTCACCAAGTATGTGTGGCAGCCTGCTGCATCTCCTACAGACACTTAAGAGAACCCTGTGTGTCTGTGAGAGACAAAGCATGTTGCTATGTGTTGATAAAGATTAACATTACAAATTAACACAAGCTGCAACTAATGTTTATAAAATATTACGTCTGCATTATAAATGAGTTCCAAAGCGAACAGAAATGTTATTTGAGTGTTATTTTATTTGCATAAGAGCCATCATGACCATGACTTGACACCTGTCATGAACATGAATAAGTCTTTATGAATGTTTATGACTGTTGAATAAATCAATATTCATGACTGTGTCATTCATTCAATTATGTCTTTTTTTTATGAAATGCTGACTTGCTCAAGAAGTCTTTGTTATGCTAATGTGACACCGGCCAAGATGACATGACCTGTCATAAACATGTCACAGCACGCTGAAGTATTAAACTGAAAGAAGCAAGTTAGTTCGAAATGTTTACATTACATGAAATGTTGTTTTGACATTGGTAAAATAACAAAAATAACTAATAATTAGTAAACATTATGAATTTGCCATTATCTGATAACAGTAAAATAACAATTAACTTGTGCTTGAGTTTATCATTTATACGTGATAGTTATTATACATTAAAATCCTAAAATAAGAATTAGAATTAGTGTGATCTGGTCACTCCTATTAGTAAATATTACAATCCCGTCACTAGATTTGAAAATCAGAATCTTTAATTCAAGTTCAGAGGAACAGACCAAAAAAAAAGGCTAAAATGTTCAGAACTTATGGTCGTAGTGGGACTGCAGGATACACCTTGTCTCAAGCTTTCAGTTTCGGGACTTTCTTTTGTAAATTGAAAGCTTTGGTTGGAATTTTGGGTCCGAAGTTAATGAGCTGGTGGAATGCAGCCGAGATAAACGACTGATCACCTGAACTGCAGCTTGCATAGGGGCAGGCACTAAGATAGTAACAGAAGCTTGTGGTTAAGGAGAAGAAATCACTGGAGCTGACACCGAGTGGAACAGGTTATTAAGCTGCAGGGAAGAGTGAGTCTTTTACGACCCTTGACTACAGATGCCCAGGAGGTCGTAGAGGGTGAAGTCAAGCCACCGAGGGTCAGCAGGAGAAGTTGTTGTATCTGAGGCCAAGTGCCTTTGGCTGCCAGTAGACTCCAGACTGGCTGAGAACACAGTTCTGTTTGCCTCTGGAGGAGATCCTCGATGAGCCACTCAGTGGGTCACAGTTCACTTTTCAGTTTGCCAAAGACGGGGCCCTCAGTGGAAACTGCTAATGGTGTTTCTCACAGTGAGGCAAAGAGACAGCTTCAACCTGCAGCCTCTTGTCTGTTTGCAAATCTAAATTCTAAATCCCAGAATTAGGGTCGATAATTTTAAACCATCTCATATGTTTGGCAAACGCCTCGCAGCTCAGCTCTGTCGGCCTCCTGGTTGTTTTGTTTTTTATAAATCGGTTTACTGTATGAGAGGACATATTATGAAAAAAATCACGTTTGCAGTTCTTCTACACTAATATTTTTTATTTGGGTTGCGTAAACTTAGGAGTAAGTTTACTTTTTCTGGAGACGTCCCCACACTTTCGACAAGACCTGAACGCGTTTGTGTGCTGGACAAATTCAATGAACACAGAACAACACAGGATGGCAACGAGACCTAACACGAAAGAGGAGTAATACCAACTGTGGATACAAATTAGCCATGATGCCTAGATGAATCCATTGTAGAGTCATGAATCGGGTATCGGTTGGTGTCCTCACACACTTTTGGGAAAATCCATCAGGCCCAGCACGTTGCGTGAGCGTGGCATATTTGGTCCGTCCTGCATGCGACTTCAAACCCCACCGGGAGCGTTTCAGAAGCGAGTGTTTAGCCCGCCAGACTTTGTTAAGCTTCCTCAGATTTGTCCAATTTCCTGGTGTTCTTCTAAACATGCTTCTACATGTGTAAATGTGCTACATAGTTAATTAGTTTCGCTTTTGTCTGTTTTTACGACTGGCAGTGTGCATGCACTTTTTTTGGTCCATATCTAAAAATAAATACATTGACATGTGATTTTGTTGTCGTTCTTTGTTTTAATTTTATTTTTGACAGTGCCATAAAGCAACAATGCTTGGGGATATGTGGTCTTTTACATATTTCAAAAGAACATATTGTACTTTACTGTAAGATAGTCACTTTCATAGAATTGGCTTCTTTATTTTATAAAATATCTACAATAAATATTAACCGTAGAATCAAATCAAATCGTATCAGTCTTACACTGTATCGATTCGTGTCGAAGCGGCCTGTAATAAAAGTATATAATTTTTTAATCCTAACGTAACCTGTGTATCTAGACGCGTATCGAATCGTTTATCACAGAGAGATGTGCAACCCTACTCTGTACTTGTCCTGTTATATCTTAGTGCTACATTTGACACTATTGATCAACAAATTCTTTTAAAGAGACTGGAACATCCAATTGGCATCAAAGGAACGGCTCTAAGTCCACATCAATGATGAATCCTCCATGTATACCAAAGTTCAATGCCATGTTTAATGTCTAGTCAGTACTTACGTCTATACAATTACTGTAGACCAAAGTGTTGAACAGACCAATAGATTATGTCATCCTTAGGTCCGGCTGCTGACAGACAAATAACATTACTACTTGGATTCTATCAGCTGAACCCTGATGTGTTCAGAGCTGTTTGCTGTACACAGACTGTCACAACAATCAACTAAAGGAGGACAACAAGGAAGGCTTGTGGAGAAAGGAAGGGGTGTGGAGACAGGAAGGAAGATGTCCTGATCCTTCAGGGGGGCCCATTACTACTCAGTATGACAAGTAGATGTAGTGAGGGGAGGAGTGATTAGGGATGTGTAGATGGAGAAAGGTTAGAGATCTTCCTTGTGGGACCACAGAACAGCAGGAGTGAAGCATTACACCCCCCTGTCTTCCTTTCCTCGCCATCAAGCTGAGATGGAGCTCAGATCATTTGACCTCCCAGCATGAGCCAGGCAGCTGATAATTAGCAGCAGTCTGTCTGTCCCTCTTTGAATGCAGTGATGAAACAGAATTCTGATAATACTTTATACACATGTATCATGTATGTATAAATCAAAGCGTTAGAAAACTCCAGTATGCTTTTAGGTTACAGCTCACCTGCCTTAACCAGGGCCTGGGGATAACAACTTGTTACCTGGAAGTCTTTAAACTGGGATCATGTAGGATGTAAGGCCATTCCAGTCGGGCAGGGTCTCACAAAAGATCTATCAAGTTGCATGATGGGAAGTGTTTTTGATTTTTCTTTGACTGATAAAGACTAAATATCAGGATATCTCAGCCTATGCTGTTTTATTGGATGTTCTTTGTTTCTGTCTTTCATGAGTCTACCATGAGATTATCAGGGGTGCAGGAACCTACAGATGCAACCAGAGAGTCAAGTTTTTCATTGTGTTGTATTTGATTAAGCCTGGAGCGCCGACCCTCCGGTTCAGCAATCATTTGAGTTGGCTGAAGGCATCCAGTGCAGTGGTGGTCAGTGGTGAATGGAGGACATACAGAATACTGTGTTTGAAACAAGGTTGCATTCAAGCTGTTTGGGTCAGGCCACAATTCAAAAATGGGATAATCAAGGTTGATTAACAATCAGATAAAATCCACTTTAAAATAGAAGCATTCACAGAGGCCCGGAGAGGTGGAAGTACAATACAGTATTTGACCCACAAAATCTAATTCACACATAACAAGTTGCATAAAATAGCATACTTAACCTGTTAAGTCCAAATAAATGAAAGATTTAGGAGATCTAATTTTCAAAAAGTAAAATTGTCTGATAAATATGGAAAACCTTTGTGTAGGATTTACTGGTATCTAGTGTTGTAGTGGCTGATTGCATCCTCCTCACCTCACACTGGCTGCAAAATGCATGGAAGGCCTCGTTTAGAGCTGCTTTATCTGTTCTAGGCTACTGTAGAAACTTGGCAGTTTAACATTATAGGCTCACAAGAAAAAATGTCTGGTAACCCTAAATTTGTGAAACTCTTGTTAGTTTTGTACTTGTTGTCTCTGAATGAAGTTTGTCTTCTTCCAGAAAGCTGCTGTTTGTGTCCTGTGTGAACTCAAAACTTATTTGTTATTTTAACCTATGATCTTTTCCAAACAGAAGAGGACAGGGAGAGAGGAGGGTCAAGGAAGTGGAAAGCAGGAAATGCAGGAGGAACAGCAGCAAGAGGAGATGAGGAACAGGGAAATATGTTGTATTAGAGAAACAAGCTCCGGAGATGAGAGTGCTGAGAAGCTGGGAAGAAAAGGCAAAGAGAGTAATATGGGGAAGATAATGGCATTAGAGAGAGAGCTGAACAGTGTCATATGAACAAATGGGTGTAAAAGAGGAGGAATATTATGTATTTGTGGAAAGATCAACTGCATAATTCTGTGCCCCTGTAATATAGTGCCCCATTCTGAGCTCAAATTGCAGAATATTAGCTTTGATTATGCACCGTTTCACATGTGACTCATTATCTCATGAGGAAGTGCACTCATGACAGAAATTGATTGGCTTTATTGACCCAGAAAGCGGGATTAAATAATTAGAAAAAAGCTTTTACAATCCAATATTACTCATGTCTGCATGTCACCCACGCATAATAAAACCAGCCAAAGACGACACATTAAGCTGGCGGGAAGGAAAAAAAACTGAAAACCAACAAGAGAACACTCGCCCACCACCAATTTTCGGGTGTCATGCTTGCAGCTCTTTGATGTCTCAAGTTTGGTGGATAAACATTCTGCCTTTACTTTTTTTTAAATGGTTTCTGTCTGCAGCATGAAGAAAAGCGTTTGAGGAGTCTACCACACTGCGTGGGCTGCTGCCGCTGCCCGACTCTGCAGCTGAATGTTGGGCCAAAGCTCTGTGTTTGTGTCCTCAGATGAAATTAATTCAAAAATCCTTTCGACCTGACATGAAAAGGTCATTTCCGTTTGTTCACCACCAAAAATAGAAGTTTTACAGGAGTCACACTCGAGTCCCCTGCTGAATGTTCCAAGAAAAATGACAGGTTCTCTGAAAGAGACAAATGCTACATAATTTACCATTCCCGGTGTCAGCTTGCCAAAAGCATGTAATTACACCTGTGGTTACCTCATTTCCGTGCTTTTACCATAGAGAAGTATTCACGACCAAATGGTTTCATTACATTTTTTGAATAGAAAAATGCTCAATCTGTTGGTTTTGAAGTGCAGTCTACCTCTAATGTGGAGACAAAACCTGCCATTAGTGGCTTGTTCTGTTAGAATATGAAAAAAGATTCATACATCTGAAAATCCAAATTATTACAGTTACATGTGAAATTCATAATGTATAGAAAAAGGTTGAGGTTTGATCGATTTAAACAGTAGGTAACAATACATGAGCCAATATTCATTTCTCAAATGAATAAAAGTTGAAAAGAATCACGTTTCATTTATGGTTTCAATACAACATTGATGTCTTCTTAAGTAATGGCTATTTCAAAATTTTAACTCCAAATGTAATTTTTACATTGTTTACATTTGAAATTTTTGCCCCCACAGAAGAAGAATTAAACTTTCTTTTTTTTCTGAAGTACAAATCGTAGGAGCAAGCTTTGTTAAAACAACACTCCTTCGATTCATTACACATTATTGTGCAATTGACACTGAGACAGGAACATGTTCCTGTTTAAATCTGCACAGCTTTTGATGATAAGCTTCCAGTTTCATGAACAATGACTTTTTGTGTTTTTTGGTATTTTTATATCACTGTTGCTCAGAGGGATATTTGTCTTCTTTTTAAGTCGGGTTCAACTATTGCACTGCACTGAGTTTTTTTTCCTATGGGCTTAAATATGTGCCACCAAAAACTGAATTTGAATCATTTATATTTGAATCTGAATTGTAATTTGAAATTGAATTTATTAGTCTGGAAATGAACATTCAGTTCTCACAATTCAATTTAAATTTTCTGTGGCAAACATCCGGGTACTTGAGGCACAAAAAATAAAGAAATAAAAAATAAAATGCCAGCGAGTCCCAGACACCAGCAACTGCTGTGGCGCACACACACACACACACACACACACACACACACACACACACACACACACACACACACACACACACACACACACACACACACACACACACACACACACACACACACACACACACACACACACACACACGGGTGCTGATTGGCCGAAGGGACGTCCTGTCCATCTTTGCTCGACTGCTCTGCCTCACAGAAAATTGAAATTGAATTGTGAGAACTGAATGTTCAGTTCCAAACTATATAAATGATTCAAATTCAGTTTCTAGTGGCACATATTTCAGCCCATATTTTCCCTCCATGACCCTTAGCTCCAAGCCCATTGGTTCCTCCTGAATATGTTATACTTGAAAAACAGCTTAAATAATAATAATAATTATAAAAGGTAAAGTAAAGGTACAGGTCATTTTATAAAACAGCTGGTCACTGTAGATTTTATTCAAGCTCACTCAAACAGGAGATAATAGTGCATTTGTTGGGAACTATTAATCCACATTTGATGCTCTAGTGTGTATTTGTGGCCGCAGGATGGTGTTTGTAGGATTAAGTTAAAATAAATGACAGTTAGTGTGTTCATGGTAGTGAAGCAACATGTCACCCAGTGCAAGTGGCTGGCTCACTGATGTTTTTTGGACAATAATAGAGCTCTGTGGCACAGAGGAAGAAGCTGTAAGTAGATACATTCAGTGTTTGGATCTGCATTTGGGATTTGTTGAATACCTCCAGACTTATCCTATTAAGTACAATTTTTAACCATTACCACTTATCTTTCTATAAACATCTGCATGGCAGTTGTGGAAACTGCCATGCAGATGTTACAGAAAGAGATTATTTCAAAAACAGTTTGGAACGTCAGAAGATCTGAAAAGTTTCTAGGTGGACTGTTAAGATCATATTTTTTGCAACACATAATTTTAGAAAGTCACGAATTTACTTCCACACTCAAACATCCAACATTTTAATTTTTCGCAGGTTTAGTGTTTGCCTTGCTCCTGTACTGCGGGTGACTATTCACTTGTTTGTTCTATATCCATAATGCAGTCATATCTGCAGAAAATACTAGTTAACATGATGAGAAAAAGCACATTTACCGTTTTTGTGTACATTTGGCTTGTTCCTTTGACCTGATAACAGGGATAAAACAAGGAAGTGGAGTCCACTGTTCAGGCTACACAGCTCATCCAGGATGAACCTGGGCACCTCTCTGTCTGACCAGCAACAAGGACGCAGCAGTATTTAATCAAATTAGCCATGAATTTACTGCAGCGTGTGCAGTACGCAACCTCGGCCATCCGAAGAGTCGTAAAACCCAGGCAGGGGAGAGGGCAGAATGGACGTAACCGCACTGGGGCTGCAAAGTGTCTTAAGTGATAGAAAAATTCCCATGGCCCATTAATTTTCAAATTAAGCACTGCCTGACGGCACCCATTTTGTCCTTAGTCATAAAGGGATTGACGTGGAGGTTACTGCCGCCTGTCTTTATGCATCCAACCCTTTAGAGGTTGTCTCAATCTTCTCCTGAGGCTGCTTTTGTCTCTGTGTGTCCTGGTGCTCCAGCCAATTAGTGTACCATGTTAGCAAGCACACACCATTACAGGGCTGAATATGCCCAAACCTGCCTCTATGATTGCCATAATTGCACTGTGGCCTCATTAACTCAACTAGCTAAGCAAGTGCTTGTGAGAAAAGGGTGTGCGTGTGTATGCCGGCGTTCATGCTTGTTTTTGCTTATGCTGTACATTTAATTACATCGACTGGTGAAGTCACTGCTGCTCTGCAGGGAGAACAGCTTTCCAGGAAGTACTTTGACCTTCTGTCCGGTAAAAACTCAGAGTTAGTTTTGCAGCACTGCGCGCAAAGTGGCAGGCAGGCAGCGTGCTTCTGATACATCCTGGATGCAGAAAGGTGAGCAAACGGCACTGATTGTCTCTTAGTGGTTCATTAAGCAGCAATAAGGTCGAGCATTAGCGCCTAGCCATATGATATTCATGACTGCTGACACCACTTAGCCCAGTATCTGCTTCTACCGCTCATATCAGAGTCCATCCAAATCAATATGCCAAAGATAATAACATAGCACTCGAATCATTGTCTGACAGCGGGACCGAGAGAAAATATGATTCCGCGTGGGGCTCATCCAAAGGTCACTGCAGGTAAATGTTAGGTTTACATTATCCTATTATCCAGTAAATGCCAGCGGAACATGAGACCACATGACATCATTAAAACATTAGAAGAACAGCTCAGGAGAAAAAGGGACAGATGAATGGTGAGAGAGTTAGATGGATTACATGTACTGTATGTATATAGGCCAACCAGACTGTGTTTGATTTATCCAAACTTCACATCTTCACACAGACGGATTATCATGACCATGGGCCCTGGACACAAACTCACCACGGGCCCCTGCCCACACAAGCAAACAGCGCACGCACAAAGACGCTGTTCCCATTACGCACATAGCAACACCGGGCAACACACAACCACAAAAACACGGGCGGTGTCCATGGTGATGTGGCCTCTGAACCATCTATACCACATGCATCTATATCATAGCACAGACATATTGTAACATCCACCAGGACGTGTTGACGAGATGAGGTTACCATGACGATGGTTACTGTCGGCCGTAACCACGACAACAACAACTTCAACTGAAACTGTTTTTACACATTTCCCGCCCCTTCGCTCATCCTCCAATCACATACCAGCCGTAAACACATTCAGACATGAATCAGACTCACCTGCATCATCTTTTTCTGGCCTTCCTCGTTAAAAAAAGTCCTGGATAATGTCATCCAACTCCAACTCCCGGACCATGATGGTGGCCATGAGTGAAAGACTGTTCAGGAAGTTCATTTTTTATCCTGGCCATTTTGCGAAAACGACCGTTCTCCCTCGCAGTTTGTGACAGGAAGCGTCAGATACAGTTTCACGGCAATGTACACATTAGGAAATGTTGATAGGACGTAGGTCAGGCTGCCGCTGACCGGCTGCTGTCCGCCGTAGTTCTGCTCCGGACGGTGTCCACAGGGAGGCGGTGCCGCTTCGCCACGACCAAACGTCTCAGGTGAACTTGAGCTAGCAGCGTTAGCATCCTGCTGGTCGTCTGAGCGGTAAGGTGTCGTCCTGGCTCCGCTGTTTTGAGCCATCATCTTGCTGGTCATCTCACCTCGGTTTTCTGGTGAAAAAAGTTGAGGTGGATGGTATTTGCTGCACTAAAGCAGCATCTTTGGCTTCTTTTTGTTTCTTTTGTTTTCTTTTCGCTGAACCACTGAGCGCTCGTTTCTCCATTTTAAAAACGCGCGTTTGACCCCGGCTGGCGTACGTACGTCATTGCGTCATCACACATTACTCGTTAATATAATTTCTGAAACATTCAAATGATTTCATTATTGTTTTATTATTATATTACATTTTTAAAACCATATTATTTTTTTTATTCTACAAAAATAAAAACACTCTGAAGGCCCAGGGCCCCTATTGGCTCTGGGGCCCTGGGCACACGCCCACTTTGCCCATGTGGTAATCCGTCTATGCATCTTCACCCTGTAACTCACTAATCTAGATCCAAGCCTGCTTCCCCACAGACTTTTTATAATAAATAAGCCATTATTGTTTTGTATAGTAGTAGTACTGTAAACTCCAATGGGCCTTTTTTTAACATTTAAAACACTCATAGTCTTACAATCCATCCATCCATGCATCCATCCATCCATGCATCCATCCATCCATCCATCCATTCATCCACGCATCCATCCATCCACCCATCCATCCATGCATACATCCATCCATCCATGCATCCATCCATCCATCCAAGAGGAATTCACATCCAGGAAGTGATAGAACACATGCAGGTTCCACCAATTCGTTTTTACAGGGATACACTGTGACACAATGATCCATGGGATCTACTTGTCCAGTGTGATCGCTTTACTGAAGATGCTTTTTTTCTTATTTGCTTCATGTAAATAAATCATACAGACATCCCGACCTGATGGGGTTGACTATAGCCTTACTGCTAAACAATATGTTGTTCCTTGCCTCTTTCTCTTTAACAAGCACTGTAACCTCACAAAGAGTGAAATGTCATTTTTCCTTTATCCCATCATTCTCTGCATGAAGTCAGTATTGAGTCATATTAATTAGGGACATTTTACTGACTCTTTACAGGTAACTACAGAAAAAACCTGCTCAGGTTCAAGTTAGCTTTGGTGAAAAATGACTAATATTCAGATTTCGTGTTGGTGGAACTTAACCAGGTTGTAAGTAGAGCTTCAGAATGCAAAAAGAAGAAACAGCAGCAAGAGACAACAAAACAGAATCAGCATTTAAACTCAAACAGGCTGTTTATTAGCTGATCTAACCTTGACCTCTATGCAGTTTTACCTAAGGACAGGTTGTTTTCTTTGAGCCTGGTTTTCTTCTTCTACTACTGCAATTGACAATGTGAAGATGTCCGGGGGCTAATACTAACATTTTAAAAATGAAAAAATTACTAATAAAAGTTACATACAAATGCACTGTTCTGTAACATTTCTATTTTCATTGTCATAATTATATCTTCTAAATAAGAATAAAATAAAAATTGTATGGAATACACTAAACTTCACTGAAGTTGATACAAATCTGAACCTCATGTTTAATCTGAACATGACTTATTATGAGTCACTCTTGCTCTTGTTTTTAACAAAATCATTCAGAAAGTCATATTTAGTGTCACATCTACAGATATATAACAGCAGCAGTTATGTCCTTAAAGATTCAAATGCTTCATTATGGCAACCAAAAAAGCCAAATCTTCCAGCCATACAGTATCTGACAATCCTATCAGCCCATAAATAATATATCATAAAAATAAAGCTGCGGGCCGCATTAAAACTGACCGCGGGCCATGATTTGCCCCCGGGCTGTACTTTGGACATGCCATCTCTGGAAGCAAACCTTAACTAATTAAATGACTCTATAGTATTTCCAGCCCTCTGTACGCTGTCTGTCAACATCTCCCCTGTAAATCCTGTGGTAGTTATGTTAAGACTGATCACATCTTTTCATCTTTTACCTGATGTTGACAAGGAGATGAGGTTCACTTCTTACAATTTTCTCCAGCCCAGAGGATTTAATTATAATAATCTCTAGTGCTGTTCAAAGGTGGGAGTAGCAGATGTTTTACAGTTTAAATCAAAAAGCCCTCTCGCAAGTGTCACTATGGGTACAGGCTCCTGCTGGGATCCAGACAGGCGAAAGTCAAGCAGTTGGACATCTATGGAGAACTGATTATGAACGTGATTTCATCTGAACATTTAGTATCCTTCAGCACTGAAGGTTAAAATAGACTTTTTTTCCCCCGTTTGGTTGGTCCTTGACTTGTCAATGCACGCTGATGTACACAACCAAAAATGAAAAACAAAAAAAGTGATGGGATGTGGCTGTGTTAGTACAAGAAGAAAACAAAGATAAAAGCATCCAGGAATCCATTTTAGAGAGCAGGGCCCTATCACCTCATTCACTCTGAAATTAAATCCTAAACTCTGATGGGAGGAAATGTGCTGTTGAAGCAGAGAGGGGGAGAAAAAAAGGAGAAGTGAGACAGACGTGAAGAGAGAGAACACACTCCATTAAATCAATTAAGTCTGCATGCTGCAGGAGCCTGGGCAGGAGGATAATTACTTAGGGAGAGTGATCAGAGACTAATCTAATGATGATGCCCTTTGCTACCCACTACCAGACTTGATGAAGCAGCACTCCTGTGGGACTGGGCCCTGGCTGTGAAACTGAGGAAACACACAGACACGCACACACACACACACACATAAACACATATGCAGATGGAGGACATCCAAATGCTTGTGTTTCTGTACAAGTGAAGGAGCAAGAGAGGGAAAGAGAGAAATTGAAAGCAAAGCAGACACTAATTTTCTGCTGATAGTCTGTGTTGATATTTCATGATTTTAAGGTGAAAGCATCTGACACACTGATCTACGACCACTCACTTCTGAAATAAAGGGCTGTTTATTATTATTTATAGAAAGAAAGTGTATCAGCCGCTACGATGCATGATGGGCTGAAAGTATTTTCATTCCCGGGCAAAGGCAAGCTAAAACATTCTAAACATGGATGCAGAAAGCATTTAAATTCCCCTCTTTGATCAAAAAAGGTATTTTTTAACATTTAATTTTTTTGTATGCTGCTTGGCTGTTGCAGAGTCAAAGAGCACAAACAGCAAAAAAAAGGTCAGAGGTCAGGTGTATCGATTGTGTAGAGGTGTAATGTCTGACACACAAATATCTAATCTATTTTTAGTTTGAACAAGGCGAACAAGGTACAGGATATTTAGGATGAAGAATCTCATTTTACAGTGTTTTTTAGTTTGACTGAGCAAATGAGGTTTCCACATGGAACTCAGAATTTGAGTAAGGATTAAAAAAAAAAAATCCCACAATTGTTTTACACTGGTATTAGAAGAGAGACACAGCCGTGTGGCAGCAGCATAATGATGATCAGAGAGGTCAAAGGGGGCTGATAAGAAAACATGATCCACCTTTTGAGCCTATATTGATCCTGTGATCGATGGTGTGAGATGTAGCAGGTAACACCATTGTTTTCTGTCAGCCTTGTTCACCAACCTGATAGCACCATCTGACTGTTAATATTTCTTCATGAGATCCATCAGAGATACTGTCGTATGATTTTATGATTGCTTTTATCTAAATCATCCATTTCTGTACACTCACCAGCCAAACTCGTCAAACCACGATACTCTCGGCACCACTCAGACGCAGCCGCCATCAAAGTCGGATGACGTCGTATAAATGGCAAGACAGTCACATGGAGAATATGGATGCATGGATGGGTCAAAAGAAACAACGCCCACTGTTTTTATCGCACGTGAAACAGGTCACAGGTCCATCCTATATTACACATATTATATTCCATTTCCGGCAGAAATGTTGTTTTCATTAGTGTATAATCACCTGAAAATAGGAATCATAAGATCGTGTTTACTGAGTATTAGTTTAAGTTATTGTACACTGTTGAGTTTTGGACCCCTAGCAGCACTATAGGGCAACGTTGTTTCCACGTTTTGTGTCCAGTGAATGGCAACACTCCCTCTCTCCTGTGTCAATCCTCTGCTCCTCTCTTCTGTCTGTTTCAAGCGGCATGGAAAAGGCAAGGATTATCCCTCCAGTGGATTTCCACTTGACAGAGAGTGGGCTGCTTTTGAACTTTCACTGACTGAAGCCTCTTCTCACTCCCAAGCTGCCCATGAAGCACGACTGCCTCAGACATAGCTCCAAAGAGGGTGATGTCAGAGATAGAGAAAAGAGAAATAAATGGAGGGAGAGAAGGTTTCGGGAGTGAGGTGGAAGATAAACAGGATGACGACAGTATGTCAGTGCAAATAAAAGTGGTCACGCTGTAGACATTTACTCAATTTCTTCCTTAGTGTCTAGAAAAACAAAGCAACATTCCAGAGAGGTCCCATAGAAGACTTCAGTAGTGGTGACAAATGACATCATGGAGGTAGATTAGCTGGCTGCTTACTACAAGATTTGCTCCCAGAACGCAGGACAGACGCCCGAGATCGATTCAAGTGGAAGGGGAAAATGTTTCAATTTTATTTTCTTATTTAAAGTCTGTTTTAATTTTTAATTTGTAATTAAAATATTAGAAAATAAACAAATAACCAAAATATGCCCTCTTTGCTGTTTGCAGCTTATTTGCTCAGTCATTTGCACATTTCATAAAACATGTCAGATAAGCCCCGGTTGTTTAACTCAGTCAGCTCAACGTTTGAAGAAGAAGAAACAGAAGAAAAGATAGCAGAGTGATAGGCTGCCACATAGTCAGGTGCCCTGAGAGATGTTAGGGGTTTAGTGAGTTGCTCAAGGGCACATCAGCGGGTGCCCACGAGTAGATTCTAGTATGAAATTAACACTCTAATTGACGCATTAACAACAACACATAATGTTTTTATATATTTCTGACATTTCTATGTCATCTGTATTCATACCTTGTGACCTTATTCAGAATGATCTTAGTTTGAATTGATCATAGTAACATAATTATCTTCTGTTGCATCTTGTGACATTATGATATTTTTCTGTCGATATCAGATTTATGTTCTCTCATTAATCATCAAGAAACTGTCCAAATAATGGGGCCGAGCGGGCAGAATATTTGTGACACACCTATTATCAACACTAGATATTGTGCAGTGGAGATATGCAAATATATCACAGCACACAGAGCTATCAGGACCACCCACAAGTGTTTGTGTGTGTATGTTTTGACCAAACTCACGATGATAAAGTGCTCGGTTCACAGCGACGCAGCTTTAGTGATAAACAACATACCCGGCTCTCAAAAGACAAGTGACTGAGTGAAACCCTGCTGTGATCATACGCCTGTCAGGATCAGTCTGTCAGAATCAGCCCGCTGTTTTGGATCAGTGTGGGACAACAAACAGCGCTGCTGAGTTTGAGTTAACACTAGTTTACTCATAGAGGCCACTGAATTTTTTAAAGGGGTCTTATGTGACATCTGTATAGGCTCAGTGCAGTGCAGAGGAGAAGTGTACTGCACTAAGCGTTGGTGTTCAGTATATAACTGTTTGAAGATCCCTCCAGTCTCAGCACATGCTCAGTGGGACTGCATACCACTGCTAAATCTATGAGAGCTTTGAAAAGATCTAAACTCGGACGTCACTCCTCCAATATGGACGTCACAGTCCAGGTTCAAAGGCAGGTTTCAGTGTTTCAGCACATATCTGGAGTCAGTGGCTGCCCTGAGAGACTGCACAGAATTTTAAAAAGCTTAAAAAAACAAAAACAAAAAAAACAGAGAAATCCATTGGAGGTTTTGCGGAATTCATTAGCCTCTTCTTGTCTCACCAAATAGTGGTCCATTAAAAGGGACAAGAGGCTCCTTGTCTTTCCCTCCTGCGAGTTCAAAAAGGCTACACCTCCTGCTGTTGAGAATGTTAATGATTATCTTTTCTTTTCTTCCTGTGTATTGACTTCACGTGCGTGTGTGTGTGTGTGTGTGTTTGTTTGCGTATGTGTGTGTGGGGGTGGGTGGCATTGTGTGCATTATTTGTGTGGGTGCATCTGTGAAGCACTAATGAGGATTGGAAGCTCGGAGTGTGTATCATGTAGTTTGTTGCTTCCAGCCAAGCAAATAAAGATTTCATTGTTATAAACTGTCCTCCCTCCTTTTTAGTTTAGTGTTTTTAGATTATAATCAAGTCAAACAGCAACAGCAGCCACTGCTTAAGTTAACATAAAATACCCTTCAAAACACACACACACACACACACACACACACACACACACACACACACACACACACACACACACACACACACACACACACACACACACACACTCCCTCTCTTAGACAGACCTACTGCTACTACGGTATAATCATTAACATTCTCAACAGCGGGTGGTTGAGCCTTTTTGAACCTGAAGCGCAGCAGAGAGAGAGAGAGAGCGAGAAGGAGCCTCTTGTGTCTTTAATGGACCTCTATATGAAATATTGAACAGGCTGCGATCATGAGCGCAGTAATTGTCTGAGGCGTGCTGAACAGTGAGGAGGAGGAGGAAGAGGAGGCTGAGGAGGAGGGCCGGGAGTGTTGAGGTTAAAATATCATTAACCTGCCAGCTGCTGCGTACAGTAGCATTTAAAAGATGCTAATGACAGTGATCAAATACCCTGAAAGCTCTCAGCATGTCTACTGATGCTGCCGCTCACCTCAGCCAGCAGTCTTTTACAGTAAGTCTGCCACTGCCCACAGCCCACAATGTAAAAGTCACTCACTCATCTCTCATCAGAAGTCTCCTACATTTTTTTGGTTTCTTTGTCTTTCTTCTTTGATCATTTAGAAGTCACCCATATTACCTTTGAAAAATCTGAATTTCAATCAAAGCAACTTGTGCATCTTTCAACTGATTTTAACTGCATTTCGATGTGTTTGCTGTGAGTCTGTTCATCTCAGGTCACAGATATGAGGACATATCAGCTTCTAGTGGCATCTTACTGAACATAATTTAGAGTGTGGTGACAGAATTGTGTGCACGCTGTTCTGTTTTCTGTTTTACTAAACACTTTAATGGACAGTGGCTCCATTTATAGAGTAACACCACGCTGACCATGACCATGCTGTCAGTCCAAAATGAGTTTTTAGTACAAAAATTTGAGTTATTCTTCTGCCACAGCTTAGAAAAGTAAAGGTTTAGTCAGCTCACACTGGGACTGTCTCACTCTCATAATTTTGTTCTGAACTCGATCACTGTCATTAACATAAAGGATCAACATGTTATCCTTTGACTGTCTGAAATTCAACAGCTTCAATCAAAGTCAAACTGCGACAAGAAACATCCCAAATAATTGAAACTGATTGTTCATCAAGAACGAGAATGCTGAAGAATGAGGTAAATGAGCTAAGATGGCTTGTAGCAACCAATAATGTAATGCCTGCCGAAAACGGAATAATTTAGGCCATTTTGAATGTAATAAAGCCAATAATGTAAAAAAACATGCTAATAATGTAATAACTTTTAAATTTGGACCAGATGAGGCTACAGCAGTGAAGTCTGTTGCTTTAGCTCCTTCATCAGACCAGTCTGATGGCTCGCTGTCATTTGAGATATTAGGTAGTTCTCCCTAAGACAAGGCAACTGGATCGTTGGGTTAGGGTTGGTGACTTGGATAAAGATTTGCAATGACATACAGTATGATAAATGTCCCAGGTTGGATAAGACAAGGATTCAAGGATTCAAAGAGTTTTATTTGTCATTCCAACACATGTAAACATGGATGAAACGAAACCCATGTTGCCACAAAACACCCACAAAGTAGTAATTATAATGTATTATCCTGGTTCCCAAAAGCTCAATATTTATTTCAAAACATGTTTTATGCTGTTTGAATGTTCTCCTTTCCCACTTCCTGTAGACAAAATAGAAACAACTGGCTCTGAACTCCACAAGGAGTTGTGGTATCCCCATGCTGCGAGGCCTTACCCTCCTCGACTAATTGAGACGTCTGTACGTCCTGATAGAGCCACATCTTCCCCCAAAACTCATGGGATCATTGAGGGAAATCCTATAAGTGTATTACAGAAACCAAGCAGCCTTTTAAGTTTCAGACTAACAGAGCCAGTGGCACCCGAGGCAGGCATTTTTATTTTTTATTTTCGTAGCAGCCAGCCCTGGGCTCTCACAGCAATTGGCCCTGTAAAACTCTCTGGTGTTCCTGAAATAAGCCCCTCGGGGAGAGGGGAAGAGAGAGAGAGAGAGAGAGAGAGAGAGAGAGAGAGAGAGAGAGAGAGAGAGAGAGAGAGAGAGAGAGAGAGAGAGAGAGAGAGAGAGAGAGAGAGAGAGAACAAACTGTACCCAAGCATAAAGCTTAGCAAGCTGTCGTTTAAATAGTTTGTGCTACTAGTCATGTTGTCCACCTCTAAAAGTGGCCTTTGAGGTGAGAAGTGTAAGTAATAAAGTACAACTATTCACCTTACTTAAATTAAGTCATGTTTTTTGTACTATGTGAGACTGTTTGTAACATACTTCACGGCTTCTCCATAGACCTGCACGGAGGTCTCAACTCTGATTCCTTTTGTTGGCCATGTTAACCACAGGCAATGCGCCGCACAGCACTGGTTAGCGATCTGCAGTTTTTACTGTGAGCCAATGAAGACCACAAACAACAAACACTGCAGCGGGTACAGCTTTAGGGGGGGGTGACCACACTGATCAGAACATTCAGGATGGTTTGAGAAGATTAGGGACCAGAAACTTGTAAAGACACAAATAGAGGCAGATAAGCTTGAGCAGTTTATATAATGACTGTTCTCCACTGTTAGTTCGAAAACATTTCTCAAATATAAGAAATGTCCTCAGTTTGATGCATTCACACCTTTTAGAATTCATCAGAAAAATGTGTTTGCTAAAAATAGAGTTTTTACATGGATCTTCCATTTTGATGGACTGGATTGTCTGTTACTGCTTATGTATTAAAAATCAACAGCTGAGTCGTTCTTTAGACTAAATGTAAGTTGGAGCTGGGGCCTTACGTATTAAAAATATTCCAAGTGTGCTTAAACGCCTCTGAACGCCTCACTAAAGAGTTATTTCCTTTTCACAGATCACATTTCTTCTCAACGCTGTGACACTATAATGAAAATGAACTTTATCTCTTCTCTCTGTTGGTGCTGAATTGTCGGTCTGTTTATACCCAGATTTATAGATACTAAGTGTAGAGGCAGAGATTTTCTCCCTTGTCACCTGGGTGGTGGGTGTGGCTACATGTGTGTGGGCGTGGGTGTGAGCTGAATGATTGCCAAATGAACATCACCTGCACCTGCCTGTGAATCTGTGTGTGTTCTGGTATAGAGAGAGGGTGAGGTAGAGGCCCGATATTTTCTGTTGACCGCAAAGGTTAATTTTCCATAATTCCACAGCATAAATGCATGTGTTTGTGTGCAAAGATAAATAAATAACATCAACCTGCAGTGAAGATGCAATGCTTTATCCTTGAACCCAGCGTGTCAGACAGAGCCCTGCTTTCTCCTCTCAGTGACTAATATTGGTTTTGATAGTCACACAACATTGTCAACAGAAACTTAGGCTACGGATCCGACACTTACCTTCTAATGCTTCGCTGGATTTGTGCACTTTGGACCGCTCAGCCTCTTTGGATGGTGACCGTGAGTAACTTTGAACAAAACAAAAGAGCGCAGTACAACCTATGGTGTGTGAAACTCAGTTCATTCATACTGTGAAGTATATTTGCCTGGACACAGTTGATGCTGATTACTGCTGCTTATTGGATACCTGTGGCTGTCATTTGACGTCATTATCACGTGAGAATAAATTAACTTGTGGAAAAGTTCTTCACTGGTTGGTGCACATTAAGGAAGTGAAGTTGGAAGTGGATGTTTGATGCATTTATTGCTGATGGTCATGCCTGAATAAAAGTGGATTTGAAAGCAACAGTGAATTCATGTATGGAGTCACAATTGTGCCAAACCAAAACAGCAAAGTTGGATGTGGATTCATGATGCAAATGTGGATTGTGACATATGTTGTCTAAACTTTTGTGGTGCACACATTGATGGGTGTCAAGATGAATGGATCAAAGGCTGGTTCAAATGCAAATGAAACTGATAACAATGAAATTGTGAAAAGAAAAATCATTCTCACCGAAAAGGCCTTTAGGTGCAAAATGGAAAATCTTCAAAAAGAACGCCAAACAAGAATAAATAAAATGAAACGTATCATCATTGCTTTAAAGGAGCTCATGGAGAATGATTCAAATATTTCAAAGGTACAAACTCAGGTGGACATTTTGATGCAATTACATAAAGAGACAACTTCCCTGCATGAGTCATTGGTGGAAATATTACCTGAGGTGGAAAAGGATAAACAAAAAGTGTGGTTTGCAAGCATCAATACCTACAACAAAGGATTTATTGGGGATGTGACACAGTGGCTCTCTGAAACTAAGAGACCAGTCCCAGGATATGCAACACATGACAATGTGGAGGAAAATGCTATACTTGGAGTAATGCATGATGACATTCAGCCAGAGGACAGCATCTCAAATGTTGGAAGCACAAAATATGGATCAAAAACTGGGATTTCAAGAACTTCAAGCTCCTCTACTTCCTCTTCTCGTGTCAAAGCAGAAGCTGAAATGGCTGCTCTTCTCGCTCGTCAAAAACTACTCAAACAAAAGCAAAGACTGGATCAGCAAGAGGAGGAAATAAGGAAGCAGAAAGAGAGATTTGAGCTTGAAATGGAGATAGCAGCTGCTCAGGCTCGGATGGAGGTCTTAAGAGTCTCAAGAAGCAGTGTGAAAGACACCAGAGATAAAAAATCTGATGCCATGGACTCTTATCTAGCCAAAGGGGCCCATGCTGGTCTTGATGCTGAGACTGACTCATTTGTGCCTGGTGGCCATGGAGTGTATGACAGTCAAAATACATCTAAGTCTCATTTAACAAAACCAAATGAAAGGAAAGTTGATGTTGGATCTCAAATAGTCCAGCAGAGGCTCCCAATGGCTCCTAATGTGAATAATGTTTTGGCTTCTCAATTTACAACTAGTCCGCAAGTTCAGGTACCAGTTATTGATAACAATCACAATTTGCTATCCATAATAGCAAGGCAAAATGAAATCTCTGATCTGCTGGCACGACAACAGAACATCTCTCATTTGCCGAGGAGAGAGATCCAGATGTTTGATGGAGACCCTCTTAACTATCATGCCTTTATGAGATCCTTTGAGTACAATGTTGAGGAAAGGACAAGTGATGCTGGAGACTGCTTGCACTTCCTGGCACAATACACAAGGGGACAACCACATGAGCTTGTTCGAAGCTGTCAGCGAATGCCTCCAGACAGGGCATATCAAAATGCTAAGGCTTTGTTGGAGGAGCATTTTGGGAATGAGCAAAAGATTGCTTCTGCTTATTTGGACAAGGCACTCTCATGGCCCTTGGTTAAGGCAGAGGATGCCAAATCTCTCCAAGCATATGGTCTCTTCTTAAGAGGATGTTGTAACGCAATGGATGACATAGAGTACATGTCTGAGCTCAACATGCCTGCTAACATGCTGATGGTGATCAAGAAGTTACCATACAAGTTAAGAGATAAATGGAGGACAGTAGCTTGTGATATTCAAGAGACGTGTCGTCGAAGAGCTACTTTCCCTGACATTGTCGGTTTTATTGAACGTCAGATAAGAATTGTAGCAGACCCTGTATTTGGACATATTCAGGATACTCCAAAGACAGTGCAAACAAAAAATGGCAGCAAAGATAGCTATCAGCGTCATACACGTAACCAAGGAACATTTGCTACTACAGTAACATCAGTTAATGGAAAAACTCATGTGAAAAAGGAAGAAGCCCCACTGGGTAAAAGGACCTGCTTATATTGCAAGAGTGAACATGCATTGGAGGTGTGCCCTCTACTGGAAAAGAAGGCACATAGTGACAAGATCACTTTTTTGAAAGAACATGGAGTCTGCTTTGGTTGTCTGTGCATAGGGCACATAAGTAAGGACTGTAAGAGGCGACTGTCGTGTAAAACATGTGGCGCTAAGCACCCTAGCATGCTTCATATTCATCCAAAAAACAAGGAGCAAGAGAAAGGTCTATCAGTTGTGGCCAATACAAACACAGCAGCGGGCAGCTCTGTGGTAGCAGTGCAAAGTAGTGGTCTTACTGGGGCCGGTGACCATGGCTGTAAGCTCTCCATCGTGCCAGTCAAGGTCAAGTCCAAAAGAGGTCACAAAGTGGTGGAAACTTATGCGTTTCTGGACCAAGGCAGTTCTGGCTCTTTTTGTACATCAAGTTTGATGAATAAGCTGAATGTTTCAGGAAGAGGAACTAAAATTATCTTACGAACTATGGGCCAGGAAAGGCTTGTGGGATGTTGCATTGTATCAGATCTGGAGATAGCTGGCCTGGAAAGTGATCTCTACTGTGACTTGCCAGATGTCTTCACACAGAAGAAAATGCCTGTGTGCAAGAGCAACATACCAAGGGAGCAAGATCTAGCCAGATGGCCATATTTACGTGGTGTACACCTACCTGAAATTGATGCAGATATTGAGCTGCTGATTGGCTTAAATGTACCTACAGCTCTGGAACCAACAAAGGTGATTCCAAGTCAAGACGGAGGACCGTATGCTGTTCAGACCATGTTGGGATGGACTGTCAACGGGCCAATGTGTGGTGAAGCAAACTTGGAACAACCCAGCATTACTGCTAATCGCATTTCTATAGTAAAATTGGATGAGCTGTGGAAGCAACAGTTTCAACTTGACTTCCCTGAATGCAGCCATGAAGAGCAACTGGGTCCATCAAGAGAAGATGGCCAGTTTATGGAAATGGTGAAAAGCTCTGTTAAGTTGGTGGATGGTCACTACACCATTGGTTTGCCTTTAAAAAAAGGAAATGTGTGCATGCCTGATAATCGCAAGCTAGCCGAGCAACGTGCCTTGAATTTGAAAAGAAGGTTCCAAAAGGATGCTCTATTCCATGCAGATTACACCATCTTTATGCATAACATCATTTCCTGTGGTTATGCTGAAAAGGTGCCTCTTGAAGATCCGGCATGTCACTATGGCAAACCTGGTATATTCCACATCATGGTGTATACCATCCGCACAAGAAGAAGATCAGAGTGGTGTTTGATTGTGCTGCATCATTCCAAGGTACATCGCTGAACACACAGCTGCTGCAGGGACCTGATCTTACCAGTTCATTGATTGGAGTCATAGCCAGATTCAGGAAAGAACCCATCGTTTTGATAGCAGATATTGAGGCCATGTATCACCAAGTGCGTGTGCCAGTTGAAGACTGTAACTTGTTGAGGTTTCTCTGGTGGCCAGGTGGGGATTTCTCTCAAGCTATGGAAGAGTACAGGATGTGTGTGCATCTCTTTGGGGCAACCTCACCACCAGAGCCATTTGCGCCAGAGGTGGCTTTCAGTTAAAGAAGTGGAATAAGAGCAAGCGCAACTTTGTTCCAGGAGATATTGTACTTGTTGTGGATGACTCTGCACCCCGCAATTCTTGGATAATGGGGAAAGTTGTTAAAGTTGTTCAAGATAAAAGAGGACTTGTTCGTCAAGCCAAGATCAAGACCAGGACAAGCTGTCTGGACAGGCCTGTCACCAAGATGTGTCTGCTTCAGGAAGCCGAGGACACCTGATGGGATTACTTGTTGACATGACTTGTTTTGACACGACTTGACGTTGAATATGTTTTATGACACAGACTACACTCTGTCTAGGCTCCGAATGTTCTGGAACCTCTGGCCTAGAGACTCCTAAAGACATGTGAAGAACCTGCTCATTCAAGGACATTGAAAACAAACTAGCTTTATGTCTAAAAAAAAAAAAAAAAATCTCTGATGTTCAACTTGTTTGATTTGTATCAAATGTTTCCATGATTGTTCAGTAATTATTATGTTATAATAATTAGGGGCCGGAATGTAGAGGCAGAGATTTTCTCCCTTGTCACCTGGGTGGTGGGTGTGGCTACATGTGTGTGGGCGTGGGTGTGAGCTGAATGATTGCCAAATGAACATCACCTGCACCTGCCTGTGAATCTGTGTGTGTTCTGGTATAGAGAGAGGGTGAGGTAGAGGCCCGATATTTTCTGTTGACCGCAAAGGTTAATTTTCCATAATTCCACAGCATAAATGCATGTGTTTGTGTGCAAAGATAAATAAATAACATCAACCTGCAGTGAAGATGCAATGCTTTATCCTTGAACCCAGCGTGTCAGACAGAGCCCTGCTTTCTCCTCTCAGTGACTAATATTGGTTTTGATAGTCACACAACACTAAGAATTAGTAACGTATACGTTTTGGCACAGCACTGAAGTCGTGCTTGTATCAGCCGCTTCATTCATGCTTCTCCATCAGTGACTCACACATCAGCTGTTTGGCTACACTAGCTTATGAGTAAAATTCCATCATATTAATACAGGAGCACTCCGTCTTCATGCTAACACAGTTGCCCATGTTCATACACAATACGTCTTGTTGCCTCAAACAGCAGAGGCTTATCCACCATTTATTATTATTTATTTTCAAATCAGAGATGTATGTCAAGATACAAATTCTCACTCAGTAGCAGTGTATGAAGTCCTGAACAATTATTATCACGAAATCACAGGAAGAAGAAAATATTTTGATAATTATTATTTTGATAATAAATACTCACTTCCAGATTATTATTAGAACAATTAACACAAGTAAAAAAAAGAACCTCTTTACTAACTTTATATCAGCTGACTGCAATATAAAGGTTTAAAAAAAAAATAGGAATGGAAAAACAAACAAGGACAGAGCGGTATAAAGAACAGAGGGGGCTTGGATATGTGTGTGAGTCAGTGTGGGTGTGACTAAAGGGCTTGCTGCCATATGCACCACTATCTCCCCTCAGCGTCCAGGTAGCTGGAGGTGGCAGCTCCTCCGCCCCCAAGTGCCAGGCCGTCTGATCAGCTTCCAGACTCCCACTCGCCCTCCAGGAGAGACAAGTCAGCCTCCGCCACCAAGCCTGATTTAGCTGCATCTAACGTGGTGGGGGAGAGAGAGCTGATGGTTCTCTGGAACTTTCAAAGGCTCTTTCCATCAAAGGCTGGATGACAACCTGAAAGCCATTAAGTGAAGGCAGCGAGAGTGTCAGCATGTGTAGTGGGAGAGGAGTGATGCATGTATGGGTGGTTAGAGAGGGAGATGGAAATGTGGAGACAAGTGGGAGAGAGAGAATGACAATATGAGAACAAAAGTTTTAATAATAAGGGTTTTTTTAAAATGCAGACGAGCTGATATTTCATACTTTGAAATAGTACAGTGCTTAAATCTCCAAATTTGCAACTTGTACAGTTCCAGAAATGTGTTGTCGTCACAGGAAAACAGCTTCTGATTCGCTTGGGAGGCACGCTAGATTTCTCCAACCTACATAAGATACGTGAGTGCAGCGAGGTACGATGGCCCAAATCTTTACCAATGCACAAAAATTAAAACTGTGGTTATAGAACTTTAATTTAATTTAATTTTAAATATTATTATTATTTTTAAACAATGATTTTCTAGTTCATTATCTAAGAAAAGGATATTTTGTAAGTAAGTTCTGGTATATCACATCAGGTGTGAGGCAGAAGAACCCAAATACAGATAAACCAGCACACCGGATCAATTCAGTGATTTATTGCTAAAGTAAGGTTGTATAGGCTTACAGGCAGGTATAGAAAGGCGGGCAGGGTAGGTAGGGTCAGATTCAGATGTCATAGGCTAAAGCACAAAGAAACATGACAACATGACTTGTTAAATCTCTGCAGGGCTGAGAGAATGAATGGATGAAGGGAGTAGGAACAGGTGTGTTGATGGGTGGGGCAGTCAGGTGATGGAGAAAAGAGGGAAAGTCTGAGGACATCTGGTGGATGGATGGATTATCTTAACTACTCACTTAGACGTGAAAACAGTGATAAAGGGTGCACACAACATCCTTCATGCTAAGTAAGTGACAGAATTGTCAAACATCTGGAACCTCCCTTATGTTCCATGAATTTCTGTAATTTTCCGACAATCTGAGACTCACGTTTACTTCACGCAGTGACTGGCCGGCTGTGTAGAGGCAAGGTAGTGTGTACTTATTAGTTGAACCCTATCTACAGAACATGTACATATACAGCCAGCATTTTTGTTGAAATTCTGTTGAAATCCTTCTCTCCAACTCGACAAGAGGCACAGACAATACCATTTTAGCCCGAGTACATCCTGCTCTCTAAGATGTGTTCAGAACAGAACGGGGCCAAAAAAAGGGATTAAAGTCAGGCAGCTATACAGCAGCCATGTCTGAACAGCTAAAAGAAGATGGCATTACAGACACACTGGCATGAGCGGTGTTTTCATACAGGGATATTGTCACTGCCTTTTAGTCACCAACAAACATGACTAGAGCTTAGGAGCTCACAGTTTGGCAGACAATCAAACCAGGGTCCGTTGTCTCATTTGTTCACCACCCCTCATGGATTTAGAAGCAGTGAGTCAGTTTGAGTGTGGGCTAGAAGCAATGCACAAAATCCAGTGATTTCTTTTTAAATCCATTATGAACGCACCGAAGGGATTTTGTCAGGTATCCAATTCAGATGGTTGTCATTTTGGAGAGTAAATCCAGAGCTGGCAGGGAATTGTATCACCTACGAGGGCATCTGGATGGCAGCTTCTTTGATGTCCTTGGCTATCTTCAGCAGGCTGGCAGACCATGTTGGAGAGACATCAGGCATTCAGATGCCATGAGATATCTGCAGGACCCTGCTGTTTTTAGAACTACTTCATTTAATATACATATACGTACCTCCTAGAGGATCATTTTGGTTTGTAATTCAGGTTTTATTTTTAGTAGTTTGGCCCATCAGATCTATCACTTATATTATTCTCCCAAATATAATGGCAGAGATCGGAAACCTGGTGACTTGCTGCAATGTGGTACAGTGAGCTAGCAAATACACTGAATTATCTAAAGCATTTTGTTTGGAAGTAAACCCTAAAATCTGTTAATAATCTCCAATTCCAGATTAAAACTGCATCCAGAACAACAGCATGTATGAAAGGTCAAAGTTCAAGCAGGAAATAAGTCTTTTAACTGCGATGGGTGATTATAACTCACAGTTTGGGTAATAATTTTAAAGCAGGTGTTTGTTTGTTTTTCCAAATAACTTAATATCACTTAGGTTACTTGGTTTGTATCATGACTGATCTTGTAGAGCAGTTTGACCTCTATTTAGCAATACCACCATGTTCCCAGATCTCAGTGATTATCTTGGTAAGAGGGTGCAGGGACACAGGTCAGTGCCATAAACTATAATGTTGTACGTCAAGATACTGCTGGTGTGTTGCTCAATATTTACTGAAATTAGGTTTAAGCAAGTACGCAAGCCAGATGTGGCTCTTTTGATGACTGCATCTGGCTCACAAACAGGGGAGAAAGTAAGCCGGTATGGTCCGGTACTGTGGACCACTAAAAGATTCACTGGCGGTACGCAGTAACAGGAAGATGGGAGAGCGCCTGCCTGCTTTCAGAACCAGTCACGGCCACACTCTGGGTCAGAAAATAGATCCGCTAGCAATATGCAGTTTTCCTTTTAACTCATTCCGCTGGACGGAGCCTTGGCCAGGCATCTCCCTCTCTCCCCCTCAGAGAGACCCCGGTGATCTCTTCTACGCCCAGCCTTCAAAACGTGTACCACACATTATTGTCTTTACATTCATTTCAAAATGTCCCAAATAAAATTAGTAATAGAGTAAGCAGTTGTGTTTCGTGTTATTTTTGTGCCAAGGCTACGGGGGTAATCTAATTTAATCAAATCAAATCTAATCTAATTTTATTTGTAAAGCCCAAAGTCACAAAGTATATTTGCCTCTGAGGGCGTTACAATCTGTACAGGGAGTGACACCCTCTGTCCTTAGACCCTCGGTTCAAGTGAGCAAAAACTTGGCCACAAAAAACCTTTAACAGGGAAAAAAGGTGGAAGAAACCTCAGGAAGAGCCACAGAGGAGGGATCCCTCTCCCAGGACGGACAGACGTGCAATAGATATCACGTGTACAGGACAAATCAACAGAGACATATTGTAGGGGGGGTATCAGAATGCAGACCTGACAGCCAACAACTGGACGGCTCTACTGTAAGCAGAGAGCACATCAGCTACCACCAGTGAGCAATGAGCTACAAATGCCCAACAACAAACAACATTCCTAGAAACTTACTTACAAGTATGAAAAGTAAAGCTGTGCCTCGCTAGGCCATGTAACAGCCCGACAAACCAAGCCATACTGCCTACGCCAAAGTCTTTACTGGATAAGACGCACAGCTGAGAAATGATTCTCTCCCACCTATAATGCTTATGGCTAAAAGATGTAATCTCAAACATAACATTTATAACTTGAAAACAATTACAAATATATCAGATTTTGTTTACAGATCGCTTTGTTTCTTTTTCAGTAAACAGGGTTTCGCTTTTGCTGTTGTCTTTGCGGTTTCGCTGCCACATCTCTCTCTCTCTCCCTGACTTTTCTGCAGTTATGACACAAACCTCAGGTGGAAGAAGAAGAAGAAGTCTTGTTTGGATTGATTTGACACAAAAGTAATTCCATAGGAGTTAAGATACTACTGTTCCCAAAGTCAGGCCAAAGCCAAAGTAATTCCCAGTAATTTAAACAATGACACAACAGTTAGTTCCCCTAAAACCAAAAGATCTCACTTACAGTAACTGTATGAACTGGGCATGTCCTGTTTTCTTGCCCTCATTCCTCATCTTAGAGGAAGTCCCACAGGCTGTTTTGAAGGAGTTTCACAATAGTTCAATTAATATTTTCCAAGAAAAAATCTTCAGACATCATGACAGCTATTTTAAAATGTGAATCTTCATTCAGAAATTCACATTCTCCCCCAGAAACAAACAAAATCATGTGCAGAAGTTATCAGGTTGTTGTGTGCTTCCTCGTTTCCTTTCGACTCTGCCAATGGGCTTCTCTTTTGTCTACCACATGTTGCCTTCTTCTCTTCCACCGTCTACAGTCGTGCTTCGGCACAAAATGAAGGGTCCTGGACGACCTCCAAGATGTCACCTCCCTCCACAATTTTTAATGCGCCACCTGTCATATACAAACAGATTTCAATGTCTAATCAAGACCATTCACTTTCTCCCCCCATGCCTCATGCTGAAAAAAACACAGTTTCAAAAACCCCTTTTCTATACCAACTGTGAATTTTCATAGAATTCAACACACTCATTAACAGCCCTTGAGTGAAAGCTGAAACTCCGGCGGATCGGGTCAAAGCGTTTTGAGCAGAGAAGACAGCTCCCTCTCCTGCTCTCTCTCCACTGGTTTTCAGTCTGGGTGCCCTCGAGGTTAGCAGATTAGCATACAACATCAGATGTGGGTATTCAGAGGCATCCAGGCGGCTGCTCAGGTCTCAGCTCTCATGCATACACTGCACTAGTGCTATTAGCATGCACGCCAGTTACCTGCCTGACAAAATGGGTCATGTCATGTCATGTCATGTCATGTCATGTCATGTCGTGTCATGCTGTGGAATGAAATTATCACATCATGATACATTGTGTAGCTGTCCACAAGAATCTTTGTGACACTGTGTTTTAGACATTAATGTGATGAAGCTGAATCTTTGCCACCAGTATTGGTTTTTCCACCAGTTCACCATTAATCATTTTTTTAGACTTCAAAGTGAAATGAATAGATTTTTAAAAAGTTACTTTGGATTTTCTTGGATCAGCCTACTGTATTTTGTGCTGTCAATGTCATTGCCAGGGACATACTCCTCTGTCCACAGGCTTTGGTACCACTGTGTTTGAAATGTTGAATGAATTTATTTGATAAATTATATACCAGCAAGCAAGATTCTGCACAAAAGTAGTAATAAAGTTTTTTCTTGACAATCATTCAACAGTCTAGATGTATCACAAAGTCACAAAGAGAGGGACATACATGGCTCTTGTTAGCTATCTAGTCTAAACAGAATCCAGTCTCCATCCAGCACATCAAGAAACGAAGACATGGTCTCACAATCTTTGACTGGTCTGGAAGTCTGGAAGCTTGGCGGAGTACGTAAACCAGGATCGACCATTGAAACGCAAAACATTCACATTTACAATAAGGACTACGATTTCATTTACATCACAGTTATTAATCACTGTAGCCTCTTTTACCTTTAGGGAGGTTAGCAAGATATATCTTAATCAGCTGCATTCAGTAGAGACAATGTCTGACCGAAACAGTCATGCAATGAAAGAATGCTGAAGGGTTCATCTGTCATGTTGTTTCAGGTGCTGGTGAGACAATTAAATATACTCATAGGTATAATAATGACTTGCTTAATGTGTGGGGATGAGATGATTATTAGGTGGCAACGAATTAATGGCGTGGTAATTTTGCGCGGCCACGAGAAATGTTAATCATTTCATCAGTGAGACTGTTGACTTTCTTTCCAGCATAATCACAAACATGGAGAGTTTTGATCTGATTTTGTTTTATTTGAATCTAAGGACGAATTACAATGATATTCTTAAGTATCTTGCAGTTATACATTTTTATTCATACAACAATGTCCTGCAATTATCATCCAAAATGAAGGATAACTTAAGCACATGAGCTGTAAATGACCTTTAGTATGCGCATATTTCTATAAACGTGTTGTCTTATGCTTACTTATTAATTTTCTGAGCTTTCAAAGAAGGCCAGGTTATTATTTCTTTAATAATAGCAGACGTTGATTTTGGGGCTTTTATTTTGATGCTGTCTCGCTCCATAAGCACCTGGCTGATACAGGCACAAGGTTCGTTTTTATTACTTGTCATGTGACGTTGTGGTGCTTTTGATAGTTCCATACTTTTCAAGATGTGTTTTGGCTAGTGAGATTAGTATTAGCTGATCGATCGTGCCGATCTATATTAAGGCAGACAGAGCTACTTTGCTAATTAGTCGCTCTGTTAATGCAACAAGATGTGTTTGTTTGTCATATGTAATCTTTGATAAGGTTAAAACTGCATATAAGGGAACGGTTAAAAATGTTAATTTCATGTTAAATAGCATCTTATATACAACACTCTATTGGAGGTTGTCTTGAGGTTAAAATGGGTTAAAATGTGGTTTTCCATGATGGTTACTATAATTGTAGCAGTTAAAAGAATAATAATTTCCCTGAGTAAATCTTGTAAGTTTCTTGCTATATGTTAAAGTAACTATATTTTTGTTTTGTTCTATTTATAGCTCTTACAGTGTGTTCATAATTGAATACGGTCCACGGAATAAAGCAATATGAACCATCAGTTTAAAAGCCGGGGATGCTTCATGAGCCACTGGCCTGATCAGGTCAACAGAGTGTTTTAATGTACAGCCCCGATCCTAGTTGAGTTATAGGTTTATAATCTTCAATATAAAAGTATGATTTCCTGTATTTACTGCACAATTGACAACCGCTCCAAAACTGGACACCATCCTATCAATCTGGAACTTGAATCATCTTGTTCCCACAGATTATTCATACGATACATATTTTTTCTCTGACAAATGTCAACAGATGGGCTTGATCTCGTTCCTACACATTAACCAAATTGTGGCCACAGAAAATTATCTCGTTCCCATGCGTTATTAATTCGTGGACAAGGAATACAGTATATATTTTTTTCCACCCATGTCACCAGACAGGCTCTGTATAGAATTAAAATATTTATTAATTAGGTTATACCAATTGTTTAATAACTTTACATTTTAAAAATAAATCTCATCTTACACTACCAAGCAGAAATTTGCAACTGTGGAAAGACAACACCAAGACAGTTATTTGATCCTTTATCACAATCATTGCGAGAAAAAATACTCAGGTATCTGATTATGGACTTGCACTAAAGCAGTAAAGTAATAATCAATAAGTAACAACCGTAATCAACCCCAACTGAAAGCATGGCTTAGCGCATGGCTAAGCCATGCTTTCAGAAGCACCACGTCACAGGGTTGATTTAGTGACCTCTTAGTGACTACTTTGATTCTAAAAAAAAAAAAAATCAACCTTTTCAAACCATCAGGAAAAAGGTTAGAAATATGTTTTGCACTGTAACTCATTTCCACCAGCTCCTTCCATCAGCTCCACCAGCTCCAGCTCCTCTTGCTTGGTGCTCAGCCTTATAATACATTATGACACCCTTAAATGTAATAAACATGTTATTACAGTTAATACAAAGTTAATAAAGCTGAATACTTACATGTGTTTTATTTGACAGTGTAATAATTGAAAATGACACACTTCAATATCAATAACCCTTAAATCACAGTCATAGATGTCCATGTCAGCATTCATGACATGCTGTTATGCATGTTATGTTGTGTTAAAAGAAGGTACCTACACTCACTACAGCTGCCTTTTTGCTCTAAAGAAATAATGATGACCAATCATTTTCTTACTGGCTGCAGACAGAGTTCTACTTGTGATGGTTGAACAGGGCAAGACAACGTTTATGCTGGTTTCAAAAGGACACATAATGGTATTCATTTTACCAGCCAGTCAAAACGAACTGACAGACACAACACTGCATGATTAAAGAACATGTTGCTAAGCAATAGGGAATTTTCTTCCAGATTCATTTTTTTTCTTCTTACAACCAAGGCTAGAACGTATGGGCGCAACACAAAGCTACCATCTGTATTTGTATCTGTTGGAGTCACACATATATCTGTATTTTTGGTTATAGCAGAAGTTCCCATGGATTATGACAGAAGTTGTTAGAAATTCATTTCTTGCATTGCATTGTTTTCTACTGCTGTATCTACTCCTGACACATACATATGTGTGTAGGTGAATGAAGTGAGTCAAGATAAGTCCAGATGTGACTATTAATGGTCCTGTTGGAAATTCAAAGTGGAACTAGAAAGGGTTGTTAGTCAGAACTGCATTGTGCTATATTGGCCTGTGATTAAAACTGTAATTAATGAGACAAACTGCATCGTATCTGTATTATACAGGAGCGGGCCAACACTGGCAAATATCCAGGATATAATGAAAGGTCACAAGCACTTAGTCAAAGAGATCAATCCAACCCTACAGCATCCGCATACTCGAGAACAGTAGACCTAGTTTGTGAAGCAGAAGACTGAGAGCGGCATAAAAAGGTGCAGCAGACATTAGGAGTCATAATGAGCAAAGATGATCGGTCTGGATGAGGGGGCGGAAACTGCAAAACAATGGGGAGAAAAGGAACGAGAGGGAGGATCAATAACCAGGACAGGGGAGAGGAGGAGGGGGTCTCCTCGCTGACAGCAGTCATTACCGACAGAAGCCACGGTTGCCGGAAGCCTAATCTCGGCAATTTACACCCCTGTCAGGTCTGTGCAGGTTCCAACGAATCAAGCGGTGCAGAAATACCCACCTGATACCGTCTGTGTGCACATGTGGCCAAAACAGCACGTCACAGAGGAGCACGCCCTGCATTAACATACCCAACACTGACACATTCAAACTCTGTAATACTGTACAGCCCATATGCATACCCACGACCCATACTTATGATGCGAGAACATAGCCTTGTCAGGGAATGAATACCACTCTAAAATGGGCTGACTCATCCATGTGTGGATTGACAGCTTGAAGAGTGTCAGGAATGCAGAGAGAGAGAGACGGGGAATGACATGTGGGAAAGAGCCACAGGTCGGATTCAAACCCTGGGCCGCTACAGCAAAGACCAAGCCTTTGTACATGGGGCAGATGCTCTACCAACTGAGCTAAATGATGCCCCCAGGCTGTAAACATGTTTATTTCTGCTGTGAAGTTGGTCATTTTAACATGGGGGCTTATGGAGACTGACTCAATTCTGGAGCCAGCCTCAAGTGGATGTTATTATTATTATGTAATTCTTGACAAATAAAATACTTTTTGTCATAACAGATGTAGGATGAAAAAAAAAGTGAAAGCTTTGATACTTGCATGATGCTGAGAATCTAAAATCTAGAAATGAGACAAAGACACTGCTTTTATCTGTGTTGACATTAGCTGTAGTTATCGCCTTATGAATTTGTACAGTGAGTGTTTGTTCCTGTTTGCTCAGCCTCACCAAACTCTTTCACTCCAGATAATCTAAATTCACACAGACATTTTTTTACCTCCATTTTTTTATTGCCCACAATGAATTTGTGCTCATTCATGTGCACATGTTTCTCCTTATTGACTTTGAAGGCCATATGCTTCACATTTTTTTCATATTCATATTCTGCAGTCATGTTTCTTCAGATTTTTCCTTTAATCTGTCACCTGTCTTTGGTTACTCTGGAGCTGTGATTACAATGGATCATGTGATAGATAGTATCTTCTCCTCTCAGTCTAATCCCATTCTATCACCACCAGTTCCTCCACAACCTGCCAAGCAGATGTCACATCAGTGTACGTCCCGGAGTCCTGCCCCGTCCTCCTCCTGTTTAACCCCCTGCCTCACTGTCCTCCAGGGGCCTCACCTGTCAGCACTGAATTCTATAGAAACTTATAACTGTCCCTGGATGTGGATGTCAATGTATAGCAGGCCTGCCAAATGCATCCAAGCACTCTGATATCTGTCCCGAGCCGCTCCCGCCTCCTCTTCCTCCTGCCTTCTCCCCCTCTCTCTGCTGCCACTATTCACACTTTCATCCCTCCCTAAGGGCCATCAATAATGCAACATGGAGCTCCTCAAGCACTGCATGTACACACACACACACACACACACACACACACACACACACACACACACACACACACACACACACACACACACACACACACACACACACAAAGCGTACGAAGACACACAAACAGGCCCAAAGACACAGTCTTGAAAATACATAGACACACAGAAGGTTCGGTTCGCTCTGTGTCCCTGGTGTGATTTATAGAAGGGCGCTGTAAGGGGCTTCTCCGGTGGAGGCCATTATCCTGCAGGCAGGCACATCTGCAGACATCAATAAGTAAGGCAGGGGGTTGAGGGGGTCCAAGGGTCACCCCCGTGGGGTGCCCCTGGTGTCAGCAGGATCCCCCTCAGACTGTCACTGCCTTTCACAAGGGACTCTGACAACAAACAGCGCCTCTTCATCGTTGTTCCACCGTGGCTGTCAGTCAGTCTGTTGGCGGTTGAAGAAAAGAGCAAGGGGCCTCTCTAGGACATGTGTATTAACAGGAGAGAGGCCAAAGAGCATGTAGAGCCATGTGCATCGAGGCTTTGGAGCTGAGCTGAGCCATATGATTCATAAAATTACACCGTGAAACTCATGTGCATGTGTCACAGATCTTCAAGTTGGAAGATAAACAAGAAGAGCATGATCCTCTACTGTAAAACATAAACTCCCAAGGAAGTCTGAACCTGACATATTCTGTATTCAGAAAATCTAGATTGTTCCAGAAACAATATCTAGGTTACAGTTCTACATTTTTTTGGAAAGATATGTACCTGTTGAGATCTTTAAGTTCAATATTTTAATGGTTTGAGCAATACAAATTCAGTTCCATCCACTGCCAGAGTAAGACAGTGGTAGCAGACGCATCAGAGGCTGAACTAGCTGGAGAATATGTGGCATTATAAAACTAGAGGTGCTGTAAGTGGTGAAACAATTGTCATTTGGGTGAAATGACCCTTAACCTTAAATGACCAAAGTCTCAAGAAGCATTGCATAAACAAAGCAAAAAAGGTTTTGGATCAGAAATCACTGCACACTCTTTACTGTTCCCCCGTCTCACCATACTTTCAACACTGTGCTGAGGTTTGATGCAACAACTATAAAACATCACTACAGCCACTACGAATCATACACAACGTTGGAACACACAAACTCCTTATTTATACAGTCCAAGTTACTAAAACATACAGACATTTTGCCTCAGAGGGCTTTACAATCTGTACAGGGAGTGACACCCTCTGTCCTTAGACCCTTGGTTCGAGTGAGGAAAAACTTGAGAGAGCACTCCTGAGAGCGCAGTGTAGAGGGGTAGTAAGGTACTATGAGCTCTTTTAGATATGATGGTGCCTGACCATGAAGAGCTTTGTATGTAAGGAGAAGAATTTTAAATTTTATTCTAGATTTAACAGGTAGCCAATGCAAGGAAGCCAAAATGGGAGCGATGTGATCTCTGATCTTGGTTCCTGTCAGAACACGTGCAGCAGCATTCTGAATTAACTGTAAAGTCCTAAGAGATTTATTGGAGCAGCCTGATAACAAAGAGTTACAATAGTCCAGCCTAGAAGTAACAAATGCGTGGACTAGTTTTTCTGCATCCGCTTGAGACACGATGCGTCTGATTTTGGCGATGTTACGTAAGTGGAAGAAAGCAGTCCTTAAAATGTGTTTTATGTTGACATTAAAGGACAAATCCTGATCAAACACAACTCCAAGATTCTTTACGGTGAAGCTGGAGGCCAGGGTGATCCTATCTAAAATAACTAAGTCTCTATTTAGAGAGTTTCTGAGATGTTTGGGTCCAATTACAAAAACTTTAGTTTGGTCTGAATTTAATATCAGAAAAACTGTAGGTCATCCAACTTTTTATATCCTTAAGGCATGCTTGCAGTTTAGTGACTGGTTTCATCGGGCTTGATTGATAAATATAACTGGGTGTCGTCAGCAAATTAACGGAGTGATTCATAATAATAGCATATATAAACTGAATAGAAGTGGTTCTAGTACAGAACCTTGTGGGATGCATGGAGGATTCATCATCATTGACGTGAACAAACTGAGATCGACTTAAACCAGCTTAGGGCGGTTCCTTTGATGCCAGTTTCATGTGTAAAAGAATTTGATGGTCAATGGTGTCAAATGCGGCACTAAGATCTAACAGGACAAGTACAGAGATGAGTCCTCTGTCTGATGTCATTAGGAAGTCGACAATAAATGTTTCCCCATACCATTTGTACCATTGCTCGTCCCTCTCTATGAGACCTTTGTGGCAGGTATAAACACTTCAGAGATGGCTAGACAACGTATTGTTCGGTCTTCAGGTATTGAGAAAGCATACGCTGTGCTGAAATGTCCTTGAGCAAATCCCTGAATCTCTTCAAGCTTCAGAATGTAAAACAGAATGTAAAACATCTACTACCTATCCATTAAGGAGCTTGGTGTCAAAGCAAGACCAGTGAAAAGCAGGAAGCACCTTCCGGTAGTGACTAAAAGACAGCTGTACCTTAGTAAAACTGATGAAGTCTGCACATTACTTGTACTGTATGTGAGCGGTGTGTGTGTGTGTGTGTGTGTGCGTGCCTTTGCATCTTTTACTGCTCTCGCATTAAACAGAGAGAGCGAAGACGAGTGTTGCTGAAAAGAAGAGAAGAAAGAGAAAGAGGCAGCCGGCGAGAAAATTAATGGAGCGAAGGGAGAGAGCGAAGGGGAGAAGGGGAGAGTAAAAAAGAAAGAGACTGTCAAAGTCAAACAAATTCAGTGGGATCAATGCACAGACTTCGCCCGGCATATCCAAGGGAGTGCCAGACTCAAAGCTCTTCAAGTCTACAGTTCAAAGTGGTGACACGTCCATTAGAATTTCTAATTCTGATCGCATCGACAGGCCTACGGCTACAGCACAGGCTGAGGACAGGCTGAGAGGAATCTAGGCCACTGCTGAAAGACAGATATATATATATATATATATATATATATATACACTGTGTTTACATGCACGCTGCTACACACTGCCGTAATGCAGGTACTAGTTGCGACCTTTGTTGCATTCAAGTAATCTTTTTTGATTAGGAAGGTTCCGAACTGAGTAAAACAAAAGTCAGCCAGGAGCAGTTTGAAAGGAAAGGTGCCTCAATGCTTCCTTTTCATCTCGGCTAACCATCCTTGGACCATCCTTGATCATAGGAAAAAAAGCTCCTAAAACTGATGAGCAGTTGGCATTGGCATCGGCAGCCTTGCATGGAAGCCAATGCCATCAGTTTATAAATGTGTGTAAATGGGTGAATGAAATATGTAGTGTAAAAGCGCTTTGAGTGGCTTTGAGAAAGGTGTTATATATTAGTATAAGTATAATCCATTTACCATTTACCTTATGGGAGCAACATTTAAAGGTCCAGTGTGTTGTGTAGGTGTATAGCAGTGAGGATACAGATTGCAACCAAGTGAATACTTTTCACCTCACCTTCTGCTTCCAAGTGTGTAGAAAAACTTACAGTGGCCACAAACTCGCAGAGGCCCGATCCAGAGCCGGTGTTTTTGTTTGTCTGTTCTGGGCTACTGTAGAAACATGGTGGACCCATGGAAGAGGACATGCTTCCTCTATACATGTAAAAGAGTCATTTAAAGTTACAGAAACATGATTCTTATTTTCAGGTGATTGTACACTGATGAAAATATATTTAAAAATATTATATTCTGTAAATAGAGCCATGACACACTGGACCTTTAATGCAACACATCCTTTCTAGTCTGACCACAGCAGACACATGAAAAAGAAAAAGAACAACGAGCACCTATTTTATGCTCGTGACCTTATTCAAAACATATGGAAATCCTTGCATGATTGGCTGAGCTCTAAATCCATAAATACACATTTCTTCTCCTCCTTCTCTAAATTCTCCAGTTAGGAGTAATCTGAGCATATTTAGTTACTAGTTAACAATATAATCATCATGTAAATATTATACACACATAAATGTGGTTTCACTAGATCTCCCTCATTGTGGAATGCATAAAAACATTCATTTTCCCAACATGTACAGTAGAAAGAATGTGAAAAGCGTTGATGCCAGGAAACTCTATACACTCATATCTGAATATAATTTACACTGGCCTTCTTGCTCGATTACTTCTTTTTATTTAACTGTTATTTTAATGGCTCCAGTTTCTCTGCTTAAACATTCCTTTTATGTAATTACATTATTTCAACATTTTAATCCTGTACTTTGTCACTGTACTTATCTTTTATGGGTTGTACATAAATTCTTTGTAAGGGCAGAAATGTCTTTGCACCACAGTTGTGTGAATTCTCCATCACATCCCTTGACCTTCAATCAATTTTTGTTTCAGATAGATAGGACGTCTGTAGTGTTTGGAGGGCTAGACGGTCAAGAAGCCTACTGCTGAATATACGATACTATGCTATTATATGTAAGTGACTGAAAACTTGTTCAAGTAAACAGTACTGAAGCTAAAAAAGTCCCCTACAGTAGCTTCAAGTCAGTGACGTGTGGTGAGGTTCATGGCTGGTGAGGCACTGACTCCAGATTTAAGAATATATGAACCCAACAGAGTAGATTATTCACCATTTGATCGGCAGCAGTTAACGGGTTATGTTTCATATCTCATATCAGCATTCTTTACACATACAAACCCATGTGATGCACATTTCATTAAAAAAATAAAATAAAAATTAAGGTCTTACCCTTACTTATAAATGAAGTCCATGTAGAAGTCCTCTTTGTCCTCTCCGTCTCAGTGGAGATCACTGCCCCGAACCATGCGGCAAGAGAACTGCCTGTCTCACCTAGTGCCTCCTCACTGCCGTTGTAAGATCGCTGAGCACACGAAACAGGTTACACACATACACCATATTGCCAAAAGTATTCGCTCACCTGCCTTGACTTGCATATAAATTTGAGCATTCTTAATCCATAGGGTTTATGATGACTCAGTCCATCCTTTGAAGCTATAACAGCTTCGGAGTGTGTTTATGGGAATCTTTGACCGTACTTCCAGAGGCGCATTTGTGAGGGCAGTGGTGTAAAGTACGCCGCCACTGGACTGGAGAGCAGTGGAGACGCATTCTCTGGAGTTACGAATCGCACTTCTCCATCTGGCAATCTGATGGACAAGTCTGGGTTTGCCGGTCGCCATGAGAATGGTACCTGTCTGACTGCATTGTGCAAGTGTAAAGTTTGGTGAAGTGGGGATTGTGTTGTGGGGTTGTTTTTCAGGAGCTGGGCTTGGCCCCTTTGTTCTAGTGAAAGGAACTCTGAATGCTTCAGTATGCCAAGAGATTTTGGAAAATTCCATGCTCCCAACTTTGTGGGAACAAAGATGGCCCCTTCCTCTTCCAACATGACTGTGCACCAGGGCACAAAGCAAGGTCCATACAGACATGGATGAGAGAGTTTGGTGTGGATGAACTTGACTGGTCTGCACAGAGTCCTGACCTCGACCCAACAGAACATCTTTTAGGATGAATTAGAGCAGCGACTGAGAGCCGCCTTCTCGTCCAACATCAGTGTGTGACCTCACAAATCCGCCTCTTGAAGAATGGTCAAAAATTCCCATAAACAAACCTTGTGGACAGCCTTTCTAGAAGAGTTGTAGCTGTTATGGCTGCAAAGGGTGGACCGACGTCATATTAAACCCTATGGATTAAGAATGGGATGTCACCTAAGTTCATACTGTATGTGTTTGAAACATTTAATTGGCGACATACAGAGAGACAGTAACACGCTCTCATTGCATGGCAGATAACAGTTAACACACCTGAAAATTTTATAAAATTTGCACTTAACTTAATTGAAAATGTAGTAAAAACCAATAATGTAATAACTTTACCAATAATTGAATACATTTTCTGACTGATATTGTAATAACATTTTCACCGATAATGTAATAGCTTATTACATTATTGGGAATTTATTACATTTTCAGGAGTTTTTTTTTTTCCAAACTAAATATGTAATACTTGGCAGATAATGTAATATATATGTTAATTTCCAGTCCAGAGTTCTACATTTTGTGTTTCTAAGAATGTTATATACACCAGATTTAAAACAACAGAAAGACTATTGGGTTAAATTGCGGACCTTGAGTACCATACAGCCATATGCACATGTGCAGATATGCAGGGACATGCAACTACATCCTGGTATTACTGAGTGGGTGATGGACTTACCTCTTTTGGAGACCAGAATTCCAGCTCAGATGAGCTTCTGAGCAGACCCCAGGTAACTCTTCTCTAAACGTACGTCTTCACAGATTTCCAACAAATCGCTGCCTCATGAAAACAACCACAAACCAACAACACAACTTTCAGTAACGCTTCATTTAAAGAGGATATACATAAGCATTCATAACACCTACATACACATTACATGACACCTGACATAAACATAGGCCTACATATCCACTCATAAATGGTTATTATATCACTTTCAATGTCAAATTGACATCTTACTAAAAATGCATAAAATAAAAGGTTAAAAAAACAGATAAACGGGATAAAAAAAAAAAAACAGCGCATACATACATTATATACAGAGCACCAGTCCATGAGTTATTTCATGTGGTCATTTAGGGCAGTTACGGCCTCAGCTATCACATTAACCAAAGAAGAAAGGGATACAGTTGCTACAATATGTATTGTTGATTTTTGGGTGAACTGTGCCTTTAAAACCATCCAGACGACCATCTGCCAGCTGTCTTTGCTTTATGAATCCTGGAACCAAATTTGACCCACTTTCATTGGGGAATTTTGGGGATTCTCGTCCTGATTTTGCAGCTGAATGTGCCCCAGGACACCTCTTTGTAACAATTTATAGCGTGTAGATTAGGAGCCATGATGACTACATGAATAAAAAAAAATTAAAAAAAACACCTTTTATGCTTTTAGGACATCATGTTCAAGACTTGTGGATGAATTCCATCCCCATATCTGCATTTTATACACATCGGTAAGCTTTTAATTGTGGATGACAGACAGCGTGTTTGCTGATGGGGAGATACAGTATGATGGTGGGCGGTGGGGGTGTGTGGTTGGGGTGGGTGGGGGGGTGGCAGGAAATCTGTAGGATTTACAGTTTAATCTTCTTAGGCACTTCCCTGTCGGCCGAGCTGCAGACTGTGGCTGAGAGAAGAACGTGGTAGCTTAGCGCAGCTGTCAGGAGCTGCCTGCCACCAAATCAATACCGCTCTTCTTTCTACCTCTCTGTGTGTCTCCCGTGCCTCCACCCCCAGCCCCAGCCGTCAGATTCTATTGCTGGAGCTAAATCAATGAGTCCTGAAGCTGATTAGCAGGTTCAAGTACAGGTCATTTCACACAGCCAGAGGACAGTTTTTATTTTATTTTATTCATTTTTTTAGCAATGAACATACTTTTACACCCTGTAATGACATGATGTCAGGGCTATATGCTTATTTTTTGTGTGTGCTGAACAGAGTTTACAGACTCTCTAGGATCAAATATGAGAGGCTATTTTGCATATAAAGGTTAAGGTTAGGGGTCAGGTACAGTATAGTGGGTTAGACATAAGACATGAAAAAAAGAAAAAGAAATACGTTACTTACATACACCAATCCTCCCAGTTTGATTCATATTAAGGGTTTTGTTCACATATTATTTAGAGCCTGATTTATAGAGGATTTTATTACTAAAAACATGACCTCCCTATAGTTGGTGACATTAGTTTCTGCTTTATGTGATGATAAAAAGAGATATCCAAAACCAAAAACCCCCGACTCTCATATATCAACAAAATGAAGGAATAATTTTTAACCTGGCTTCATGCAGTGTTCAGATTTTTATTTAGGGAAATGTATGTAAATTAGTACATTTTTAATTAGACAATGCTTTAATAGAAATAATTGTCCTATGTAAATAATCAACTGGGGACGTTTCATGGTGATCAATCATTTCTTTTAACCCGATTCATCTGTAGTCTCCCCCCTTAACGTTCATTTTGACATCATGTGTGGTGCTGTTCATCACCATGGCGTCCACGTTCAAGCAGATTTCAGGAATAGTTGCTCAAGTTTGGGCAGAACATTCACCAAATGATTCGGAAGCTTTATTTGTACACAAAGAGAGAAGTATTTGGGCGGACAAAGTCCAAGTCCTTTTCTTATTTTCCACTTGTTTTTATTTTTTTGACACAGCTGCCTGAAAAGCTGCTGTTTGCAAGACTGTTTCATCTCAGCTGCTCTCTTAGTGTGCTCTTCCTCTGAGTGACAGAGGCGCCTGTCTGGTAAATTGTCCTTTTCGGCACGAGAGCTGTGAACTGTTTATCCTTATACATATTTAAAAAAAGCGACCTGATGCAGATAACATACAAGAGATCACTTAAACCAGGACCTGGCACTGTTGATAAGTCACTCTGAGCAGTGATATTTATGCATGCAGCTAATATTCATTAGCCTTTTACTCAATCTTGTTTACCAAGTGTAACAAGGCAGTAAGGCTGGCCTGAGTCCACATGATGCATACTGCGAGGAGTGTGTGTGTGTTACTGCACATATTTGCTCTACAGTAAATGATCATTGACCATAGTGGCAGGGATCAAACCCAACTGAGCTTCACCCCAATCGAAATCCAATAGCACCACCAAGTGGTCAAACGATACATAGCGAGCTGTACACTAAAAGATGAGGCCGATCATTTTTTATGCTGACTGCACGGAAACATTCATCATCAACTCTTTATGCAGCGACAACTTCTGGTTTACAGCGAGTGTGTGTTCACACAGAGAAAAGAGAGAGGATCATTTCCTTTTCCTCCTCATAAACTGATCTGTTTCAAAAGCATCCCCGCATGGCCCTCGCCTTGGGTTCAGAATTCAGTCTCCTCTGTGCAGATCTGATCACTGAATGATGCAGAGGATGAAAGCATGCTACATGCTTCTTCTTTAATTACAAGAACTAACATTTATGTTGTATCTGCTGTGCATTTGTCCTGGAGCTTTTACAGAATCATCCTCTGTCTATAATTACTCACAGGAAAACTGGTGTCCGAAAGAAACAAGACACAAAACAAGAAACAATCCAGTCACATGTATGCATTAAAAACAACTGAGCTGACATTCTGTAATAACATGTGTGAGGTTAAGCATCGTAGAGCCCTACTGCTTTCTATGGGCACATTGAAGCAACATTGTGAAACTTTTCTGCCATAAAATAACAGATTAATAACAAAGACTGTTTCAACTTATTTTGACACTTCACTGACCTTTATTCAGGCAAATGGTGTCTCTGTCATTCCCACACTCTGCGACCCGAATGCCTGTCACGCTGTACCTTTGAGCTCCAGGTACGTACATCACAGATTTTCACTGATTTGGTGAAAGTGGATCATATTTCATGAAGATTCCTGATGGACAGTGAAGTAAGCTGCTGTAAATTGTTGCTGTTGTTAGCTATTGTTAACTCTGTTTGTTAGCCGGGATGCCTGGTCTGTGAGCACAGAGCACCGGGGGAGTGTTAGTGTTTGTACCACAAGCGTTTTGGACCACGGGAAGATGAAGAGGAGGTTTTTAGGACCAGGATGTGGGGGAATGATCACAGGGATCAGAGCCAGTGTTGTGCCAGAATCAGAGCTGGCCAAGTTTGCAATATGATATGGCAGAATAATGAGACCCAAGAGGACGTTGACCACAGAAACTAAAAGGAGAAAAGGAGAGTGATCAATCAGACGCCGCTGGACAAGAGTAAATGTAGAGTCGGAAGCCCTGAAACGCATGTGTAAAAAAAAAAAAAGCCCTATTAAGTCGTTATTACGAGATATTATCTCGTTATTACGAGATAATATCTCGTTATTACGAGATAATATCTCGTTATTACGACATAATATCTCGTTATTACGAGATACTAAGTCGTTATTACGAGATATTATCTCGTTATTACGAGATATTATCTCGTTATTACGAGATAATATCTCGTTATTACGAGATACTAAGTCGTTATTACGAGATACTAAGTCGTTATTACGACATAATATCTCGTTATTACGAGATACTAAGTCGTTATTACGAGATATTATCTCGTTATTACGAGATATTATCTCGTTATTACGAGATATTATCTCGTTATTACGAGATATTATCTCGTTATTACGAGATATTATCTCGTTATTACGAGATACTAAGTCGTTATTACGAGATATTATCTCGTTATTACGAGATATTATCTCGTTATTACGAGATAATATCTCGTTATTACGAGATACTAAGTCGTTATTACGAGATATTATCTCGTTATTACGAGATATTATCTCGTTATTACGACATAATATCTCGTTATTACGAGATACTAAGTCGTTATTACGAGATATTATCTCGTTATTACGAGATACTAAGTCGTTATTACGAGATATTATCTCGTTATTACGAGATAATATCTCGTTATTACGAGATACTAAGTCGTTATTACGAGATACTAAGTCGTTATTACGAGATATTATCTCGTTATTACGAGATACTAAGTCGTTATTACGAGATATTATCTTATATTAGATATATACTTAGGAGCAATCTCACAGTTTCCCTTTTAACAACCAGCCCCTCCTGAATGCATTTCAGATGCATCATCCTATATCCTACCATCTGATCTGAGGTTTCCAGTTGCTGGGTTACAAAATAAGCAACATCTACTATGTCTGAGTAATATTTCCTCCGATAAAGCCTATTCTTCCTCAGAATCTTTTGCAGAGTTCTAAGACAAAGTATTATGCCATGCTGATGACTCAAGACTTCAAGAATTTCCCTTTGTTGAAAGCCTAAATAAAAATAAAAAGCTACTATTTGGCTGAGATCCATTTTGCCTCCTGCGTCCTGAAGATCAATGTGGTTGCAGGGGCCGTCCTGGGTGAGCACCCCCTCTGGCAACAGTGCTAATTGGGCGGTCTCAACACTCTCCCCAAACACAAGAATCACGAGAACTTAAGTAAATAATAGCCATACACCTTGGTTGGAGCTATCAGTTCACTTTTATGAGGATTTTGTTGGATATTCTATTGGTGGTTGAACTGCCGAGATATGCTTCATGTCATCGATGCTTGAGTATTGACGAGAGATAATATCTCGTAATAACGAGATAATATCTCGTAATAACGACTTAGTATCTCGTAATAACGAGATAATATCTTGTAATAACGAGATACTATCTCATAATAACGACTTAATAGGGTTTTTTTTTTTTTTTTTTTTTTTTTTACACATGCGGTTCAGGGCTTCCCTGCTCAAACAGGCTGTGATGGTACCTACGGTACCTGTCAATCAAAGTGTCCACGCTCTTAATTCTGCATAACTTTAAGCCTTAATATAATCTTAACAAGTGAGTTCTATAAAAATTCACCCTCAGTACAGTTGTCATGAACGGGGAAATTATCTATAGAGACCAAAACTGTTTTTTGTACCAGGCTGTAAACATGTTTATTTCTGCTGTGAAGTTGGACATTTGAACATGGGCACTTATGGAGAGTGATTCACTTCTGTAGCCAGCCTCAAATGGACATTTGAGGAACTGCACTGTTTGGCACTTCTGTGTTGACTTTACTTCACAGCCATGGAGGTTGTCATTGGTCATAAAACAGATGTCAATAACGTCAATAACCTTTCCTCAGTTTTCACCAGACTAGTTATTAATTGTTCACTCCATTGCTTGTTAGATTTTTGTCAATAGCCTGACATCCTGAATGTTATTGAGAGAATATATGGGGAGAATATGAGACACGCCTACCTGCAGCATCATCCAAATGGAAATATTTTTGTGACATCAGAAATTTTCAGATGGTATTTCTGCGTTTCACCTCGACCAGCTAGTCTCTAAATGTGTCAGTCTGCTGTTCAGGCGGTGTACTCTGGGTTGGGTACATGCTGCTACAAGATGCTACAAAGCTTTGTAGGAGGTGAAGTGCAGAGCTTGTGATAAGCAGTCATTTGATCTATTACTAATATTAAAAATATTGATTAAGGCAGCTTTAAACATAAATAATGTTTTTAGTAATATGTTTTGTAGATTTTATTTTGATGTTGTCTCTAATATTTCATGTCTTGATCATGTTTTGGTCCAAAAAAAAAGTCCACCATGAATAATAAAGAATAAATAAGTCCTTCGGGATATTGGGAGATTTATTTGGAACATACAAACAACTGCAAAATGTTACATAACTATTAAAGTTCGAAAAGCAATATATGTCAGTTAGTGGGACGGTGGGACATAGAACAACACTGACCAGTAAACATATCGGAGTGATTAGTGTTTGCATGTTGAAGCTCTAAGTCCCTCAGTTTGTTGCTTATTATGCCAGCTCCCCAATCTTTAGTACAAAAAGTACAAAACAAACAATGACCACATGACACATGGCTGTTACCATGGAAACACAGAAAGCTAATGTGTATAATGAAACAGGAAAAAGGCCCGATCAGCTTATTCTCATCTCTGATGCTACCTTAACGCGTAAACTTTTCTTTCAGGCTTTGCTTTTGTCCGAGCAGTCTTGCTCTGCGCTCTCCCCTCCGCTGCCAAATCGCCGGTTCAGCTCTGATGTCAACACGGAGCAGCACGATTTCTGTGAAAGACAAGAAGAAATGATTAAGTAGCAGATCAGAGAGGCTGTACGGTGTGGCTTTGAGCTAAATACTGCATGCCAACATGTCAGTGTTAAGCAAGTATAATGTTAACCACCAAGTCTTTGTTTTGCATTGTTTTGTCTTAAGTCTTAGCAATTGTGTCCCAAATCAAGGCATGCAAGTCCTGAGTCAAGTCTAGAGTTCTAAACAAGTTATAATGCACGCCTTTACAAATGTAATGCCATGTAAACAACAGACTAATAATGTATTAAAGAGGCCATATGATGCACTTCTGCAGATTCATACTTTTACTGTATGGGGAGTCTACTAGATCAGGTTTGCATGCTTTATGTTCATAAAACATTTATTATCTCATACTCATTGGCTGCTGTCTGATTGATTCCAACAAAGTGGATTTGGGTCTGAAGTCGAGTTGCAAGTTGAGTAACAAATCACCAAATTTGTGACTCAAGCGACTCGACTCAAAACCTCTGACCATTTTCACCACCGTAGTTTAGCCTGTTGCTAACACGTGCCAATAAGTGCTAAACTGCAGCAGAAGATGACGTAATATCATTTGTTGATATCAGTTTGAATCAAAGTGGCGAACACTTAGAAAGACATGCTTCTTCTCCACTACCTTGCCATCCTTAGCTTGGTTGCGAGCCTTAAATATAAGCTCAAGCAGGGCCAGCAGGAGCCCGACACCCAGTCCCAGGCCCAGGAGGAGGAAGAGGCTCCGCAGGTCATGGGGCTGCAGGGCGTGGGAATTGTTGGCATCGGCAGCACCTATGCAACTGCTGGCCCACCACTTGTTCCGCAGGTACGTCAGCTCGCCGGACTCACTGAGCTGGAGGATGGCTATGGAAAGACTTTTGACCAGCGGGGAACCTGGTGAAGCAAAGAGAGGTTTGTGTGATAGAAGAAAGAGGCTGTTGAACACGACTGCAGAGATTTGGTTCCATTATGCTGCGAGTGTATTAGTGAGGACCAGCACCGATGGATGGACTGCGGAATGGCAAGGTCAAGGAATGAATTTGTCTTCCCACCAAATTCTCCACTATTCTTGGCTATTGTTCTTTTTCGTCTTTCAAATAGGCTAATGTTATATGACCTAGCATGGAGTCCCGACTGCTCTGCATGTTCAGGTAAAAATAAAACCTTGCTGATTCTATTTACAGATAGTTCTGTGATTAATTCTGTAATTAAAGACAAAGCAACGAAAAACAAAAGCTCTTTGTCGTGAAAACAGATATAACATATAGAGTTTAAAAGTTCATTGACATTGGAAATGGTAGTTTGAATTTTTGGATTTATACGAAGTATACTAACGTTACTATGGTAACCAGTGTTAATGAGTTGGTAAATGATATGAATGTATATAGATTAAGAAAATAACTTTATATATTACTTGCATATCCTGATGTGATTGTGGGTTTCAGACACTGTTAGTCTTGAAGCCCATGGTCAACCCCACAGGAATGTCAAGCCAGAATCTTAAACTGTCTGTCTTTAGCACCCCCTAGTGGTCAGGGTGACACAGTTCAGACCTGAACAATTAGTTCAATAGATTAAAGTAGCACACGTTGTGAATGAATTCACTGGGATCAGACTTTTGTGATAGATTCAGTAATCACCTCAAAAGCTTTAATACAAAAACATGTCCAAATGTCCCGAAGAGTGATTTGTCCCAACCACAAAAAAACAACATAACTTCGCAGACATCTTCGAAACATCCTGACTGGTTCAAGATGCTCACCCCGAGGTGCTGCGATAGCATAGGCTCTCATTGCAACGACCTCCTGTGAACGGATTAGTTTACAGTAGCGAGCTGCTGCCAGGTCCAAGGACACTGCTTCACCGATGAAGGCATAGTTTCGCTCTAAGGCGAGGCGAACACCTTCCTCCATGCTGGACGCGTAGCTCTTCTTACGCTCCATCTGCTCATAGATACGCCGGTACACAGGATTGTTGGAATGCTGTGGAAACGAAAGAAAAACATTTGAATCTTCTCATGTGCTCAACACTTTCTGTGATTGTGCAACATATCAGGAGAACATCAGTTCTATGAAGCTATCTGAGTGATCATTAGAGTTATAGGAGGTGGTGGATGTGCCTTAAAGAAAGCCATGGTGGATCCACCCTCGACTGTGCCATAATCGATCAAATCCTGGTTAGCAAGGTCTTCAAAGCTCTTAATGGAGACATGTTTGTTGTTGGAGTGCAACGTGGAGCTGAAGTTGCTAAAGTAACAGGCCAGCAGCAGTACAGCAAACAGCCACCAGATGGCGCTGACAAGCCGTCCAGACAAGGCTTTAGGGTGAGGACCGGCACCTGGAAGGACGAGACAGCAGAGCACATCAGTGATAGAAATGAGGACAGGGTTTACTGATGATGATGATGATCGAAGAATCACAGGTATTTTATATGATGTAGATTGTAGAGTAACAATTTCTAAGAAATCCTGCAGTTGCATTGAATCTACTGTGTGACTAAATAAACGTACAACTTTGCTGAGAAGTATTGACCTCAGATAATCAAATTTCATATTTTACAATAATCCATATCAACTTTTAGATCATCTGTATACTTTTATATATTCTTACTGTACTTAAAGCTGTATGTGTGTATGACGATGAGCCACAAGGATCCCGAGGCTTAGCTGGACTGAGTGAGCACCTTAACATCTGGCAGCAGCCAGATTTGGATATTAATAAAGAATGTTAGTGTGGTTTTGTTGGGACTGGGGAGCTCTCTACTTACATGGAACCACATACAAACACACACATGAACATTTATGCACAAAGAAATCTACACTCATACACTGCAGCTTACGTGTACATGTGAACAAATGAACCTTGTGGCTCAAAAATCCTCCTTCACTTGCACCACAGCATTAAAAAATCCTAAATATATTAAATATAAAATATATATAAATATAAATATATATAATATATAAATATATTATTCTAGTTGTACATTTGTCAGTTTAGATTTAAGGTTTCTCGCACTAAAGTTGTGTGAAACATTTGTCAAAGTCATTGTAACATTCTGCGCAATAACACTCTGAAAGAGCATATAGAGAGCGACAGCCAGTTGCCTTTCAGTGCCTGTGGTTCAGTTCAGCCGGGTGCTGGGTTACCTTGCAGGGTGAGAGCTCCCGTGATGTACCAGAAGCTGTGCAGTAATGTGAAGCTGTGCTCCTCTGTGTCTGGCTCAGACCATTCAGTGGGACTGATCCTGCAGAAAAATAAAAGGGTTTTTATAAAACAGCAATTTTAAAGCCGTATTTTCAGCAGCAAGTCTGTCTGTGTTGTGCAATCTTCTATCGTACATTTATTAATACAAGCAAAAAAATAATGGATTTCTGTGTAAAATACATCAGGATGTGGAAAGGACATATATTGAATATTGAGGACATGCTCTCTTTGTCCTGTGTCTACCCTGTAGAAAACACTGGAAACTGTTTGTGGGGACATTTCGAAGCTTGCACTTACCGGCCCACCAGGAATATGCAGAGACCTGTTAGCAGGAATGCAATGAGGATACCGACCCACATGTCAGTGGAGAATGGTGACAGCAGGCTGAAGGTGTTCTCTTCAGAAGCCAAGTCTTTGTGCAGGATGAAGCCTATTCCTGTTTGCATGTAAGGGGTGGTCATGTCTACAACGTGCTCTCTGGCCGCAGTGAGGGTCAGCGGGGCCACAGCCAGGTCTGCCTCCTAATAGAGGGTACAGGCACATATATCTTACATACAGTAAGACACACATGATAATATGGTGACAAAGTACAAGGTGTAGAGAAATCTGAAATTTGAGATCCATATCACTATGTTGAATTTGTAGTAGCTGATGAAGTTGCCTTAGAAACTCATTTTCTCAATGAGCTTCATGAGATAGTCACATGGAATGATTTTCAAATAACCAGTTAAAGTCTTTAGACATTTGAGGTTGTGTTGGCATACAGTAAATAGCCCTACAGTATTTGATTAGTGTTCTAATCCACATTATGGTAAAAACCACTCAACTAAGTATCAATATTTAAAGCCATTAAGGTCTTTCAATGTATCTTCAAGTGCAATCACAAAAACCACCAAACTCTACGATGAAACTGGCTCTCATGAGGAACGCCCCAGGAAAGAAGGGCCGAGACTTACATCAGCTGCAGAGGAGAAGTTCATTACAGTTACCAGCCTCAGAAATCAACATTTGACAGCACCTCATATGAAAAACCCACATAAAAGCTTCAGAGTTCAAGTAGCAAACACATTTCTACGTCAACTGTTTGAATCAGGCCTTCATGGTTTCCAGTTTCTGCAAGAAACCACAGCAGGAAACACAAGGAATGGATGATAGGGCAGTGAAAATTTATGCTTTAGTCTGATGAGTCCGTCTTAAGCAGTTTGAGTTTTTTGGTTCCAACCTATGAATGGATGGTGTCTGCATGTGTGGTTCCCACCATAAAGCATGGAGGAGGAGGAGGAGGAGCAGGAGGTGGGGGAGGGGTGATTATATCTTGCTGGTGACACTGGTGGCAATTTATTTAAAATTCAAGGCACACTTAACTAACATGGTTACTATAGCATTTGCATTGACATTCCAGTCTATCTTGTTTGAGCTTAGTGGGGCCCCAAACACATATCAAGGTTCTGGACGTCCACATCAGAGGTTCTGGACGTCCACATCAGAGGTTCTGGACGTCCACATTACAGGTTCTGGGCGTGTGTTCGGGGAGCTAACCCGAACTAAACCCAATTAAGATGGATTGGGAAGAGTTGGAGTCAAGGAAAAGCAGCCAACAAGTGCTCAACATTTATTGGAACTCCTTCAAGACTGTTGGAAAATCATTGAAGGCGATGACCTCATGAAACTGACTGGGGGAATGAGACCCTACATATTCCCTTATTGTAGACCTAATGATATAATTTAAAGCAATTTATTTATTGCTCATGAGAGTACACAAATAAGTATTTATACCGGTAGACTCATCTTTACACGACAACTTCTCAGCTGCTGACAACTGTTCTGGAGATATTTGGGCCTAAAATGGCTTATGTTTGAGAAAAGGCTGACATATCCAGCAAAACAACAAACATATCACATTACATATGTAGTATGCTACACTACACACTCTGCATCTACTGCTTAGTGACTAAATCACATTTAACGACTTACCCCTCTCATGACCTCGCCAATCATGCCGCTCCAGTTGCCGCTGGAGTCCACAGCTCCATAGCGGCCGTCTTTTACCAGGTGCACTTTGTATGTCAATCCCAGATTCTTGGCAAGTGTAGAGATCAGGTCGATGCAGTAGCCCTCCAGCTCAGAACCTCGGCTCATGGCATACGGGTCTTCCTGAGGGAACGGCACAAATATCCTCTTGTTAATGGGGTGTCTGACAGATCACTGTGGGAGAACTGGGCTGAGGCATCAGGCAAGTTGATGAATATTTAAAGTCAGTTTTAGTCCTTAAACTATCATCTTTAAATAATTTCCACAGCTAATAAAATACTTGCTTTTTACCAACACTTGTGTAAACAAGAAGTTGTAATGTGAGTGGTTTTGTTCGTGTTCGTGTTTCTTCACCTATAACTTGGCCAGTACATTTTTGATCATTACTAAACAAATAATGGCCAACCTACAAAAATAAGACACTTCTTGTTACGAACTCGGACTATTCTTTCACAAAGTGTTGAGTGAGCCACACAGCTGTTCAAGGCCACCGCCTCTTTGGCATTCTAGTCTTGAGAAAATGCAGGAAGAAAGAATACCTTTATAGTGGTGATGGATATCTCCTTGGCATCTAGAATAGGGGGAAAACAACAAGCAGCACAATAAATTCTGGATTCTTGTATTGAAGCAAGTCAACATAATTAAGCATGAATATCAGGACAAAGATGAGAGGATTTAGTCTAAGCCAGTTCTTTTGGCTGATTAGTGGTTTCATGTCTACAAGCTTGTGTGCAGAGCGGCCCCTGAAAGCCTAATGAAGGATATTGTTGCTTTGAGTCCCCTTCATGCATTTTTCTCTCTCAGCCACGGCAATAAATAAGCCGGATAGCCACCAGAGAACAATGACAGCGTTGTTGTCGGTTGTTTTTCAGGAGACGTGGAAAAAAGGGCTCCATACTGAGGTGACACTTTCATGGCACATTGAGGGGGGTAACCGGGCCCCTGTCGGGGGATCAAAGTGGAGATCTGTCTCACTTATGTTCTTCAGACTCCTGTCCACCATGTAACCAGAGCTGGATGCTCCCCATCCACCCACCCCCCATCCCCAGACATTACCCATGATACTCAGAGTTGTTTTCTTTTTGCCATAACTGTGACCAATGGCATTCCCAGCATGACCGGCAGGCCCCAACATGCCCTGCCAGGGTCAGTCAGAGAAGGGAGGAAGGATAAGCGGAGGTTCCAAGGGTGCAAATCCTTCATAATTGCATGAGATAACAAAAGTGGGGTGGGATCATATAAAGCCAATGACACCACATCAGCCTCCTCTAGAGAAGATGGCAGGACCTGCGATGTGCGGAGATGCCTGTCAGTTCACTGCCTGCCTGCGCCGGCTTCCCCTCACACGGTTAATTGATTTATCACAGTGCTTTCTGGACCACAGCAAGGCAGTAGCCCCTCCACTGGTGAGAAATGGGATTCTGCCACAGTAGATGGTACCCCCCCCCCATGCTTTGATAGGACTCCAGCAGTCTGGCAGGGCCAGCGGGGAAAGAGCCAAATGTGAGAAAGCACGACCCCGTCTCATAGGGCAGCCAGAGCCCGCTGGCACAGAGCTGAGCTTCAACTCTGCACACAGTTTGCAGAGGTAGGGCTGCTCTTAATGCTTAATGCACAGAGCAATGAAGTGCCAGAATATTTACAATTAACTGGAAACAGTTAAAACAGTCAAATGTACCTGATTAGACAAATATTTAACAATGTAATGTAAGAAAATGTAAGAAAACTGTGCTTTTATTTAATTTTCTTTTTGTGTGTTTTTTTTTTTATTTAATTTAATTTTTACCTTTTTTTATATAAGGTAAATAATGTTCCACTCTGGGCTTAACTTTTAACTAAGATGCTGTGTATCACTCGCTGGATCACACCATTCACCATTAACCAGACAACAATGTTAATAAAGGACACTGTATGAGGTCACCAACAATACTTTTGCAAATTTTTCCCTTTTTCCCTTCTATAATATTTGCTTGTGGCCATTGTGGCGTGGGTGTGGTTAAGGTTAGGGAAGAATTGTGATTGCTAATAACAAACTGTAGTCAGGTCTACTCTGTCAAGTTTATATATATATATATATATATATCCTACACACTGGTTCTTTAAGGTAAGGGAAGTAAAACACTCATTATTAACATGAGGGCTTAAACTAGGCTGAAACACTCAGTGTCCCCCCCTTCCTCTCCTCTCACCAACAGAGGGGCATAGCCCTGCACACACAGGAAGCAGCAGAGCTTCTTGTGTCTTATGTTACTCTATGTGAAATAATCTAAAATATAGTAGGTACAGTATATTGATGATAAACATAAAGTGCAAATCTTGTTTGGGGAAAATAGATAAGAAATAAATATGTACAAAGTTAAAAAGTTAAGGTAAACAAACGTAGCTTTCATGCGTTTGATCAACTTGATGGTGATAAAAGAAAAGAAGTGAAAAGTTTTTTTGTTGTTGCTATTTTTAGCAACTGATCAGCGCTTACAGTGAGAGAAGACTAATACTTATTATTCGTGTATTTTGTTGTCTTCTTGACTTGTCTAATAATCTTTTATTTTATTATTTTCACTTTCTGGACATCAAATGACTCGTTTGTCAGACCAACTGATTGAAACCTGTTAAACACAGTTAAAGTTTCAGGTTATATAAAATCTCTAAGAGCTGAAAATTCTCACAGTTAGGACAGCACACGTGATTCGTGACTAAATATAAGTTTGTTTTACATGAATAAAAGGAAACTCAGATAGACACGAACAAAATACAATAAAAAAACAAACAGGGTGGAAGTCAGGGGTGAGAGAGACTGGCTGCCACCAGACAAACGGAATCTCCATGATGCCCTGACTCCACCCATCACGCCCCCAGAGGGAGAGGCCTGCTCACGAGGTCGCCACACTTATTTAGGATTGAGTTGAACCCAAAAAAACAAAACAAACAACAGATGTGACAGGAATGATCGCTCAGGGAATGAAGGCACCAAAAAGTGAGCTTGTTTTTATGAAAAGTCTGAGGCAGACAGTTACATCTGATATCTCTTTACACATTCGCTGTGTTCCAGTACAGCAGCTACTAAAAGAATATTAGGCTATGTGTATTACTCTTACCTGTAGTAATGATACATGCAGTCAGGGCTGCCGCACAGAAGACCAAAGCCATGTAGCCTTTCATGATGCCACGACTGTGAAAATGACACTGATTAATACATAATCATTTATTTTAACATGATTATAGATCTCAACGTCAAATCTCATCCAAACCAAGAGCATGCAAGATTTACATACATACATTTTTTTTACTCAAGAGATGAAATATAACAAACGTTCCCTTACCTCAGTCACTTCAGGTACAGTGGGAATTTTAAACCTTGTCTTATGTATGTGGGAGAGACGACTCCAGGAAAATGTGAAAGAAATCCACAAGTCTCAAGCAAGTGGGCAGCAGGACGGTTTGTGTGCAGAACAATGTCGCAGGGGTTTATATGGAGGAGCAAGAGGGGGGGCATGGGGGAGAGGGAGGCGGTTCGAACCTCAGATTGTTTGGCGGTCTTGAGATCTTGGAGGAATAAAGTCTAAAGAGAGATAATATTAAATTACTGCGGCCGGATGTATTCTAGTTGAGAATTATTCCAACACTTTGAGGCAAACCATGTTTTGTTTTTTTCCTTCCTACCAATCCAACTGATAAATAAATAAAATGAAATGATGAATTACAAAATAGAGCTGAGTTAGAGGGTCAGTAGGTCTGTTTTAGCCTGCTCTTACTTTTACACTGAAGTCTTGGACCGTTGCCACGGTTATGTAACAGGATGTTGTTTTTCTGGGGGAAGGGTATGTCGAGCACATTTTCTGTACGTCTCTAATGGAAGGACTCTTTAACATAAACTCAGAGAGGTAAAACATAAAAACACTTCAAGTAGTATTAAGTAATATATAAGTAATTTAACCCTACAAACTACTGTACTGTCATTGTCTGAAGAAAACCACCAAAACTTAATTGTTTCAGTAGGATGAAAAAACTTTTACTCACTCATCAATTTAAAATGTTGAGACATTTATCTGAAATCAGCAGAATCCAGGTTATCACAAAGCTCACCACTTATCTATCCTACATACATGATGGAACAAAACATCTAACAGATTCTAAATGCACATTTCACATGATCAAAAGTTGAGATACATGGTTTTCATCAGACAATGACGATATACTACTATAATCTACAGTAATTCATAAGCAGTATCCACATAAATTGGTCCAGTTTCTTTTTCTTAGGAAAAAAAATCAGACAGGTTTTAACATAAAGTTACAGACCAAATTAATTTATTTGCTCAAATCCTTCGAAAACAGGCAGTGATTTCATGTTGAAAGGAAGGACTGCATTCACTCCGAGACAAAAAAAACATTCAAGCCTGAAATGCTTAGACAGGGCTGGGAGGTTGCAGTTGAGGGGCTAAGCAGTGCCAAATCGTCTAGATAAATACAAAGAGGAACTCTGGTTTTCTCGGAATCCTAATGAAGCCGTCTTTTGTGTGCGAGTGGTGGCTGAGAGCGGAGTCTGTGGTGCTAAAATGAGCATGTCGCACTTCACAAAGTTTCACAGAGCTGAGGAAGGGGTTTGGCAGTGTGTGACAGCTCACCAGAGGTGGCCGTCGGCTTTGGAAACCACGGACATGATAATGGACAACCATTTGACTGACAAATCAGTGTCCTGAGAAAGCATGGAGGGCCTTGCACTTGAAGACTTAGTGTTTGGTTTTTCAAGGAGTTCAGGGTTCTCATTGACCCTGCTGTGGTTTGGACATGAGATTTATTCCAGAATGGGTCAGTATTCCAGGGCAGGGAAGTCAATACCAACATATTTTCATCAGCGTCCTCAAAAATTTGCATGAATCCATTACTGTTACCATTATCTTGGGTTGCTGTTTCAAATGGTTTTAAATTTGGCCAAGATCTCTGAATACTTTAGCAAATCTTTGGGCGACTTACAAAACCTGCATTAATGTGACTAAAATGTCAGAAAAAGTTAATGCATTTGTCCAATCTTGTGTGGAAAGCGACGCTGCAGAGATGTTTTTCCTCTCCTCTAACGGCTGGTTCAACTTGACGTCTATTGTGCAAGTCTTTGTCCTGGAACATTCTCCCTTCCTGCAGGGGGGTCAATTAAGGGGCTTGCCAGGGACGTTGAGAGAGGTGATGGCTGGTAAACACAGACTCAAACAGAGTCCATAATTTGAGCAGCAAGCAGCTCCTGCCAAAACCAAGGCCAACGGCTTTTACATGTCAGCTTGTATGAGGCTCAGTTTAACCGGTTTGTTAATGACTCTTCTTTGTCTCGGAGCCAAACCAACTGTAGATAGATTGAGCGTAAATGAAATAAATGAGCTGTGAAGTGTTATATTATATTCATTTAAGATTTATTCAGGTCATAATTACACATTGTTTCAATTAAATATCGTCCCTAAAATTTTGCACAAATAACTGGCATGGCAGTGCAAACAATACAGCAGGCCGACAAATAAACGTGCTTGGATACAGATCATTTCCATCTTGTATTTGTACCACGGACCAATGAGAACACAGGGTTTTTCCAGGCATGATGCTCTTGTGATCACTGTCAGACGATCCGAAAAAAAAAAAAAAAAAGTTTGGAATATTAACAAATCTTTATATAAAAGTCTTTGTAAAATAAAGCACAGCCTTAAGATAAACATCACAGTGCATAAAAGTCATGCAGTCAACTAAAAAAAAAAGGGCTAAACCCGATGTGAACTAGTCCAGTGCTCGGGAGGGTTAGGAAAATATTGGCAGTTTGGTCAAATTACAATGTAATCACTACACAAGGAATATGAAAAATTATCATTTGATCGGCAATGGAGGAAAAATCCTTTCAGTTTTTTTCAGCAAAGATGAGACAAGCCTCAAGTTTTTAAGCATCAAACTGTACATTATATTCAATATGATACCATGCCATCGTTTTCAAAATATTGCTAGTGGATGGATGGACTGATGAGAACGCCTTGACATAAAGTATCTAACTTTCAACTCAAGTACACCATTATAGTTTAAGTAAATAAAAAGAATGGATCGTTTCAAATCCTGTTCTCTCGTTGTGATCTATTGCTACTGTGTGCTCATGTAAAGCTCCAAAAAATACTCAGACATGAGAGTAGTCACAGTCAACATAAAACATCTATATATATATAAAAATGGTATTTTCCACTAAATACATTCTGACGTTTATCTAACATTGGGTGCAAACAGAAGACAGAGCTGCAGTGGCTTTTAGAAGAACAGCTCTCCAGTAGCTTCAAGACAATGTTTGTTTTCCAAGTGCGCGTGTTAAAAAATGAACTGTTGGATGGATGCATTACTAATTCAGTGGAAGAGACATTAAGACATTTCTGTGAGACACTGAAATAATCTGCATCATGAACCAGTTTTCTGTGAGATATTATGCAAGATGTGCAAAAAAAAAAACAACAACAAAAAACATCTTGAGAAAAACTGGACTGTATTCTGTATTTCACGCTCAGTTCCAAGTCAGCCAGTTCTTAGAGTTTGAGCATGAAAAAGACTTCACTGTTTTCAGGGTCTGGGGAGGACTGAGACTGTCTAGGGGAGGGGGTTCCTAGGGGGGCGAGCTGACTCAGCAGGTCCAGACTGGTGCAGGGACTCCGTGCCACGCAACATGCCCCTTCAGGGTTCCCCCGCTCCTCAATGGGGCTAGCACTACTTTCACTGCCAATGCTACCACAAAGGCTAAAACTTGCGCTTCTGTTCTGGGCAAGGCCCTGGAGCCTCTGCCTTTCCTGGGCCTTCTTTGCCCTGTTTGCAATGTACCGCACCCTGCTTTGGCTCCTCGAGGAGGTCCTTCGCACCAGGGTCTCATCCACGGACTCCTCCTGTGATGCTTGATGCCGGTTTTCTTGGGCGAAGTCGCTAGCAGTCAGGGGCTCCACATTAGTCAGCTTCCGCAGTTGCTCTGTCAGGTCACTGGATGCTCGAGACTTCTGTGGGCTGCCCTTGCGTAGCTGGTCCCTTGTCGGCCTAACAATGAAGCTGCGGCTGATGCTGCGGTACTTGCTGTCAAAATTACAGGAAATGTCATCAGAGGTTAGATCACCGAGGCTTTTGGACATGGAGGCTGTAGTTGTTGGCGTTGTAGCTGCGGAGGATGGCCTGCTGGCTGATGACTGCTTGAGCCCTTCCATGTAGAGCCGGCTCCATGTGTGCCTCCTTTGAGTCAGTCTGCTGGGTGAGTCTACAGAAACTTCCTGGGGAAGTTGCAAAGGGCGGGGCTTAAGATCATCTTTGGAGCACTCACTTTGTTGAAGATTGGGGTTTGACTTGCTCTTGCTTACTCGCATGGCATCGTAGGAGACCAATGAGCGACGGCAACTAACCCAGGGAGGATCACAGGTGCTGCTAGCTGTGGGCAGGCTGGTAAGACTCTTTCTGGCCAGGTTAGGCAAGGACAGGTCGATGACTGTGTCGCTGGAAGAGATGCTAGAAGAGGAGGACATGCTGTCACGGTGGCTGCCTGGCTCCAACTTGCTCCAAAGGCGGTCGTTCATGGTAGCATCTGTGCAGACCTCTGGTACTGCTGACTGAGCCTGGACAGCTGAGGCTACAGCCACCCGAACATGCCCCTCACTTTTTGTTCTTCTTACTGGTGTGTGCGATGGCAGACTGCTAAAAAGTGCTCTCCTGGCTTGGGTTGTCTGCGCTGGGGGGACTACAGGGGTTCCTGTGGACACAGCACTGGATGCTGCAGCGAGAGGCTCTGTTCTGTGGTCAGACTTTAACTCTGCTGTATCATTTTTCTTTTCTGGCAGAGCTTCGTGGTTTTCCCTCTGGCTTCGATGTGTGCTCCATGAATGAACGATTGTTCCTGTTGGTCTGGGTGTCTTGACCACACTGTGACAGTACGGATTTCTCAGCAGGGTTTGTCAGATAGAGTGATGTGGTTTTGGAAAGCATAGGGTATTTCTTAGGGTCTCCAGTCACCTTCAGAGGACTATCCACAAACCCATTTGAAGGTACGGTCAAAGGGGAGTCTGTATTTATTGCTGTGGATGGTGAGTGCACAGTTATAGATGAGGAGTGATGTGAAGACTGGCTCTCTTCTGGAGTGGAAACAGAGCGGATGAGACGTGTTTTCTTGGCGTCTTCAGAGTTTAGTGCAAGAAATGGAGGAGTGGGAGCTGGTTTCTGCACTGTGGAATAATCTGTGGAAAGAAAGACAACACAGAAATTAATCACGGTCATCAATGTCGACACTCACCAAAAGCCTTTTGGCTATAAGATGTAAAAAAAAAAAAACCTATCTGCTTGAAAACTTGTACTGAGCTGATCTGTTGGTATGGAGCTAATAATGTGCACAGTGGAGGTCCTGCTACACCTGAAGTGATGACTGTTCACTTTTGAAATTGTACATGAACAAAAAATATTGTATTAAATATTTAACAAAACCTGATAAAAGAGAACGGTCACAAAACAAGGTGAGAACTTGGTCTTGGTTTATGAGGAAGAAGACATAACATAATGGAAGTGGTTCTGGTGAAGAGATGTGAATGGTGGATGTTGGTGTAGGAACACCTCAACTTGAAGTTAAGAATCGATGTGAAGGTACATTACCTAGAACAAGAGAGAATCAGTTCTACACAGTGAGGCTTACGGAGAAGTCACATCCAGTGCCCAAAACTTAACATGACCTGAACCCAAGGTCCATTTTCTGGTCATTATCTGCATCATGTGGCCTTGATCGACGAATGGAGTTTGCTCAGTTTGACTCCATTTGCTGGTGAAGGCTTTAGATTAGATACACTTTTAAAAACTCAAGCAACCCCTAAATTTTGACAACTGTTCCTACTGTCTATAAAATATAATATATATAATATATAAAATATATATAATATAATATAAAAATATTCCTTGCTCAAACATTAGGACACTCCCCACTTCACAATTTTGTATTTTTGTAGCATTGCGCAACTGCATTGTCCTGTTGTAATGTATGTATGCATGTAATTTGTTAATTACAAATTACCATCTTTCTTTGTTTTCTCTTACATATGATTAATTTTAAAACCTGTCCGAATATGTCTCAGATAGCATGGTAACACTGATTCAATGTTGATTCAATGTTAATTCAATGTTGGTCTGCTATCTAGGGATACGTTTAATTAATGTTATTTAAGTTAAGTTGGTTTAATGATGAAACAGCAATTGATTTTAAGTTAAGCTGATTTTATGTCTGGATCTATTTAACATTATTTCATGGTGCAAACCTGATAAAAAATCAATGTTATATTTCGATGTTGAGCAACGTTGATTCAATGATGCATCAACATTGATTCAATGTTGGTCTGCTATCTGAGGTGTGTCTAAAGACTTCTTTTAGTGATTTTACTGTGTTCACAGATCTCAGCAACCAATATAAAGAATACAGTGGTATTACCATCAACTGGAATTATGAAAACAGGATGCAGAGAGGATGCCATGAAATAAACTTTTATGACTCAAAACACTGTACAGCCATAACACAGCGAAAAGACAAAGAAAGTTTCATAAATTCTTAATTTACTCTCCTGACTGCCAGCATGGCGTTCTCATTACTTCCACTAATTCAAAGTCATGGTGAGTTTCAAGAACATTTAAAAATGGAGAATACAACATATTTATTTCACACCCCAGCCAACCCCCACAGGTGTGACATATGAGCCATGAGAGAAGCAGCTTGGTGAAGACAGAGAGAGTGACAGGTGAATTGAAGGTGCACAGGTATGTATTCAAAGGTTGCATGCATTCAGTGGTTTACCTGGCTCTGGTCATCCCCTCAATTCTGCACTAGGAACAGAGAAGGCGTGCAAAAGGGACAGAGAGGAAAAAGGAGTTTAGCAAAACTGGAGAGGAGAGGGAGAATGGATGCAAGGAAACTGCTTACAGGACAGAGAAAGCATTTTAACAAGAGAGGTTATCGACAGCATTTGTTTCACACTGGAAAGAAAGAGCTTAAGCTGCTTAAGAGGTTCATCATGTGACCTATGACAAAGAAAGTACCTGCCAGCATCATATGACAGAACAGATGCACGCATCAGCTATTGTAATGAGGCCAGAAACATTTTAAATTCATCTCCCTGAACACACTGGGGGTTCCCAGAAGATTCATTTTAATAGTCGAAACAGTGATGGCCATCACATGACACATGAGAAAGGCTGAAATACAACAGGGTTCGGGTCGGGCAGCTGGTTTTTAACAGAAACTGGAATTCCCCGAAATTTATCATGTGAAGGAGAAAGGAGGCAGCACAGATGTCAGTGCCTTGTGACTTCCAGTGCTCAGCCAGTTGTTATGGGTCATGTACTCGATGTACTGAATGTTTCACGGCTTGAATTCAAACTTCTGTTCTTACATCACTGTACTATAGCTTATTTGAGGCCGTCGTTTGTGTGTTGGCCTGCTTTGAGTTTTCTGTATCTATGTTGTTTTAGACCATATGCATCAATATTAACTCACGCATTCACTAGGTGAGTTGATTTGCTAAGTTAACTACTTCTATTTATTTCAAGTTAAAACTTACCACTTCTCTCATCTGTCAAGCAGGGGGAGTGGGTGTATTGGATACGGTGTTTAAAGGCCAAACAGGAAAATTAGAATCGATTATTGAAATGGAAATCAGTCAAGTCAATTAAGATTGTTGAAAGCTACTAAAGGCCACATCGGGTTATACTATCAGGGACACGTGGGATGACGAGATGTGATGAGGCTAACGGTCTACAGTCTACGGTACGTAAAAAAGGCGACTACGGCCGCTACACAGCAGCTACCGGGTTTTTGCTAATACTGCCTCACATAGATCTTACCAGCAAAGAAAATGGGGGACTTATGGCGCAACTCTTCCATTTTCTGGGCAAACAGGGCGTTCATCTCACGCTGCAGGGTGCCTACAGCCCTTTTGCTGCTGTCGTGGACAGAACATGAAGGCAGCATAGGAAGCGACTCCAAGCTGCTCAGACTGCACAAGCTGTCACAGCTGCTGCTGTCACTGAGCGAGAGACCTTCAATTCCATTGCTGTTTGTGAATGCGGTGCGAACAGCGCCATAGTTGGGTGGTGTTGCCTCTTGACAATGAAGGTTGGTCCTACGGTCGGCTGTGAAGCTCTGTGCTGGTGTTACAGTGCTGGTGGAGCGTCTACGGGGAACACTAAAGGACCGGGTGCTCCTCTGTGTTGCATCAGGCTGAGGTCGAATGTGCTGGACACCCAGAGTTTGTCTGGCTTTGGATCTGGAGAAGGGGATAGGCTGGAGAAGAGCCTCTGGCGAGTACTGAAACTGGGCCTCCACACATGACTCGGGAGTGAGGGGAGACTGCTGTGACTCTGTCTGTGCAGTGAGGGGCTGGGGCTTGGCTATGGGCTCCGGCTGAACTCTCTTGAGGTTACTTCTTTCCTGTCTCACCCCATGTGATATTTTGGACTTGCATCCCTGACTTTCCTTAACCGGACCCTTTCTCTCAGCTTCTGGACTTTCTTTGGAGCCCATCACACATGCGATGCAGTTGGAGGACATCCCCATCCTGCCTGAGCTGTTAAGTGCAACGCGGGCAAACACCCCTGGCTTCGCGTCCAGTGGGTCGTGAAAGCGCAGCCGACTGGCCCGTTTCAGAGGCTCGCTCATGGGTTGTCGGTGAGCAAAAAGTGGGCTCTTACCTTTACCCTCCTCAGGATGAAAAGCCCCATTGGTGTCAGGATGGTCCCAGGGGCCCTTGGCTTGGTGGGATGCCAGTGAGTCCCCGTTGCGGTGTAGTGGTGTAGTGGGCTGGTGAGAGGCGGCAGCGGAGGCCTTGTCCTCAGACTCTCGCTCCTCACTAGCTCCCTCTGAGCTGTTGTCTTTGGTGTCGATGGCGATCTCTGGGAAGCCCTTCTTGATTTTGGGCTGGCCTTTGGTGGGTGCACTGGCAGTGCGACGCAGGAGGTGGGCACCGAATGGGTGCTTACGACTGTGCTGTGCAGCAGCATGGCTGTCCAGGGAAGCCTGCTTTGGGTTTCTGTGAAACAGCCCTTTTATGCCGCTGGCTGCTCTGGCCTGACAAAACACAACATGACATTGTTAAACACGCAAACCAAAATCAATGTCACAGAGAAGACATACAAGAACAATGTTTTCCATAAAGCAGGTGGCACAAGTCCACACTGTGTTATTGAAATAACATTTTTTTTACAGTGAGCATGCTTAAATAGTTACAAATCTCCACATTTAACCACAATGATCACTCAGTCTAATGTGATCATTCAGCTGTAATCCATGCTGACCTGCACTTGGATTGTGAAATGTTAGCCTGTTAAACATTTTGAGCACCTACACATCTGGAAGCAGCATCTGTAGTAGTAGTCTGTAGATGGTAAAATATTAGTTACGGCAAAATCCCATCTGGTACATCTCTGTCACATTGCGGCTGTTTGACTTGTGAACTTGCTCAGATTTGGTCATTTTTCTTGGTTTATATGCTATGTAGTTACATTGTTTCCCTTCTGTATTTTTTTTTTTAAACTATTGGAGGATTGTACAGGGCGTTTTATTTTGAAAATCAACCGTATTCTCTATGCCATTTCTGTGTCTGACTTCCTGTCAGCTTGACCTGGGCAGAGACCCGCTTCTGAAGGGACCGTTTCGGTTTTGGTAGGGTTTGAAACACTGACTAGAACGGCTGTGTTTAGCTCTGCTGTCTGCAGTGCACATGGAACGTGTTGCATCTGTGCCCAATGGAATTTAGACTTTAGGCAAACGCATGCTTGAAGCTACCAATTGAGTGAATACGACTTTTTGATTCCCAATGGTGCTTCCTAGAACAACTAGAACATTGAAGAAATTTCCATGTAGGTTGGCTTTACATGCAAAACTTAAATCAGAATAATAAAGATGTTCTGATCACATAGCATTTCTAAAACTCCTATAAATTTTTTTGTACATACATAAACAATAGAAAGAAGGTGAAAACCATTGGTCCTAAAACTCATCTTCAAACTCGTTTGTTTCACTTCACTTCACACAGACATCACAAGTATAACACTGTGTGGATGTTTCCTGTGCCTTTGGGTGCTGCATGGTAACAGTCACAAAGTCACAAAGACCAGGGTGAAAATAATGATGATGGTGATGATGATGGTGAGGATATTAAGACAATGGCATCATGAAGCTCTTGTCTGTCAAACTGTGAGACTCACTTTGACAAAAAGCATTGGACAGTAATGCTAAAGGAAAGGGAGTTTTAGTGGGATGAGGCATTATATTACTGAAAACAATTGCCATTACTTGTTATCAAAAGTTTCAAACAATGTGAAAGAAGTAGATCCAAATAGTCGACTGTTGACTGCTGTGGTAGTTTTTAAACTGAACGTTTATCAACAGAAAAGCAACAGTAGAGACAATACGACGAGATGGTAAAGAAAAGAAGTATTTGAAAGAGGGAGAATGTAAACTGAACTGAACAAGATGAGAATCAATAATATGTTGGCTGCCTGAGGTGTCCTCATCGTTCAAACCATCACCTTCAAAACAGCCTAACATTATGGAAAATATACTCATCCAATAGATAAATATTATTATTATAGCCCTGTCCATCTAGCACAAGTCCAGGAATGTCAAAAACTGGAAACACGGTCCTTAAACACATTTAATGAATGCCTTTACCAAATGTTTGAGCAACCCAAACCCAATGAAATATTTCATGCTGGACGTTGGATCATCAGACTGTAACTAGGATCACATCTAGACAAGACATTGTGGTTTCCTCCATCCTACCAGTTGCTACATCTCCAGCTATAATAAATGCAACGATTCAATGTATAAAAAGAACTGAAAGTTTGCAGGTACAGTTACGATCCAAAGGCAACTAACTGAGCTGCAAAGCAAGTCTACAGTGTGGTACCACAGCAAAGTGCATGTTTTCCGAAACATCTGACCTGTTCCCTTTAAATTTCATGATGACACTGCCCCGATATCCTGGACTGCAACCCAGAAAAAAAGATTTTAAATATAGAAGAGAATCTTAAAAAGCATCATCTAGCCAATCGCCTCTACAGTGTTTTCCAAGGGAACAAAATGAATGTCCTCAGAGGCACTGAAACTGAATATACCTGCAGTGCAGTACAAGGAAAAAACTCCTGAGTTACAGTAAGATGAAAAATGCTCTCAGCAAAAAAATAAAAACACCAGAGAGAAGTCACTGCAGCCTGGCGAATGTCCTGACTCATATCTCTTTCTTCTATATCCAGCTCTGTAACTGTGGAGGTTGGATCTACTTGGGGCGAGTCAATGAGGAAGCAGTCACGTCACGCCTTCATAACTCATGTAAATCATGAGTTGGCATACAATCTTTTAATGCTTGCAGTTGGGCTGACAAGAAGGGGGGGTGTGCAGGGCGGAGGGAGGGAGGCGGGGGTCAATTAGGCGGCAAAAGGGGGTGGGGCATGTGGCTCATGCAAGATGCCGACTGGGTCCCACTACACCTGAGTTTTGAGTGGCAGCTTCAGGGCTCCTAAAAATTCCCTGCCTCTAAATGGAGCGTTTGGAAAAAGAGAGGTCCACTGAAATCACAAACAGACACAGGAAGAGAGCGAAAATCAGCGAGGCGAGGAGGATGAAAGAGATACAAAATAAATGGGTGGGGTAAGAGAGAGAGAGAGAGAGAGAGAGATCAGAACAGGAAGAAATCACAACAGGAAGCACAAAGCAACAGCTGAGAAAGAGGAAGTTCAAAGTAAGGACAATGTGAACAACAGAGTGGTCATTTACGGCATGGCTGGCGACACAGGAGTACATTCAAACTAAAGGGTCAAAGGGAAATAAAATCAATGTGTGGTGATAGCAACGACTCCATTATCTATGACACCTTCATTTAAGGACACACAGTCAATATGTCTGCTGAGCAATATTGCTTCATCTGAAATTGATCTGAAATTAACAAAATTGAATCCGATTTTATTATTTTTGTATTTAGGCATACACATGTACAGTATGAATATGCTGTAGACTAAAAGGCCAAAAATATGTGGACAACCAGCTGTTGTTGGACAGTAAGCCCTAGCTCACAGCAGACAATTCAGTTCATCGTCAAGCTGTTGGATGGAGTTGAGATCATCGCTTTATGCACGTCAGTCAAGAGCTTCTACGCCACAATTTCTTCATGCAGTGGGCTTTGTGCACAGGGGCATCGTCACATTGAAACAAGAACCCTTTCTTGTTTCAATGTGACGACATGCCCAAAGCATTGGCACAAAGTTAGGAGCAAATTAAAACCTAGAACATTGTTTTCTATAGCATTAAAACAGTCTGTCACATACTTTTGGCCATACGTGAAACATCAGCAGTAAACCTATATTTTCATATAATTACCACATCTAGGTTATGTCTTGGTTTGTTTCTACTGTTTGTCTTTTTAATGTGTATATTCGGCTTTGTGTCCACACTGTACAACAAATTTCACTGCACCACCGTGCCGCCCTAAATTTAATCACTGAAAACATTTTTAGACAGTGTCAAAGTCTCATTTCTTTGTTTTATTTTTGCAGAATGTTGCAGAATGAAAGCAGTCCCAGGGAATTGCATCAAACTTTAGTTTTATTTTGGTACCAACTGAAATGTGCCCACACAGCCAATTATCACAAACTGTCAAGTTCTGAACTTTAGACAATATTTAACAGTAGAGAGAGCTTATTTTTATTCACAAAAAAAAAAAGATAAAAACATAACCATTTGGTAAGGACACTGAAACTCAGGAAACTTGTTGGTAGTGGAATCTAAATATTTCAAATAATACCACACACACGCACTCAGTCGGTTTGTTTGGAAAATGATCGGTTCCTGATGGTCCATTCATTCAAATGGCATAGCGCTTATTATTTTGTGCTTTAGCATATATTGACACTACAGCCCCATCAAGCTAATTTTACATTACTGCAGATACACTGTAATACCAAAGACATGTTTGAGGTCATTTAGAAACAGGCTCTCTATTACATGGTTTGTCCAACAGAGAGCTTTATAATAAAAAAGAGAGATCCTCATCATATCAGCATGTATATCGTTTGTTTTTTTAAGCTAAAAAATGTGGATATGTGTTATTAAAAAAAACTATTTATTTAAAGCCAAACAACAGGGCGCAAGTTTTCCTCACACATAGGAAATATGTTCATGTTTTGAGACAAAATTGCAGCTGTAAAACAAAAGAATGTTAAAGCATTTTCAGCTGGCTCCTGCAGTAGTACCTACCTTACCAGTGATGTCATTCACAGCTACATGAACAAAGATGGAAGCCTCCTCCATACCTTCCAAGTAGACATGGCGATAACCTGCACACACACACAAACACACACACACACACGTCAAAGAGACAGATACAATATAAATCAGTCACAGACAGGGCAGATAGAGATGTACCTGTTGCATGAATCAGCAGTGAAACAAACTTCTACCATTGGCCACCAAATCTAACTCAAGCTCCTTACCAGCACCAATGAGAACTTGAACTGAATCATGTTAAATTAAAACTATATAGGGGGTCCTTAATGTAGCACTCTTTAATACTGTAAGGTATGGTGTTCCTCAAGGCTTGATACTTAGCCCACTGCTGTTCCGCCTACATGCTGGAAGGTGAAATTGGGAGCTCAGCTCAACACTCAGCTATCTGTTTCCTTTAATCCTAATGAAGTCTCCAACTCACTCCTGTCTTTCTCTGAAATGTAAATTTAAAAAAACTAATACTAATGACAATGCTGACTTGATTTACTTCAATATAAAAGCAGCTGGCATCCAAACAGTGTTTTTTATTGTGAAAGTCAAAGTCTGTTTGGACTGGACACATAAGTTCATGCTGCATTAGCATGGTTAATACATACTTTAGTTTGAGCTAAAAAATAAAGCTGTCTTGGTCACTGAATAAAAAGTATCTAACACTTCCATTATAGCATTCATGTATGAATTCAGTACGTCATTTTTTTGGCCCTGATCCGAATCCTCAAATCAAATTATTATTTTAACCCCTGACACAGCTGCCTAAACAACATTCAAGTAAATGTTACTTGTCCAGTGATCCTTGCACATTATTACATTATTATAACATTGCATTTAGCAAACGCTTTAATCCAAAGCGACTTACAGAGGAGGACATAAGCTGAGAAAGGTGTAAAGGAGCACAGAATCTTTAATATGGATTAAACAACCGAGAGACAGCTTTTAATAGAGCCAAGCTAATGGCCCATTTTCTTTTTCTAAGCTAGGCTAACCACATCCTTACACCAGCTTTGTACTTGACACACTGACATGAAACACTCTCAGAAAGAATACAAATGAGTATTCCACTTAAGTCATGTGTACTGGAATAGTGTGCCAAAAGACTTTTTGATATTTCACCAGTGTAGCAATGACCCGATTTAAAATAAATACATTGACTCAAGCTGCAAATAAATCACATCAGAGAAAGGCAACAATGCTCCACAGCTGAGTTTTAATAAACATTCACTTTAAACTCTTATTTGTCTTATTCAGAAAATTAAATTTCCATATGGAAATTACCAGATTAAAATACAAAAACAAGGCTTTTAGAGGTCAACAGAGAAAACTGATCAGTAAAAGATGCAGGTGAGGCGGGGGGAGGATAGGGGGTACCTATCAGTTCCACCTAAAAGCAGGTGCTTCACCTCGTCTTACCTGTCATCATGCTGTTGAAGGCGATGGTGCGCTGGCCGATGAAGTCCTGGCCGATGGGGTCATGATCCCACACAAGGAAACGCACCAGGGCCAGCTCCGGCATGTGGACCGTAAACACCAGAGTCTCCTCCCACATCGGGTTGAACCCTACGGGACCGTACCAGAGAGAGAGGTCGTGGGAAAGGGTGGAGGGGAGGGGGGTGGCAATGGAGGAGAGAGAACAAGGGAAAAAGGACAAAAGACAAATTGAGAGAGAGACACACACACTGCGAGGGGAAAAAAAAGTGTGAGAAATAATGAGAAGAGGGGAGAGAAGTTAGGCAGATAAATGGAGAGGAGAGAAAGAGAGTGATAGAGACGGAGGACAGAGAGAGCGGATGGTCTAGGACGGAGTCAGAAAGTGAGCTCAGCACTCATCAATTATTTAGGGTGTGTGTGAGCAGACTGAGAGGTGCTGCTTGTGCACATCTCCTGATGCTGAGCTCATCAATTATAGATCAGAACCCATACAGGCAGTTCAAACAGCCAGATTCAACCACTGCATTGCTTTAACCTGCACATATATGCATACATACACTGTCCAAGGCAAACCACAACAAACCACAGCTCTCCTCATGCAAACATAAACATGAGTCATACACAGAACAGCAGTGAGGGGCAGTCAGTAGTCAGGGACCATGAGTGACACTTAGTGACTCACTGAAATTCATCTGTGAAAAACAGGACTTTGCTGGTTAAGTAGGAACTACAGGCAGGTGGAGAGCTAACTCCTAATATGCCAGTGATCCTGGAACATCATAGTCTGTCACAACAGCTCTCTCATTTTAAAGCATTTTAAATAAAAAATAAATCATCAAGAGTTGGCTTCACTGGTGGAAGTGGCACGTCAGAATGTCGTTTGGAGGACATCAGAAAACAGAAACGAACCTGCCTCTTTAAAAAAAATTAAATCCCTCCTCCTTCCCCTTCCTGTGTCTCCTGCTGGTGTCTGCACACAATCCACACAGCTGGAGAATATCAGACCTCATTTACATTCATTCTTGTAGAGCTTAAAACCAAAACACATTCCAACCACCCACTTCCAGAAATAGCTTTATTTTTGGTGGATAGTGTAATCCTGTTGACTGATTACAGCCCCATTAGGGTCAAACTTTGTTATGAGGAACTTGGATTAGATGCATCACAGTTTTAATGGGAAATCTCACTGACATGTATGGGGTTGCAAAGGGGCGGAAAATTTCCATCGGAAGTTAAGCTAGGAAATTTAGGAAATATTCAAAACCAGAAACTATATGGAAATTATGGAGATTTATGGGCATTAACTGGAAATTGGTGGTAATTTAAAAGAAGATTATGATAAAATATATTTCCCCCAACTATATTTAACTTCCAAAACGTTTCTGTTTATTCCCATAAATTCCCATGGAAAGTTTCCAACATTTAAAATTCCCCAAATTTTGCAACCTTAGTCATGTATCATGCAGAAATAGTCTGGTGTGATGGAAACTGCTTTCAAGTGCACCAGGCTTTTGTTAACTCCAGTTAAATTTAGATTTGCCAGTAAAATCTGATATAATGATTCTAATATTTTATTTTCTCTGCATTAGTATTAAGTCGCTCAGTCAGTACAGACTTGTTCACAAAGTATGTTCATGAAGATAAAAGTAATAATAATTCACCGCTACATCAACTCACCGTTATCATCCACCACTCTGGTCTGCTCCTTGCAGCAGTCCACCGGGAGGCCGATGATCTCCACCTCCACGAAGGGATCGATGATCTGACACAGGCACGTCACACAGCATTAGGGCTTTATTTCATACATCATTTGCTCTGATATAAAGTTCAAAGACTTTTCAATGATCACATTCAATTACTTCTTGGTTTGGCAGTAGATTACTCTGGCTGAAAATCGGGATGCTTTGTTCACCATCAATTTATCACGGCAGTCCTCACATTCCTCTTCTTTGAAAAAAACTTGGGCCTTACCCACAATGCCATTGATTAGGGATTTACATGTGCATTAGTAGCAGCTAATGTAGCCTGGCAACTCAAGCCGTGAAGGAACTGTGTGGAAGATTTAGTGGTATCTTGGTGATTGCAACCCCAGTGGAGTGTGAAGGAGGAACTATGGTGAAACATGAAGGGCCCTATCTAGTAGAAAGATGGTGGACTTCATAGAGGAGGGCCTGCAGTGTCTGTAGATATGAAAGCTCATTCAAAAGTAACAAAAACACGAAAAGTCTGAGTTATATTCATTTTCTGTCACATTCTACAAACAGAGACCACTAAATCTGACACACTAGACCTTCAAACAGAGAGGATTAAGTCTGGTAAGCTCACACTACACTTTATTTTTCTTCAAACCATCTGACTTCACACACAGCAGACACAAAAGGCATTATACATCTTTTTTCACATGTGAGAAGTTCCCCTGTCGCTCTGTCTGCTGAGTGCATCGAATAAGTGAGCAGTGGTTTACAAAGCACTTTGGTGGAGAGGTGGTGTTACTTATTCAACCGCTGGGATAAACAGAAAGATTCTTTACTCTTAAGTAAAACAACAAAGATCCAAGTGTATTCAAGATCTTTAAAACAGGACAGACGCTACACAAAGTGAAACACATAAAATCATAACATAATATAATATTTACCTGTATGTCTTGTTATATTACTGTATATAACAAGTTTAATTACCTTTCTAATAAAAGATAGGAGAAGAAGTGTGTCCTACCTCTCCTCTGTCTCCGAGCATAGAATCTTTGGGTTTGGGCAGCTGTTGTCCACTAATGATCTTCAGCACCAGCTGTTTCTTCATCTGACCCGGCAGGGGGTCCTCCAGGTTGGGGTTAAAGGCACCTGCAATGGGAAGAAAGGAGGTACACTGTTTTATGAGATGAAATTATAAAGTGTGAAGTCCAAAATTCCAATAATAAATGTTCATTGCCAATCATCGTAACTATATTTAAAAAGGCAACATACACGGCTCCCTGGTATCTTCGATTTATGCACAGTTGCATAATTAAAGCACAAAAATTCTCAATATAATTGTCTCTAATGCTCACTCCGAAAATCAGGGGTTTCATGCCTGACTGTGCAAAACAGAGCAGCTGTGATACCCTACTAAAATCATGTGATCAATCTTTTTTGTGTGCTGACCTTCACACATGCAGGCAGGCTTGAGGATGTAGCCACAGTTGCCGTTGCTGTAGAATTTGGCTCTGTTGAGCTGGAGGACTCGGCCCTCAGACTGGTAGTTGAGTGCGACTGAAATCAAAGTAGTGAAGACAAAGTGACAGAATTAACAAGAGAAGCGGCAGCAGTGTGGATCGGATGACGCGCTGAATGTCTGACCACTTTGAGCACAGTGATCATGGAGCACACGGTGACTTGTATTAAGCTCATACCGAGCTGGCAGCCAGCGCTCCAGAAGGGCTGGGGGTTGAAGTTGGACGAGTCCACGCGGTAAGAGGAAGGGTAGATGCGGGACAGCTGTCGCTGGTTGAAGTGGATGAAGGACGTGGCTTTCTGCTGCATCACCTGGTGGGCTTTGGTCTCGCTGAGTGACGACACCTGCCAGCTGCAGTTGGCTGCCGAGGACGACAACAAGACATCTTTCTTCATTAGACCCATAAACTTCCAGTCCACTCATTCAAATGTTCTAATTTAAAGAGTTTGACATGTTGAGCTTCTTTTTTTTTTTTTGCATTCAGCATTTATATTAAAGTCTGTGTACTTAAAGTTAATCAAAGAAGTTCATCCATTCTATATCATATAATTAGTATCAGGGCAACTAAAGCTAATAGCTGTGAGTGGACAGGGCTGCTCACCTTGTGCCTCGATATCATAGAGACCCACAGAGCACGTGTATTTAACCAGATCAGACAGAGCTCTGGATAACTTCATGGTCTTCTTTTTTCTGGAAGGTTAACAAAGCTCAAAGGTCACAGAAGTACACACATTTAGTAGGCAGATAATATATAATAAATAAACTTGTTTAGGGTGTACTGTACCCCACCCAGCCCCACCATGACCCTGAGAATAAGTGGTTACAGAAATGGATAAATGGATAATATATAATATATAAAGTGTGACATCCTTAGATGCTAATTGTGTGTGTGTGTGTTTGTGTGTGGCTTACTTGCTGTGGTGCAGGGGGGCACGAGAGGCACTACTCGTACTCTCTTGGTCCGTATCTGTGTCTTCAAAGCTCGAGGACTTCTTCAGCTTGCTCGTCTTTTTCTGCAGAACAAACACGTTCATTACCAGAGAAAACTGGTGAGGGTTCTCTCCATGTGAAACAGGCTTCTAGAGATGATTTAGTGAATCAAAAATGTCAAAGCCGTCCTAAAAAGCTACTGAAAGCCAAACATTTAGATATTTTCTTGTCTTTTCTTAGAGGGCTTATATTTGAAGATCATTATAAGTTAGAGAGAAACACCTTGTAACTAAACAGTTTCTTTGAAATTTAAAAAGGCCAACCTTGCGCTTGGAGAAGCTCCCCATGAAGGAGCGGCCTGTCCGCTTGTTGCTGCTGGGATTAGCCTCGTCCGCCGTGTCTGTCCCATCCTCGCTTTTACCCTGACAGCAGAGGACATGTTCAGCACTGTCACTCTGACATCTCATGTTCATGCCACATGTTTTCTATATACACTGTTAACTGGATGTTATCAATGGTTGTGGATCATTCAAACTATTTAATTCTAACTGGTTGCTGCTGCAGTATTATAATCAAATGTGCTAACAGGCTGACATGGACAGACAGAGCTGATTTAAAGATAAATGCCACCATTTATGATATACCAATACAATTAGAATTAAAGAAGCATGAACTGAAACTCAAACAAACAAACAAAAAAAGCTGAAATAAAAGCTGTGTAGATGTTTAAGTGGACGCAGTCTACTTGTTATTTTGTTATTTTCATTCTTTAAAAGTCACCAGAGTGCAGGAAAACAGAGTCCCTGACCTCTGGACTGAAATCCTATCTTTAAGGTTTTCAGGGTTGGCAAATGTGTGTCCAGAGGACGCCTGTATTTACCTTAGAGCTCGTTTTGTCTGTGGGCTTCCCAGCAGGTGGGAGGGCTGCGATGGTGAAGCTGTCCGGGTCTTCTCTGTCTCGGATCTTGGACTCCTTCATCAGGTTGTCCAGCTTTTTCTTGGCCATGTTCTCCACCTGCTTCCTGTTGGCTGTCGTCTGGAGGAGGGAGGAAGAGTTAAACAGAATGATGAAGATGAGGTATTGTCAGACATGACAGAAGAGGTGAGGGTGACTTTGGACAGTTCATGTCTGGTGGGAGTTACTGCTCATTTATCACATGAGATGTAAACGTGACACACTTACATGCATGCTCCACAACTGATTTATTTTAGTAGACAACTGCATTTTTTAAAATTGTACTTGCACAATTTGAATACTGATGTAAGAAGACATGAGGAAGAATGGGGATTTCCTATATCTTCTATTTTTCTCTCTGCACATACACGTCTGTATGTTAGATACCCAGCTATGTCCATATGCTTTCTGATGGTTGGACAAAACAAGCATTTTAAGTCACGTCAGACACCGAAAGATTAGATTTTGTTTAACATATAAAATTGACAACAATTTTGTTCCATAAACTGATTTACAGAAGAAGCAGCAGCAGAACCTCGGCTATTCAACAAAGCCTTCAGACCACATGATGAACTCCGCTGAGGAACTACTGTGCTTTAGAAAAAATCTGCATATTTATGGATTGAATCTGTGATGGTTCTGTACAATCTTCCCTCAGCGCAGGTTGTGTCTGTTGTTTGTCTACTGTAAAAGTCTTAGACAAAGAACAAGGGGCCGATGTTGTGCTGGATGTGAAGCGGTGGGGCTCTGGTTGGAGAGTGCATCGTGTTGTGATCGAAGGTCGCTGGTTCAAAGTGTTTTCAGGCAAAATACTAAACCCCAAATTGCTCCAGATCAAAAGTGTGAGTGTGTGAGTGTTTGAGTTTGCTCTTCATGGCACCTTGCATGGCAGCCTCGGTCATCAGTGTGTAAATGTGACAAATATAAGCTCTTATATAAGTACAAGTCATTCACCATTTTAGGATCCTACCAGAACTAAAGGAGGAGCATTGATGAAGCAATGCATTATGTTACATAATGCAGAACATTTAATGTAATCCATTCCAGATGTGATATACAGTCTATATGATAGTACATTTTGTACGGTGTCCACACATAATGTCCCAGTTTTGATTTCAACTCCTGTAAAGTGTCTTTGAGTATCATGAAAAGCACTCTATAAATAAAATGTATTATTGATATTGATATTGTTAGGAGTAACAGGAACTCTGTTTCTGACAAACAAAGCAGAAAACTATTTGAAAGTAAATATTTTAGAATATTGGTGAACTGACGCTTTTAGATAACTGGCTTTCTCTGAACTGTAGAAGTACATCTACCTCTTATGTCTTAAGAAAAACATCGAGCAGGATTCATATTCAGAGTTATTCAGAGTTCATATTTAAGGAGCAAAGATGAAGCAATAACATTATGTTACATAATGCAGAACCTCCTCCACTGGTTGATGAATGGACCTTCTTGTAATGTAAGCGTCTCCACATGTGGGAGCATAACAGGGGATGACAGTGGTTACATCCTTTAGGAAGATGAGGAGGAATAAATGAGAGAAGAATATGCACATGCTCAGTTCAGCCATATGGTGGCAGAGTCTATCCATGAACCACTTCAGTCTGTGACCAGGCCACAGGCAGCAGCAACATGCTCTCTGCATATTCCATATCTGCCCACAGATCCTCCTAAATCCTAAACACATCGGACCTCCAGGACCTGATTGGTTCCAGATAAACAATCCTTACACATTCGATGAAGCGTCCTAAAGATGCAATATTGCAAAGTGGTTTTGAGCCGACCTCTTTCAACTTTCACAGGCAGGATGGGAAAGTATGGCAACATGACTGGGTGAGATTTCTGAAGTGGTTGAGAATGAGCTGTTCATACAGTACCTTCCACTTTGAAAGAAGCAAGAAGCAACAGTTGAAGAGAAGGAGAAGGGACAAACAGGAAGAGAGAAGAGTAGGACATGAGAACAAATGGCCACACGGAAAGACAGAGACAGAAGCAAACAGCGCAGAGAGTCGTATAGGAGATAAACATAAGGAGGAAAGGTGAGACAGGAGAGAACGCTCAACGCTGTTTAGTTTAAACATGAGCCATCAGGAATACATGTGCAAATCACAGTTCAAGACACAAAGCGTGCCTCTGGTCTGGTAGACATAAGAGATCAAACAAACAGGATACATACATCTCCGTTCATCAGCTTGCAGTCGTCCTCCATTTCGTCGGCGCTGTCCTCATCGGACACGTCTCCCTCTTCTGCGTTCTCGTCGATGTTGGGAGGAAGTTTTTTCCCCTGGTGGACAAAAGAGCCAAAGAGAGTCAGCCTGCAGTTCACATAAAAAGTTTTTTTTAGGCCCACAGGGTATTGAAATGTGCTCCAAATGTTGGCATGATGGCACAAGATTCAACTCAGACCCAGCAGTGAGGGATATACGGGTTCATCCGCTGATATTTCGGTAACAGATGGGCCAACTCTCACTGGCACATGAGTCATGGATCTTTTATGAACAAGTGAAGAAGTTTGCCTGGTGCTTAGAAATCCACAGCACAAGTGCTGCATGTCATGTTCCTCACAGTGCTCACACATTGGTGCCATCGCTAACACTCACTGACTGTACACACAGGTAGGAGTGCTGGTGTAACAGCTGGCGGAACAGTTCTTGGCGTGCCAGGTATTGGCAAGTCGCCTTCTCTTTTAGTGAAAGCATCTGGTGTCAATAAAGCCTCATTAACCTGAAAACTGTTCCCGACCCTGTTAACAGAGGGCTGCTGCTCCTCGTCACAGTGTTCCTCTGCCTCTGTCGGTTAACGTTAAGTGAGTAACTGACTTTGCTTTTATGGTTTTACATTACAAACTTTGCCAAAGTGCCAACCTGGACAGATGGTTTACGGCAAGCTTTCACAGGACCACATAAGTCAGACTTACATACATAGAATAGCCTGTCAATCACATGCTTTATTGTCTATTTTACTGTGAATGGGACCATAATTTACTAAAGGAACATAATGGTGTGTGGAAGAAGTCTTGAAACTAGATATTGAGACCGTAAAGTCATGAGGAAACTGTTCACTGAGGTCATAACCCAGTGGGGGAAGTGCACATTTTTCCTAAAGACTCTTTTTGGCGCCAATGGAGCTGCCCCCCATTCTAAAGAACACAGGCTCAAGACACAATGGCTTCACTTGACAGAGCAAAAGTTATGAATAATGATAAAATGACACATTTTAAGGGTTGTCAGGACAGAGAGTCCTGTCAGATTACATACAGACCAGGGGAGGCTGTGGATTGGAGGTAGCCAATGCCATCAGTGTACAAAAGTGCTTTGAGTGGTCGGAAGACTAGAAATACGCTATATAAGTACAGTCCATTTACCAAGTCAACCAATCAGAGGATTACACTGTGTTATCTGCTCACTTCATGGATGAGGGGGCTAGATTTGGCCACTGTTCAAGAGGCGAGACTAAACGTAAGCTGCAGGTACTTTCAGGGGTTTCCAGCAGTCGATCACAACTGGACAAGCAAACGTGACATGACGTCACAACAAGGACGTCTACAACAAACTTGGCAGTGACAGTACTCACCATGCTACTATTGTATCTGTAGGAGCAGGACAACCAGTGCATTGGTACTACATCAATGGAGTCAGCAGTTAGAAAACCAGTTTCTCACTATCTCACACTGGAGTGGTCTGAGGGAAGTGATTCAAACATTAAATGAGATCATGCATCCCGGCGGCTGAGCTTTGTTGCGTGGCAACGTTTCATTGTTGTATCGCTAAACTGTATCCAATAAAAGTGAAGCAACGCGAGCAACTGCAAAGTGGTTTTATGTACTGGATACTGGTTTCCATCAACTAATTTGATTATGATGGAGAGACATTATTATTACCTGCTGTACAAAAGGCAACAAACACAGAGCAATCTGTGCCCTCACACAGCTCACAGTAGAAGAGTGTAGTGACGTTTTGATCAACTCGGAGCTCCTCTCGGTTAGATTAAATTTAATCTGCGTTCAGCTGGATATTGTTTTTTTTTGTTTGTTTTGTTTTTAATAAGATAGCAATAGGAACACAGAGCAGCATGTGCAGATAATAGGCCAGCCTGCAGTCACTACACAAACAATTAAAGCTTTTATTTCTTCCTGTCCTCCAGTCAGGTTTTGTTTTTCACCATCTTCTCCCAAACATGTCATATTCAAACTATTTCTATCACTTCGATCAGCCCAATTTATGCTCCCTTTGAAGTGTGCTCTGCGCGGCTCGGACTCCAGATAATAAGAACTGGGAGATGAGATAATCGCCTGAGGACCGACTCCACTCACCAAAGAGAATCAGTCACTTTTTAAAAACATCCAAACTCAAACTTTACCTTGACAAGTATTTTGCCTTTGAGCATTTCTGGGGATGGCAGTCGTCCAGACTCCTCAGCTTTGATGTTGGACAGGTCCAGTTTGTCCCCCAGAATCTCAATCAGGTACTGGGCCATCTTTTTCTGCTGAGGAACGCTGCAGTGGTTCTCTATGGACAGGATGACCGGGTACCTGAGAGATGATTGCACAGAGCAGATCAAAGTTACAAGGCTGAAAGGTTGAAAAGGACAAGTGGAGTGACAGTTTCACCTCTCTGGAAACTCAATGACTGACTCGGCATATCACTGTAACATTGTACAACATGCAGCTGACACCCAATTTACACTACATGGCTGACTATGCATTTTTACATTTAAACAAAACAAGATGCCAATCCAGACAAATGTACAATGTATAACACTTGTGTTTTTAGTTTGATGAATAAAGCTGACAGGCGGCAAAGATATATTTATAGTTCAGGACTGCAAACTGATTTTTTCCAGTGTTGTGCAAAACATCACATGTGGTTTTATTGGATTATCTGGATTTGTTAGACAGTTAGGAGCATTCTGGTCTGCATCTAACTTCTGTGGGCTTGAGTGTGGAGCCATACTTTTAGAGGGGCTACTTTTGATGCTAAAATGCTTTGCCCCCTGGGATTACTAAAGTATTTCTGAATTACTTTTGGAACCAAACTCAAACTTGTTGTTTCCAGCCTGTGGTCGGGGCCACTTAAAAAGACACTGAAGATCTAAAAGTAAAAAGACTGCACATGAATTCTCTGTGATAAATGAACATGTCTGCATAAACATCAACATTTTAATCAGGATTTATACTGAAAGAAGCTACATTCAAGAGCAGACCCCTCATTCACATATTTATTGTGAGGATTCTCAGTCATATGGGTGCTTTCATTCTAATTTTGTCACCGCCAGCTCTGTTTTTATTCAGCGTCCTTGAAAAATCTGATGGCTCTTTGATGTTGAATGCAGCCCTTTCACCCTGCTCTTTTTTGGCCAATTATCCGTGGAGTATGGTGTCCACAATTATGCTTTCAAAAACACACATTGAGGGTGAACATGCTCACAGAGCAGGATCTAAAAATAGAGTTTCTCTCTGCATCCTCCAGACTGCGTGCGTGTCGATGGGATTATCACCTTCTGATGCAGATTCTGTCAGGTGGAGGAGGGTGTCTATGTGTATCATGTCACATCATGTGTGTGTGTGTGTGTGTGTGTGTGTGTGTGTGTGTGTGCCTCTGTATTAGCACAGGTGAAAGAAGGATTTCATGTTCTATGTTGCTTTGAAGGGATATTATCTGTGCATGGTTTGTACATATAGGTTGAAGAGAAATTAAAGAAACAAAACAACAAATGCAGCCTTTACAGTCACAATCACAGATTAAGGCCGCATTCAGACAGGACACAGCACTGTGGTGAAAACACAGTGGAGGTCGTCTGTTTTGGCTGTGGTGGTGTGTCTGCCAAAAAACGCAGCGATCTGAGGTAGAGAAGCTGAACCGTCACGCTGCGGCCGCCAATAAGACAATAAGGCTCCACAGTCAGCCTGAAATGTCACTGAAACTGAGGCTATCCACATGGATTCATGGACTAAACTAAATCTGTGTCTGGCTTACAATTTACAAAATACTGACAAGAAGAAGTTTAATTTGGTTTGTGTCTGATGGAGATAGATAGATAGATAGATAGATAGATGGATAGATGGATAGATGGATAGATGGATAGATAGATAGATAGATAGATAGATAGATAGATAGATAGATAGATAGATAGATAGATAGATATTATAGAATATTGGTAGAGAGATACTGACAGTGAATAAGAGTGAGGGAGCGCAGGCATCGAGAAAGCCGATTAATCAATGACATAAAAAGTTCTTTCATTTACATTCAGCACAAAAGATCCTATCTGTACCCTAAAAAGCAGCTTGTTATTCTCAAAAGCTGGGAGGGCAATTGGCTGCAATTCATTGCGAATGAAACCAGGCACCACCAACTGAGCTACAGAGACTTCAAAGTTTTTTTTTGTTTTTTTTTTGTTATTACTTCATTTCACTTTATTTTAAGAGTCTAAAAGAGACAACAATCTTGAAAATTGGGGCAATATTGAGTAAAACATTGCAGCCGGCTGAAATGAAACTGATTGCAACATAATCCTCCAGGAAAATTGCACACCGTTGTAGTATGTCTACTAAAAGTGTGTGAAAATATAGATATATAAAATATAGATGTGAAAACGTATGCTGCCTCCACACGCCATTTTTCCTCACTGCCTCTCTAACCTCTCATAATATCTCACTTGAGTTTAGGTTTATTTCGAGTTATGATGTTAGAAGGTGAAATTACAGTTTCTTGCCAGTTTTTGTGGACTCACTTTGATGGCTACATTGCAGCCAGTTTCACTTCTGTTGGCTGAAGCACTCTCACTCAGACACACACACAAAAATAGAAAATAGCGTACAGGTTAAAAAATATCAAAGTTCCCATTTAAAAAAAGAGCCAAACAGCCCGATGTGGGAAAGTTAAGAAAAGCTCAACTTTATATAAATGTTTTCTGATGAAATACAAATGACAGCCATGTGAGTGCCAATCACACAAAGCTGTGCTGTGCTCGACAAATTGTGCAACTGGAGATGAACTACTTTGGCGTTATGCAAGCTGGCGGTAAATATCAGTCGTACACCTCCCTCAAGTGCTACTGTTTGTTTTCACAGGTTTACCAGCTGCTGCGTATTTTGAGCTTCAAGGCGCCTCTTCGAAAACCTACAAGTGACGTCACGCACGCGCTGTCCGTTCTTTATAAAGTCACTGGTTTGGACTGACCTCTCCCTCGTGGGTCAATGTCCTGCTGTGGACGGGGAGCAGCAGAATGTACTTCAGCCACTTAAAGGAATCAAGATCATTTAAAGTTTTTCTTATATGTAGAATACTTATATCACTTCACCGTCAGGCCTTTCTGAGGCCGTTATCTGGTCTATCTCAGTTCAGCAACCAGCATATTTTCACATCTCACTCTGTAAATTGAGGATTTCTATCAGCCAAACCAGAGTTGGTGCAACAGCCGAAAGATTCCTGCAGCTCCAGTTGTTTGTTACTTTATGATTTGCCCAATTTAAACCCAGTGTCAGGAAAGTTTATAAAAACTGGACAGTAACAGGCAAATTCTTACCAATGTGCAACAAAATCAGTGAATTCTCAGACTGCACCCAGATACACTCTAAGATCAAGCATGTCTCTGGTTTTTGTGCAGATAGTCAGCTAACATATATCATAATATACCAGCCTATCAGGGAAAGCCTTTACAACCTGGCTCAGTGCATCGTTTCCACGTATAAAGGAAACTTTCAAACATATTAAACCCAACCAAGCTTGCGATTGGATTCCAAGCGTCATTTCCCCCGTTTTTCTCTGTGGTTTTACAATCCAACAGCCTGTGTAACGCAGCACTGTAATGTGCACCGACAGCATACATGCACCTTTACTGCGGGGTTTATTCCCCACACACTTTGTCAAAATGTTCTTACTGACTGAATGTGTGACGACAGCGAATTACAAATAAATAAATAAATAAATAGAAGAGTGAGAAAACAGAGTGTGCGTGTGTGTGTATGTGTAGAAACATACTCATTCTTGACGAAGGCGTACTTGTTGATGGTCTCGATGACGTCTTTGAAGAGGATCTTGGAGGTGAGGGTGTAGCCGTGGTGGACGATGGGCTCGCCGTCCTGACCGTCCCAACAGTCCACTGCGGACACGGAAAAAAAAAAAAAGACAAGAGGAGACAGTGTGAGGAGGACGGCCATCGGGAAGCAAACCCAGAGTTTGATAATGATGTTTACGCCGTTGCTCAAACTGTCCGGACCTCATAGAAATTCCATGTGCAGACACAAACCATCAATGATCGCATCTACTAACAAATATTGTTCATGGATCAAAGCCTGAAATCTCTTTCCTCCGTGCTGTGAAAACACAGTAATGAGCCACACTGTTACACCGTGTGACATGTTACCATGAAAACACTGAGTCACTGAAAATAGTCCCAAATAAATGTTTCACCTCAGATATCCACTGGATGTGTGTGTGTGTGTGTGTGTGTGTGTGTGTGTGTGTGTACTAGATCAGTGGAAAAAGTTTGGACGCTTCAAAGTCAACCAAACTTCCACATGCAACATTTACATGAGGGAGCCTGCAACAAAGAGAGAGTAACAACATCCTGCTTTAACTATTCATCATGTTAAAGTAAGGACTTGTGTTATTACTTTATAAAATTAAACTTTAAAATCTGTGTTACGCTGTATTCTGTGACCTGTAGCTGTGCAAAAACTATTCCGCCTTACAGGAACATTATTCCTCGTCTCTGATGCACAGCTCATTTATTTGCTTTGTCTGGTCGAATCCATTATTCACTTTTCACTGATTGTTTACGCTGGGTTACATGCTAATGAATAAAAAGAATGTTTGCACGTGTATATGTCGATGTCAGTGTATGTTCCACATGTCCATGCTGACCTTCCACACAGCGACAGCCGGCCTGCAGCACCCAGGCGTACATGTCCACCCTGGACTGTGACATCAGCTGGTCACCCATCAGGTAGGTGTTGTGTGAGGAGGCGATGAAGTAGTTGCACAGCGACTGGTTCATGTCCTGGATCACGTTGTAGTGTTCTGGGTTGAAGATGTCCCCCGCTGGACTGCGCATGTAATTTGTAAAACCTGGAAGTTAAAGTTAAACAAAAAAAAGTGTTTTTATGTATTAATATATATATTATTATATATTGTTAAATCAAATTAAATAAAAGGGGAAAGAAAAATGCTGGTGGAACAATAAATGAGGTTTACTGTCAATACATTATTAACACGACTGTAATCTACAAAGAGCATCTAGAGTCACGTTTCTCAACGTAAAATGAGAAAGAATCCGTGGATTTCATTTTCTACAGTTCATAATATCATTAAAAGATTTAGATGAAATCTTGGTATACAAGAAACAAAGGCTCAGAAGTAATGTTGGAATGCTGTGATCTGTCAGACGGCACTGCATCAGAAACAGACTGTTCTGGTTCTGTCGTGGACATCGCTGCATCGTCTGTGAACACAGTGCATCACTGACAGCTGAAACCCGTCCATGCAAGACGACAAGCTGATAGACAGAGTAGTAAACATGACCCTGTCCAAACTTTTCTGAAACCTGTTGCTGGCATCAAATCCAGAATGTTCAGATCATTTTCCAGACACAATCAAACATTCAATAAGTTGTTTTTGTGCCATCTTCATTCAAATATGGGATTTCAGTGTTTTACACATCACATTTTGTTTGTTGAACTTTTGGGGTTGTATGAACTGTTTTAAGGATGAAACGCACGTTTAAATCTGACCACACTAGTTCACAATATAATAACACTCAAACCATTAACAAAAAACACCACTGAGTGTGATGTAATCAGTGTAAACAGCAGCAGGGATCACTTGGTGGTTCAGCATGATATATTTCCTTTTCCTGCTCCAGAACTTAGATGTTTAATGCTTGGAATCTAGTCTGTCTAATGTTAAAGAAATACGCTTAAAAATGTATTGTACATATGTGTATTCGTACATTTTATTAGCAAAAGATTAGGACAACTCCCTCTTTATCAAATTAAGATGTGCTGAATCTTTTGTTTGTCCAACAAACAAACAATGCCAACAAAAGACTACAGACTTTTACATATACAGTCCACTCTATAGAATATATACAGACTAGACTGCAATAACGATGCACATACTGCATCTGTATTTTACAGTTTGTACTGGTTCATTGACATCTCAAACTTTCCAACACTTTGCAGCAGTAAACAGGCTCTCGCTGCGAGCTTGTCTCAGGAATATTCAGACTATGATAATAAAAGCTGATTCTTTAAAGCAGAACTGGTTGGCCTAGTTAAAGACACAGCAGATAAAGGGTTAGCACAACTTGTAGGGAAACATTTGCACAACAAAGCACAGAGAATAACAGTGTTTGGTTTAGTTCTGAACACAGACAGAGAGATGTTTGAATCAAAGTGGACTTACCATCGATTCCCAGAACCCCTTGCTTCTGGTTCTCAGAGCACGGCTCGAATTTGTTGATAATCTCCAGGCAATGGTCCTTGGTCACCTTTGTCATCTATGAATTACAGAAATGCATATCAAACATTAATACGACACACTGTATATGATGAAATCAGAATACTAATAAACATATTCCTCATAAAAAAATGAAAACACTGGGGAAGATTTATGAGTATGAGTGAAGGATAATCCAGTTAAGAGAGCTTTCTTTATCCTGCCTGCAGAATCTGTTTGTCTGGTAACTGCTCTTTAAAGCCACCTGATTGGTCAATCACATCCCATTTCTGTTAATGATTTAAAGGGGGTGGCTTATTTGTTTTTGACAATTTAAACTATGTAAGACTAGAACAAGGCCTTAGTGAGGTAACCTGGTCAGACATTATTTCCATTTAGAACATGCTTTTTATTCCACTGCAGTGAGTGTCTGAAATTGTGTCAGATGGAGAACACTCGCTACCCATCAAACCATGGTCCAGATGAGACATGCTGTGTGGAGAGCGAGCACACACACACACACACACACACACACACACGCACCTATTGTCACTGTGGACTGACACCAAAGAGTTACTTGAGTAGCACAGAGCTCGCCTGCTGCTGTCAGCTGTACACTGAGACATATCTTTTTAATTGACATAATATTCCATAAATTGTGAATATTTGTCTCTTATGTTATGTAAACCCCCCATCTTAAGCATAATTACTTAAAGCAATTTAAAGATGTTATTAGTTGCAAATGAGATTTACTCCTGAAACAAATGCAGAAGGACTGAAAGACACAAACAACAAAGATGACAAACATCTCTACTGTATGCTGCATTTTGCAATATTGCTGTAACTAACCTTTATTTACCTCCAGTGCAGAGAGAACTAAGTCTTTTTTTGAAACTTTGTCTTTAGTATTTTCCCCCATTCTTTAGTTTCACTATGTTGGGTTTAGCATGTTAGCATGCTTACCATTTACTAATGGACCTTTTTTATAGCAGCCACTTTGAAATGATAGTATAAAGAATGGCGTCACCCACAGGTATCCCAAGTACCAATATGTGTATAATATGTACAATATGCATTCGACAGTTGTAATACTCTAAGTTGAGTAGTTTTTCTGGCATGTGAAGAATTTCTGAATTTATGGCAGAATGGTTGTAGTGGATCACATTGGATTGTACGAGTGTACCTTATAAAGTGGCTGGTGGGTGTAGATTTTACTGAATTCACCATGGGAGCCATGGGAGCACCTCCACCCCATCAATGTTTTTTCATGAGCCTTTAACCAGCTTAAATATTATAAAAACACTTTTAATTCAGGTGCAGGTCTATGTAAGTCAGTAATAGTCCAACAGTAGCTAACAGTATTAATTTATAATACCTTTTCTTGTTTATAATATGAATCTAATCATGTTTGTTGTCACATATCTATACACAAATTAACATCATTGTGTTCTCTTCACATCTCAAACAAATCCTGCAGCCTTGGGAGCATTATTTAGTTGATCCTGGATATTGTTGCCTTTAACACATTTCAGTCTGTCAGTTCCAGAGAAATACAGTAAGACAGCTGAATACACAAATTAAAGTGTTTCCCATCCTCTTCTTTCTTATCTGAAGTGCAAACAACAAAGTGTGTAGTTAATGATACCAGCAGACAACTCTTGGCACTCCAAACAAATCGCTTCATAAAACTGCTTCCACCTCTCTGCAAAAACAAAAGAAGGAAAGCCAACATATTCACAGCGGCAGAACTAAACGCTGAGTGTAATTGGAGAAATATACAGCCAGCCGATGTCTAGCTATCCAAACAGAGCCTTCTGCTTTTAGAAACGACTGTTTCAACACATTAAAATAGCCAGGGTGCAAATTAGCTGAGGGTGGTTAAAAAATTAGCAAATGAGTGCAACAGCTCATTTTTTTCCAGTGGTGGTATCATTAGCAAGGAGATGTACTTCATCTGAAAACACTTTACAGCTGCATTTTAAGTATTAGTGTGAGAGGTACTAATTCTGATATCCTTGCTGTCTACATTTCCCCACATTAAGCACCACTTCGTGGCCCAATGGCTACTCAGTTCATCTTTTGACCTCCCATCCTTGGATCATGAAAGTCAGTAAGATTCATCCTCTGCGAACCAATGTGTGTGAAAATGTCACTGCAATCAATCCAATAGTTAAGACAGTTCAGTCCAACGAATAGACATCCCTAGAGCCTAGCCATGCTGCCAACATAAGATTGTGTACATTCTTTACTTGTATTTTTTGATATTTAAAATTATTTATGCCAAGTGCAGTGCCAGAGGGGGCACTAAGCATTCCACTGTAGAAATGAGCTGCAGTACTCATTGGATAATTTCTATTTTTCAGGTGATGGTATCATCAGCCAGGAGATGTACTTCATTCAGAATCCCTTTATAGCTGCATCTCAAGTGCTATGATGGTGCGAGTGCTAATATGCCTGTAGGGCCCTTGCTGTCTACATTAACCACCACTTCATGGCTACTCAGTTAAGCCTTTGACATCCCACCTCATAGAAGCTAAAAACAAGAAGCCTTATGGGACACCTCTGTTTAAGTTTCAGTTGCAGTCTAAGGGGAAGGAGTGGAGCAGTGAAGCTACAGAGGATCTTCGTGCATACTTGGACTGTACTGACAGGGCTGTCAGTTTCTGCTAAACTGGCCCTTTGTCCCCGCACCACAGTGAAGACTCAAAGAAGCCAGACTAGATTCGGACTGTCTAGATTCCACTTCAGAACCATGACTGACCCACTCCTCAGCTACAAAGCCAAAAGGGTCTGCAGACACCGTCAACACGGCACTCCACTTCATCCGCCAGCACTGGGAATCTATACTAGGACATGTTTTACTGTAGCTTCACCATTAGGAGCATAATCCTAGCTCTGCTGCAGGACAAGCTCTTTCATCTGAATGTGCCTGACTACACCTGCAGGTGAATCATAAACTTCCCGTCTGTCAGGAGAAAGCATGTGGAACTGGGGAGACACATTTTTGACTTCCGGACCAGAACCCCCTGAATTAAATGTCCTTTTCTTTTCTCTCTGTTCACCAACAGTTGCACCTCCTGTCATTAGTCCGTCATACTTCTGAAGTTTCCAGATGGCACCACCCTCATTGGACACATCTCTGGTGGGGATGAGTAAATCTACATATACTTCCTATGGCAGCTGAGGAAGTACAACCTGCCAAAGTCAATGATGGTGCACGCAGCCATCATCCAATCCATCCTCATCCCCTTGGCATGGACATATTCGGCATATCATTTGCAAGGAAGAGGAGGAGGACGAAGAAGACATGGGGCTGATGGGGCTGCCACACAGTCAGGCACCCTGAGCAGTTTTGGTGTATTAGTCAAAAGAAACTCTCCAATGTCAGGAGGTGATCTGACCCCCTTTCCAGCTACCAGTCCGTCTATGCCGGACTTGCTCATCAAGACCAAACCTTTGTCCCAACTGCAGCTGGGCTCATTAGCAAGGCCTAGGACCCCTACTGACTGTCATCTTAAGTAAGCTAACATCTGCATCACCCTACAGGCATACAGACCATAGCCATTGTTTCTATAAATAAGGTAGAAAACATGGATATGCTATAGTATGTGTATGTGATAAAACGTATACTTTTTATGTCATTTATGTGCTGACTTCACGATTTCAGAAAGAACAACAGGATGCATATGAGGAAGTCTCGGATACAGTAAAAAAGTGACAGAGGAAGATGAAAAGGACCATTTGGGATGGTCAAGTCCTCAAATAAAGGGACACAGCAGCCCAGTCAATAGGTAATTATAGAGAATTTATCTCAGCTGTGTCTGCTAGCACCAATTTGGCATCACTGGCAAAATGCAGGTTGAATTTGTGTTCCCGATCCTAGAGTAAGTAATACTTTCCACCCAAACTCCTACTCACCATTCAGTATTCCATTGCTGACTGTGTTTTGGAACAGCTCCAGGCCAGAAACTATTAATGAACTATCATGAGGCTGCTGATATAAACAAACTATCTATTGGTTGTCGAATCCTGTGGTAGAAATGAGCTATGTTCATTGTTCAGCCTGTGGAAAACTGTTCTTGTGTCTGGTTGTCTTGGCGTAAAAAGTGTTACCAGAGATTTTCTCTCCAGTGCTGACTGTCCATTTCACTTTGTTTGGGTAATGTAGTCACCAGGTTTTGTCAATCTAAATCTAAACCGTCCATCAAGAGCACTATGAGAGCAACGCTCAGTCGATGGTGTGTCAATCTTGGTGGAAATGGAATAGCTCATATGCTGAGTCTGTGTGTACCTTTTGTTCGGTCTCCAGGAAGCGGGCCAGGTCATCTGTGTCGAGGTGGTCTTTGAGGTTGCTGTAGGTGAGCATGAGGAGGTACAGATCCCTGCGGGTCGACATCATCTTGTAGAAGGAACAGAACTCCTCAAAGCCCAACGTCCCCTGGTTGTCATCTGTATCTGCCTCCTACAACAGGGACAGAGTTTTTTTCACTTTGAAGAACTTCAAATGTTCCTCCAGGCATGAAAAGCATGTTGTCCATGTCTGTGATGTCCAGTGACAAAACATATACAACATATATATATATATAGACACAACATAGATAATTGGAGGATAACTCCATGTCATTTAGTCAAACTCAACCTTCCTGTCTCTTTGTGTGAACATTTTACTGTTGTTGTAGATAAAACACTCAACATATTAGTCTTTAAGTTTTACTCGTAGAAAGACAAAACATTGTGAGCTAATTAGACTTTGTCAAAACCAAGTCGTCAAACCTCGACGAAGAAGCCTATGGGCTGAAATATGTGCCACCAGAAACTGAATGTGAATCATTTATATTTAAATATTATAATATTTTTGAATTGCTTAACTTGAATAATTGAATTAAAAACTGAATTTGAATCACATCATTTGAATGTGTATTGTTCAATTTGAATGGTTGCATTGAAAAACTGAATCTGAATTGTAATTTAAAATTGAATTTATTAGTTTGGAACTGAACATTCAGTTTTCACAATTCAATTTCACTTTTCAGTGACAAACATTCAATTCAATTCAATTCAATTCAATTTGTATAGCCCAAAGTCACAAAGTACATTTGCCTCGGAGGGCTTTACAATCTGTACAGAGAATGACACCCTCTGTCCTTAGACCCTCGGTTCGAGTGAGGAAAAACTTGCCCAGAAAAAACCTTTAACAGGGAAAAAATGTGGAAGAAACCTCAGGAAGAGCCACAGAGGAGGGATCCCTCTCCCAGGACGGACAGACGTGCAATGAATGTCACGTGTACAGGACAATCAACATAAACATTTTGTACATACACACAAACATCCGGGTACTTGTGTGTGTGTAAAAAATGGACACGTAGATTGAATTCAAATCAGGACCTTTGCTTATTTGGCATTAATAAACACACAGCACTTACACAGAATGGCCAAGATATCAATCAATAGGAATAAATATAAATTAAGAATTAGCGCCTATACCAACTCTTGCTGTCATATTATTTTTTTCCCTCTTGGCTGAACTCCTGAGGTGGCAGGTTGCGGGGCTCAGCTCCAGCACTGCGCCCGGTGGCACCAGAATGACAGAAGCATGCAGGAAAAGAAGTCATGGATGAATGAGACTGTTGTCTTTTCTCTATTTGTCAATGAAAAAACATTTTTGTCTCTTATAGCCTGTTTTGTCTCATTAACAACTGCCCCTTAAATTATTACCTACATGTACTCATCTAAATGTCTCCAGCCCATGACAACATGTTAGGTTTAGTTTCTGAGGCTACGGCCATGTTTGTGTACCAGAACGAGGTTAACGAGAGCACTGTAGTGGGTCACACCATGTAATCTCTCCCTCAGTTTACTGAGGCAGTGTGTGTAACCAGCTCCATATGCCAAGCAGCACTTGAGCCAGCCACTGTAGTGCAATGACGTCTTTGCTAGTTAGAGCTCGACCTCTGAGCAGCTCACCACACCACACACACTCGACTTTGCACAGCGTGTTACAGACTGATACAGAGATCTAAATTTATTCTTTCCTTTCATGATTCTTCAGGATTTTATTTGACTGCACAAAAAAGTGCACTGTGGGAATACTTTAATAAATGATTTGTAAATCGTCCGGACTGCAATTTAATTTTGGTCCATCATGGTTCCCAGAGTTCAGCTATAAATGAAGTGCTGCTCTGCGTCCCCTGCTGCACAGCTCCCCACAGCAAATAAATATTATTGTAGCTTTAAATGGAGAGATTGGGATGTAGAGGGTTAATAGCTCCTAACGTCTTTCCTCGAGGGATCCTTTTTACAAATTCAGTGTTTTCTTCTCATTGCTCTGTGAACTCTTTGCTGTTTTAACTGCGTATTGAAGAATGAGAGCTGAGGCTCTGTGAATACAGCTTTGTGGTATGCTTATACTCTGAGATCTTAAAGATTTTTAAATAAAAAGGGGCTTTTCGGTCTGCTAGGTATAGATTTATTCACAAAGAAAACTTGGAATGGAATGACGAGGTTGTAGCAGAATGTGTACGTCGATAGCAGGAAAAGGCGTGCAAGCCTGGTGCGAATCTTCTGCACTCCAAACTCACCTAAAACTTGATATACTAACACATTTAGCTTTCCAACTGTCACCATGTTCCTCTGCCTGACACACAGGAAGCCAAATGACTCAGAGACACAAGACAAACACTTTATATCACCAGACTCAGCTGCTGATTTTGTATACATGTCACTTCGTTGTGACAGAGTGACAGGCACAGATGCAGTATGACTCATATGGCAAGAGTTATTAGACTGAGAAGCGCTGAGTTGTGGCTGCAGTCAAACAGAATCATTTTGCTCTGGTCTTTATTTTTCTACAAAAATCAGTCAATGTCAATGTCCATAAGTCCCCATACTAAAATGCCCAACTTTAGGTAATTTCCCTGTTCATGGCAACTGTACTAAATCTAAATTTTGAAGGATGGTCAGTTCGATTATCTACATGGCTGACCGAGCTAAGGAAAGTCAACGGTTTGCTGCTTAGCAGTCTTTCCATCAAGAAAGTCTATAAGTCAGCTTGTTAAGGCAACATCAGAGGCTGTGCTCAAACCCGGTCCAGTCCAGCTGCTTTGTCCAACTCTGTCTGCTCAATGCAGATTCAGTTAGCAGCACTTCATTTATCTTAACAACATTCTAGTGTTGCTAATCGATAATGAAGATGACAGAATTGACTCTGAGCGGCCGGAGGACATCAGAGAGGAAAATCAGCAAATATATTCTGTAAAAAATTCGGAACCAGTTTCACAAAAAATAAAATAAAATCACTGAATGAATTTAAAAAGTTGTGCTTTTGTATAGTAATCAGTGACGCCCCGCATGTAGCAGCCCATAGAATCACTGACAGACTTCATCACAGGAAGCACTCCGCTCCGGTGGCATCATAAGTGGAAAATTGTTTCATTCAATGCAAAATTGATACACGCCTTTCGAGTGCAGGATGAGTCATCAGTGACTTTTTTATGGTTTATCAGGAAATGACAAACTAAAACACCATGAAGAATACCTGAATATATCATTGCTGGTATAGATACTGGATGATAGCTGACAAATCCAAAAAAAATGCTTAAAGTAATTAATAATTAAGAATATGGCAACTTTGACAGGTGTATTGTTTGAACAACCAGGCTTCATTAAAACCACCTCACAAACAGCTCCTGAACCTGTCGTATAGTTGCTCTTTCTTTTCAGGAGCAATCATCTTATTCAGGACACATCGGAGTCCCGGAGGGATCACAAAAAAGTAAGCGGAATCACACGGCTGGTGAGCAGAGACTTTTTATTGGGCAGAAAACATCAATCTAGTCTTATTCATTGTCATTCATTATGCATGAAGCCACGCACTTAAGTTGTTAGCAGGCTTGTGCTCTGTGTTTTAGCTTGTCAGCGATTATAGATTAATCCGTCCGTTGGAATTACAACTTCATCTTCGGACCAAGCGTTCCCTCCACATGTACGTCTGCAAGCATCAATGTGATAAATCACAGAGTGAAGAAGCCTTCTTTCTGCTCTCGTTCACGACTCCAGCTATCACATCCAACCAGCTTCCTGTGACGCGTGTGCACCAACAACACGGCTGCTCCGTCAGCACAGAACTAGGAAGGGTCTTCAGGCCACATAATGGAGTTAATGCACGGCTGCAGGGCATTTCTTAATCAGGAAGTAAATCAGGGCCTGACCTGATTTACTTTCAAGGATTCTGATGAATATAAAACTCTTCTGCTTAAGAAATATCCATTCCCCGGGCCTAAAGTTCTGTTGCTGAGCCACTGACGTCTTCATATTATTTTTCATTCAGCAAATAAAACTGTAATTGACAAATCCTGGAGGCACCATCCATGAATTTCCAATTCATTCACTGTATATAGATCAAGCAGAAATCTCAGACAAATCATTTAAAATCTTATGTATGAATAATGGTATTCAATTATCAAGCGGCCAGTCACAGTGTTTAAAAAGCACAAAGGTTAGAAGGTTAGGCAGCTCAGAGGTTTAGTTTTTCCACTTAGCTTCTGTTTCTACATTCCTCTCTGTGCTATGGTTGAGTCTTAATTAAACATTTGAGACATGAAGCCTCCTGGTGCACAGATGGGAAAGTCAGAAGCACTTGTAAAAAGTACCCAAGACACACTAGAGACAATTTAGATTAAATTGCAGCCAAAGCTACAGCAGTAAACTTGAGCTTTTTATAGCTGGCAAACGGTGAAGTGGTTCTGCTTAAATATGCTCTGTGAGGTAAAAGTGAAAAGAGAAAGTACACGGTGACTTTAACAAACTCACTGCAGCTGCATCTCTGACCACAGCAGATCATTGTGTTAGTTAGTGTGCCTGCCTGTGCTGCAGGGTTCTTAACAAAAACCCATCACAGGCAGCAAAGGCTGCTGGTGAATGTCTATAAATTGGATATGACGTACAGAATTCTACGGTGAAGGTTCTGGATGGATGTAATATATTCAGTCTATGCTGCATGTTCATCGTTCAAGGTTTGCCCACTAGAGAACTGTACTGACTGACTGACTCAAGTGTAAAAAAAAAAAAAATGAAGACTTATTCAGACTCTGGTCGTTGAATCATGCCTGTAATTAAGGTGTCATCTCAAACCATTAGCATAGCCTAGGTTTAAAGATAAAGGGTGTAACAGTAAGAAGAGAGTGTAAGTGTATATATGTGTGTATATATATATATATATATATATATATATATATATATATATATATATATATGATAATAATAATAATAATAATAATAATAATAATCATTTGTTTAACCTTACCTTTGTATGTGAGGGATGGGGTTAATGTATATTGCATACTATTTTCAGAATTCTTTAGGTGGAACTGAGCTGAAGACCATTTGAGTTGAAATTAATGGAACTATGTTCAGTCTATGTTTATATACAGTGTATACACATATATGTATTTAATATGGTTTAAAGGTTATCATACTACTTTTAATTCCCATTCTCAGCTTTTGTTGGTGTATTTTATATTACTCATCTTTTATTAATTTATTTCCTTTCTTCCTCCCTCATTTGTTTTTGTGATTTATGTGACTCGGCTGCTGTGACACTCTAATTTCCCCTTGGGATTAATAAACCACTCAATCTTTGTGTCTATGTTTTGCGGAGATGCTCATCTTTGGCAAAGTTTTGCTCGTTATTTTTCGTCTTTTGTAGAAAAAGGCATCTTTCTGTGGTGTTTGTGAGTGTGGATAGTTACTGAGTAACTGTGATTGATTGGATTCATTTTCTAGAGTTGTTGAGTGCCTTCATGTTCATGCAGCTCATGTATAAAAGATGGATTGTTTTAGGATAAAAAAATGATTTGATGCACAGAGGAAACAGGAACGCTTAATAAAAAAAGTATTTTCTGCACAGCAGTCAAACAGCAGCCTTCTGAAGTAGTTCATCATTCATCTTCAGCACTTTTCTGAATCTTCCAATATGTATAGTTTCTCATAAACATCTACAATATATACAATTAATAAGTAATTATGTGTTCATTCATACTGTGCCATCACATAAAATCAGTTGCCAGTTTATTAGGTTATACCTAAAACTGTTTAATACAACAATGAATCCTACTTTAATAAAACCATCTCACACAAGAGGGAGAGCTGTGAATATCTTCAGCACCGCAGCCTCGTGCTTACGACCGAATCACAGCAGCCGACCTCAAGTGTGATATTTCTTTTCCACAACAGTCCTGCGATCGCTTTTTATGAGTTAACAGTAAGAAGTGACAACAGGTTATGATTTGTTTGTTTATTTAATCATATATTTGGCTCGGGCCAACACATAGAGTTTTGCAGCTGGACTGGGACTGCACTGTTGCCAAGCAACACATCAACATTTCTTTTAACGCATGTGTGCAGCTGCTCTGGTGGAAATATCAAATATCAGTCTTTTTCTTGTCTTCCAATAAAGTTCCAATAAAATATAATATAATCAGAAGGTAGGGGCGCTCTCTTCAGCACCAAACAGGAAGCAGAAAATCGGGCAGCTACTGATAACAGAAATCAAAAATGAAAATCTCTAATCTAAAATACTGTCACACACACACCAGACAGTGAATTAACAGTTTTTAGAGTCAGTGTTTAAATTTTGCGTGTATCTGATCTACCAACCAGCTTTATTTTAGTGAGGAATCATCTTTTTTGTGATGATTTGACTCGTTCCTGCGATCGTCTCCCACTAAAAATAGCACCACCACCACTAGAAGAAGAAGAAGGCTGGTAGCGAGTTCTTGAGTTGCTGAGTTGACCGCTTCAAAAATGTAAAGTTTGTACACAAACACAGTTTTTCTGTATGGATTATATTGATGCTGCATTAACAGGAATACTGTCGATATATGACAGTATCTATTATAGTATAATTTATCTCAAACTTCTACAGTGATGTGTTTTTACTATCACGTGATGAATTGTTGAAATGACAGATTTCTGGCTGATCTGTTAGCTCACCTGGTGGAGTGTGCACCCCTCACACAAAAGGTTCAGTCCTTGCTGCAGAGTCCCAGAGCCATTTACTGTTAAGTATGATCAGGTTGTCTGACGTTGACTGCTGTTAGTTATTGGTTTGATTAATCGTTGTGTACCGATTACTGACAGTAGCTGATCAGGTTTATTATCAGCTGATCGTATCCAGTTTCTACTGTAACAGCAGGAAACGGTTGATCCTTGTGTGTTTTTAAAGTGCTTGTAGAAATATGTTCATGTTTACCGTACAAAGGGTGTTGCAGGTAATGTAACTTTTATTAGAACACTGGTAAAACACAGTAACACATGCCCTAGAGATGTATTGCTCTATATCAGCACTCCTGGAACGTCCAATCAAATTACCTGGTGTGAACGAGCTGTTTATCCTCATTAATATGCAAAAATATACAGCAACATGCTCGTCAGTTAACGTTCAAGCTGAGAAAGGGGTCAAGTCAACAGGTTTTCCTCTCCACTGTAAGTAGGTTAAGCCAAGAAACTAGCCGAGAGATTGAACACACAAATCTTCATGAACGTACACACACACGCGCACACACACACACACAGAGTCCCTGGTGTGTTTACGCTGCATTACACCGGAGGCCATCTGTGTCCCAGCAGCACCATATGGGCGACCGCCAACAGGCCAGTGGACGCAGTAATGGCACGTTGGCTAGCTGCTCTGTAGGAGGAACGCTAAGACAACATGCTTAACACGGCGGCGTGATAATCCACCAACCTGGAAGAGAGTTTGTGGCTGAGCCGTCTGTTAACCAACATCTGTAGCAGCAGCAGCAAGTCAGTCAGTCAGTCAGTCAGTCAGTCAGTCAGTCAGTCAGTCAGTCAGTCAGTCAGTCAGTCAGTCAGTCAGTCAGTCAGTCAGTCAGTGTCTCTACTGCTCATTCACAATCTGCCAGGAAGTGAGTGAGTCTTTGCCGCAGTCTCAAGTGACCTGCTCATTTACTGTCTTGATGAGTCGGACTGCACTGTGTACTGCTCATTAGCTTTTTATAGTGTCATTTCTTTTTAATGTAAGAGCGGTACGTTTACGACAGCCTTCACAACAGTGAGGTAAAATCCATACTTAATGAGTTGAGCAGATTGTAATCAGTCTTACACACAAAAATGAAATCCACTCCAAATGTTTTTTCCCCTTACAAAACAGAGCTTTTTCCAAAACACCATTTAGATTCTGGACACCCACCTGGAGTTTCAGTGCGTTCAAGGAACGCAAAGCAATGAGATCAGCAGTACAAGCTGTGCGGCTCTGAGGAGAGGTGGACCTGAACTTTTTCTGTGATCCCTCATTTTTTACCCTGATACAGCTGCCATGCTCTCTACAGTACAGTAGTTAGGATACAGGTTTGTCGTTTGCCAACTGAAAAGAGGACGATGACAAGTTAGACATTCATATGTCGTCTTATGTTTCATTGTGAACAGGGGTCCCCATAAAAACAATCTGGTAATGCTCGTGTGAAAACATTTTCAAACAGAAACAGGGTTTTTAAATTGTTGTGGCTTCATATACCCTGAGCCTGTCATATTCTGACTGGATATAGGGAGTATATCTTTATATATAATGTTTATATGCAGTCACATACGCAATAAACTTAGTGCACCGTGTGTTCTGACACATTTTCATCAAAACCAGCATTCATTTTTATAGTGGTGGTCTGGTGGCTCGGATCACACAGGCCAGGATTCGCTCCCCACACGCATCGATGAGTCTTAACCACCCATGACTCCGGTTCACCACACTTTCCTTCTTCGGACAACTTTGACAGGTACTGACCACTGCAGACCGAGAACACCACACAAGAGCTGCAGTTTTGGAGACCTCTGGAGACTCCGTCTTCCAGCCATCACAATTTGTCACATCCTCACACTCGTCCATTTCTCAGCTTCTAACACGTCAACTTTGAGGATAAAACGTTCACTTCCTGTCTGATACGTCCCTCCCACAGACAGGTGCCGTGAGATAATCAGCGTTCGTCACTTCACCTGTCAGCGGTCAGAGCATCTTACCTTGAACATCTGTTTGACCTTCTGTCGCGGCAGGTTGACGTTGAGTTTGTGCAGGAGCTGGAGGACCTCGCTGATGCTTAAGCTGCCATCGCCGTTCTTATCGGCCTCAGTGAACGTCTGCTTCAGCCACGTGATGACACAGTGAGTTGAGGAAAGTCAGCATTCAAATCTGGAACATTTAACTCCACTGCACTGAATAAATCTGACACTGAAACACTCCATAATAATATTTCAGCACCATACTTTACATGGTATGTATGTATGTTGATCATGGAACTACATTATCTCAGACATCGTTTTCAAGTAGTCCTAACCCCACTATATAACTGAAGGATATTGGTCCCGGGTGCGCTGTCTCTTGGCCAGGCTGTCTTCATCACTGATGCCAGCCATCAGATACTTGAGGCCTGTGATCCAGGTCCGCGCCTCTTCTCCCGTGCCGGACACCAGGTCCAGGGACTCCATGTGTTCTCCATAGTACAGGCTGAAGCAGCAGTTGGGGTCGAAGCTGCCCTCTGCGTAGCGCTGGAAGATCTCAGACTGCTTGCCTTCACACACCTCCCGGATGGAGTCGATGGAGACTGTGGGGAACAAAAAAGGAAGTCAGTAAGTCAGAGGAGGAATATGATATGTCACAACAGTAAAATGCTGCTACAGTGATGCTTCATTAATAATAATGTTAATTTGTTCAGATGTGGTCCTTTTCCGTAGTTTATGAGCTTCTACCATGGGTAAGAAGCTGCAAAGCCCCCATCGTGTTTGTAGATTTTCTTATTAATGATCCGTTTCTGCTACAATTGAAGTCTATAGCAGCCCCTAGAACTCCATAGAGAAAAGTTTTGAAACTTGGCACACGTATTCAGGACAGTCCCATTGTCAACCTCAAGAATTGTCATGCCCGTACATTGAACTCTCTAGCGCCACCAACACGTCAAATTTTGAAGTGCATTCAGCTTAATAACCTTGGACACGTTGGTAGTTATCGTGGATTTTTTAATTTCGCTTCCGTTTGCCTGTGACAGCCAATCAAACTCAGCGGCGACACCACCAAACAGGAAGTGAGGCCATATCTCTAAAACAGTCTAACACAGACTCATGACCACTTCTTTGAGAGGCCCAACCATTTGGGTGACCTTTGATCTTTAGGAGGGCGCTATAAGTATTAAAGTAGTAGGTAGTAAAAATGCATTTTGCTCATATCTTCATATTGCTTTAGACTTTAACCTTGATTCCAGTGTTGACTGATACTCTCATTACTCTGTAATACATGCATAAAGATATTTGACGGCCTTTTTGAATTTAATCAAAAACATGCTTTTGATTACAGAGGGCACTCACTTTGTCCAATTGACATAAGACTTGACGGATATGGTCTTCAGACCATGGATGGCTCATGGTTGAAGTTTCATGTCTGAACTCCAAACTCTTTTGCCGTAACAGCCAATCCAAATCGGTGGCAATGCCGCCAAACAGGAAGTAGGCCAATTTTTCCGTGTGTTTTATTTTGAAAATCAACCGGATTCCCCATGCTGTTCCTATGTCTGACTTGCTGGCAGCTCGATCTGCTCTGTGCTGCTTGACGATGCTCAACAGTGTCAACAGTTAGGCAGGACTTTTAGTTGTAATGGAGTACTTTTAAAATCTGATGGAGAATAAAACCTGTAGAATTTTATTCAACTCACCCTCGTGCAGGCTTCAGGGTCCTACTGGTTTTGATAATTCCACCTCTGGCAAAATAGTGAATTAATTGTTGTGGGAATAGAGATGGATTAATGGGGAAATTCTTCTGTCTGATTTCAGGCTTAATGATACAGGGGACTAAAAATACTCAATGAGCAGGACCCAGAGAGCGCTGTTTATTAAGATACAACATTCATGAGATGGTAATGACATTTTACCAGGAGACACTGCCTCAAGTCATTCATTACCCCCCCGTCATGTGTGAAAGCCTGTGATGCTTATTTAGAGGCATGTTCACTCTCTCCAAAACACCTCACACAAATATCTCTCTGTGTCCTTCAGTCATACAACATGCCACATGGATAAAACATTTTTTACTCACACACTCATTCATAATGCAGTGATACATACACTACATACACCCTACCTCAGGCTGCACGGTACAGAAACTGTGGTTTTGTGTGTTTATCCTCCCGGGTGTCAAAGATGCCATCAACATGCTCTGGACAGGCTGCTCTTGTGTTTTATCTGCGACCGTGTGGCTGACACTGTTCTTCACAAACCCTGCAGCTGCACATGCAGGATGGGTACATGCGCTTCTCCTGACTGCAGCACTTTTATAAATTATGCAGTATGGTAGCAGCAGGTCTCTGGTAGATAAGGATAACTACTACTACTGTCTGGAATATGTGATGAGTCGCTCACAGCAGCGCCCGAGGATGACCATGTCAGTCGGTCAGTCTTGGGTTTGGTTGTTTTGTAAACACAATTTACTTTGCTTTACATAGTGCAGGTATATTTGCTACAACAACAACAGTAAATGGTCCTAATACTAATGCATCTGTAATAAGAGTCCAATATTATCTGACAGGATTTTAGCCATACAAAGGTCCTGATTTCAAACATTATTTCTAAAATGAGTCTAATTTAAATATACAATATAAAACTCTTGTAACTCTTTTAAATATTAGAATATGGCCCCCCCGTTGTTTCAACTCCAAATCAAAACTCCAAATCCCGGAGAAACTATGGCCCCAGTGTGGCTGAAGCGATGCATCATTATTACATGCTGTATGATTACTTTTGATGCTAAAAGTACAATATTTTTCTACTTTGGAACTTTGGCGGCCCCTGTGGACAAAAGTGGTAGTGTTTACAAGACTTTGTTTCATTCAATTCAAGGGAATTTAAGAATAACCTCTCACTGGTGCCTCTATATGATCTTCATAAATGGTTAAAGGCTTTCCATGTTTAAAAGAAATCTGACTTTGTAAGTAGCATTGTTCATAGAGGCAAAGAAAGTCAAATCAGCTGATTTCATGATGCTGTAAGTGATAACTCCAGGCAAACCGCTTTTTAAAAGAAGATTGAGGATGACTTGTTGTCGTGTTTATCCTCGAGCTGTATGAGGAATATTCAACAGTATCAGCTATAATTTATGTGTTCTAAGTTGCTAACTGCTGAATCTGTACATGAGGTTTCTTCTGAATATACTGTTCAGCTCTATGTTTGGTAAGCATGTAAGCATGTACTCAGCCTCAAAAAGACATGGCATTTCTAAAAATCTTAAACACCTTTAAGTCAAAACAAAAAAATCCACTTTTCATCTTCCATATATTGACTGAAGCGGACTAAATATGACCAGCAGTGTACACAGATTTCTGCTGTCAGGCCTAAGACTATAAATAACTGACTGGATTTTTAGGTTTTGGTTGTTAGCTGCTTCTTTTGACCAAACTGTACATTTCTGTCCAAAAAGGCCAAATGTGCTGCCAGAAATACATGACACCCTCTGGAGTTTGTGTGCAGAACAGAAGCCTGCAGCGTTTCCTGTCTATCAGTCTGTCCTAGCGGGTGCTCTGAGATAGAACACCACATGGAGTGCCGGGGGAATATGCTGCCAGAGAAAAAGCTACAGTGGCTTGACTGTTGCATCCTCCTCTGGGGACTGAGGCGTATCGAGGTATCCAAATGAAGCATGCAGGGTCACATAGACGAGGTGAGGCTGTGTCAGCCGGTGTGTGAATAAAACCTGGGATCACGCATTCGTCTAATGAAGTGAAGGCACAGGCTGTGTCACTCCTGACCAACTATCTACATGTGCACAGCTGACAGAAGATGGTGTGACATTCCTACTGCAATTTGCAGAAATGTGGTGTGTGCATCAGATGTGTGTGTGTATGAAGGTTGTGGATTAAGAGAAGACACATACACACACCACAGACCACACACACACACACACACACGACAGTAGCTTATGGTCTGTTTTACTCATCCAAGCATAAAACCTTTACGACATGGGAGAGATTCAGCGGGTTACTTTGAAAGAAATTCACCCTCCAAACTCAACCACTGGAAAAAAATAACCAGAAACCAAAAGCTCAAACTGTTCACTGCCAATGAAGTGTGTGTGTGTGTGTGCGTGTCATTTTCATTTAGTGGCACGTGTGTGTAAGACACTGTTTGGGCAGATTAAAGCTGATGAATAATTAAGTCGACTTAAGAAGCTTATTAAACCCTGGGCTACAGAGGAGGGAGAGCAACAGGAAACTGAGCCCCTAAGCCCCCATGAGACACCCAGCCGTACTGGGAGCTGGGAGCTAAGAAGTCTCTTTGGCTTCTTTTATCCTAAGAGAACACTGCGGGAAATGGCTTTTTGTTCACTTCTTGTAGAAAGGGTGCAGGAAGAACAAATGCCCAGTGCTAAATAACAAAAACACTTCCAGCCCAGAGGGAACCTATAGAAGCAAGAATGAAATCCAGCACAACTAAAAACCCGTAGAACACAAACAGATCAACAGGCCGGCTGGGAGGAAGCTACTGGATCATCAAGGTCGCTAATGTGATGGCACAGAGAGCTCAATGCAACTTAAAACACATGCAAATAAAAGAAAACATTTCATTTCATTATCTGACAATACGTTGTGTAACGGCACCAAACGCTACAAGCAGCACAAGCGGCAACAGAACCTGTTTCCAGGGGACACTAGAAAGTGATGGACACGGCTGGGACACTTTGTTGTTGTCATGGTTCATTGTTCAGGAAGAATCTGCAGTTGGTTATCTGTTATAAGCTAAAAAAATGAGCGTGTTCGTCACTGAGAACAGTTTCTGCCGTCGTGTGTGCTACTTGCAGCCTTTCTGGATTTGCAGATGTTTGTCAAAATGCTGCATGTGTTAATTTGTCAGTGATGTTTTCTGTGTCTGGTTTAGTTTGTCTCTTCTGGTCACTGACAGTTGGCCATCGTGTTAGTGGTCTTGCATCTCCTCCCGGCTAATCTGAAAATCATCAAAGACGTGAATCACGGGCGACCTGAGGCGGGCTCAATGACCCCTGGGTGCTCTAACAAATCATCAGACTAAAAGGTTCACTGGTGCTGCAGGGGGTCTGCCAATTTTTCTCATAATTGACAATTTTCACCAAAATAATGGTGACTGTGAGGGTGCAGATAACTGAGAAACTACAAACAGCGGAGCCATTTGAACTCCAATTTGATTGAGTCAGTGTCACTTCCAAAAGATGCACAGCTCTCGGCATTTAATAACCAAAAACAATTATGCATAAACTTTTTATCAATCATAAACACATCCAGGCTATTAACCCAGTATATAAATAGGTTAATAAGGTGAAATAAAAGTTGAATTAAGTTAATATAAAAGTTATTTTAGGCCAGACTTAAAAAAATGAATTATATATGGGGGTCACTGTTCTGTTTGTCTCTCATCCAAGGGGTCCTTGGGTTAATTAGGGTTTAAGAGCCCTGTTCTAAGGGAACAGCAATTCTTATTTTCAGCTGATTCTACACTGATGAAAATATAGTTATGAATATTATATTCCATTTCTGCCATATTCTGTAAATAGAGCTCTGTAAATCTGACACACTGGACCTTTAAGTTGCAGGGCATTGAGCTATCAGAGCCACCGTACGAGACGCACAGGCAGTGTAAACGATGCACCAGATTTGTTGCCTTTAACCAAGTCATTAGACTTTGATTTAATTAACTGGTCAGCTAAGCTAGGGTCTTTAAAATGAAATGCACTCGGCTGGTTAACGGCAGCTGCTGCAGTCACTCAGTGTCTGACAAATTGAATTGTCGACGGTTCATTATGCTGAGCCTCTTGGAAGGATGATATATGGAGATTCAGAGTGAAAAGATTCACTCAACTAACATTCAATGAGCCCCTCGCCTGTCACATTAAATATGGAGCAAATGGCTTCCCATAAGTTTGAACCATGAATACGTTGACGTGCAGGAGAATGACAGATTTGAAATGCTGCTCCCACGAGACTGTAAGAAAGGAAGAAGACACTCACTCTTGGCTTTCTCGTTCTTGCGGGAAGGCCTCCAGCGGATGCAGGACTTGTGTTCATCCAGATAGAAGAACCGCACCAGTCCCTTGGAGCCACCGCGGAGCTTCACCATCTGGGTCCCCATCTGCATGGAGCTCATACATTTCTCCACTGGAGGGAAGAGAACAAGACAGACAGGGGAAAAAAAAGAAGATTGTTAAGATGGAGAAAGAGGGTGTGTGCGACAACTGAACTGAAGTGTGTGACATGAATGGCATATTTTCATTCAGGGATTTTGAGTCTGTGTGTTTCCACCAAATTCCATCTGGGCTTTCATGCAAAACACAGTTATTTACTGATACACTCACATGAACACACAGCTATGCAAAGCAAACGCATTGGATATGCATGTCACTGCCGAAAGGGCTCTGCTTGTCTTGTGGGAGGAAGAGAAAGGGAGGGGAGAGAGACAGCGAGAGGCAATCTCTCCACCAAAAGCCCTTTAACAAGATCTCCACCTTACACTGTAGTCTGTGTGACAGAACAACAAAAATCAATAAAAGCAGGAGCTCTTTCTAGACGTGAGGTTTCATATCATGGCCTAAATTTAACAGAAATCATTTTCCACCTTCTCGGAAATAAGTGACACCCAGAGAATAAGACTCTTTCTAATGAGGCGTGCAAAAGTCCTGAAAGGTGACACTGAAAGAAAAGCAGCCAGGCCTCTGCGCGTCCTTGCTATTATTTTAGGGGAGAATCTGACAGCTCTTCCACAGGAAGCTAATGGTGCGGTAATCAGTTTTGGTGTGGCTGGTGTGAACGGCCACGTGCCCCTGGGCTGCGGTTACACCGTGTTTGGCCATATGATCAATTATCAAGTGACTGTCACGTCCTATCAAACTATTACCCTGCAATGTGTGGGACTGAGTACACACACACACACACACACACAGGTTTTTAAATAAGGTTAGCACATCACTGCCACACACGCCTGTAGACAAACAGTTCAACTCGAGATAGTTCACACATTCACAAGTCTGAATGAAAAGAACTAAATCAGTCTTGGGTAACATTGAGGAAGCTACAGCTACTTCTACTACTACTGCCAAACTAGAATCATCAAACTAGAATAACTGGGTGAGGTTAACATAAATTTTCAAAAACATTTTATTATTATTTTGTTGTACCATTGTTTGAATGCAACCATTATACAGAGATGTTAAAGGACAGCTAACATGGCATTAAGACACAATCTTTGGTGGTTGACAGATTTAAGAGGCATTAAAGGTCCAGTGTGTAGAATTTAGTTGCATCTAGTGGTCTAATCGCTGCATTGCAGTCTCCTCACATCACCCTCACCTTCGTAGTGTAAAGGAGAAACATTCTTTGTCTGCCTTATGGTCAAAATAAAGGTTCCAAATCTTACACACTGGACCCACAGCAGACTTAACTGTCATGTAAAGCACATTCAGACTTTAAACATAAATAATGTTCTGTTTATAAACTTTGCATTTTGAACTAATGAAACAACTTTGAGAACAGTCAAAATCCTCTCACACTCAGTATTCAATTTAATTTTACTTATGCAGCAGAAAATCATAAACAGCTACTGTCATGACACTTTCCATACAGAGCAGGTCTAGACTGTACCATTTATAATATTTACAGAGACCCAACAATTCCTACCATGAGCAAAGAAAAAAATCTTCCCTGTATTAATGATGGAAGTCAGGGCTGCAAGGGATTTTCACACATTTTACAGATATGAATCTGACTGAACAATGTGGGACAATCTGTACATGCCATCGTGTCCCACTGCCAATGATGGCTGCTGAACATTGCAGTATTCCACAGGGTGAAATCTGTGCATTGTCACTTCCATGCTCCGTCAAATGGACGTTAACGGAGGACAATTGGATAATTATATTTGTTTTTGTTTACTGGATTCATGAATTTGTTTCATTTTGTTGCGTTTGTTGCGAAATAAAATGACCAAAAATGTCTCTTAGAAGACATCGTCTCATGATATATCGTCATATTCCTCACCCTGCAGGAAGTGGTATCTGATGTTAGTTCAGCTATTTAGAAAAAAAGGTGAATATTATTAAATGGTGTATGGTAAAAAGAAACCGTGACCAGCAGAATGTGATGAAGCACACAGCTCAAACAACAGCCATGGAATGTTGACAGCTTCACACACGGATCACAATTTGACCCATTTCACCTGAACGCAACATACATCCTAAATATGTGCTGTGTAAGACAGTAATGTAAAGCAGCAGTGATGGATTGCCCTCAGTGAGCATTGATTTGGACTGGCTGTGGTGTCAATGCAGAGAGTTCAGCCCTGGGGTATTGTTAATGGAGTTCAGCCCTGTTCTTCTAACCTCTGCTGATATGACGCAGAGCAGGAATTCGATAAGAAAGGGCGTGACACCAATGCAAGTGCAACGATATACAGTATGCCAAACCAAGAGTGCTTTATAAGTGTGCTCTGTGTGAGACTCTCTATGGATTCAAGCAGTCTTTGTGGCCATAACGGGCTGATCAGAGCATCTTTGAAGTATTTGTAATGACGCAACTACATGCCTACATACTGGAAAGTGTAGTCATATACAAATATGCTTTTGCCAGGGAAAATAAATGGACATAAACTGGAAATAAATATTAAATGGGTAAAGATGCAGCTGCAGTAAACCATAAATTAATTGTTTGAATTTAGGCAGGCTATGTGGGTGGATGTGGTTAAAGTATTAAAACCTGAGTATGAGTCAAGTCTTCTCAGTTCAAGGACCTTTAACACAGCTCGAACTACAAATGGACACAAGGTTTCCAATACCTACAATCTTCACCCTTTTCTACAGACTCAGTGAATTAACTGGTAATCAGGACTATGTGGTAGAGACAGTAGTGTAATGGCCATCAGTACACTACTCCAGACTCAAAAATTTGGGGATAAATCCAGGGCTAAATTTCTTTCCCAGTACACCCCTGGGTAGAGTAGAAGTGACTCAACCTTTGACTCCCCTGTTACTCTGCCCAGCAGACACGTAAAGGACAATCATTGTGTTTGGATGAATCGATACTGCAGCCAGCACAGCGCACTGCTCACAGACTAACTCTTCACCACAGGCTGCCTTTGGTACCATGGTGTGCCTCATGGACCAAATGACTTCTGTTGACTTAGCCTAACACGGGTTCTCAAAGCCAATACTTTCCTGAGTTCTTGTATAGCTGCTTGCCTTCAGACGACATTTAAGACTTTTGTTGAAAGAAAAACATCTTGTAGGACTGGTACTGAACTACTTCAAACAAAACCCAGGCTACATATAACCACCACTGATTAGATATGTTTTACAGTTGATGAATGAATGCACTACAGTGGTCCCTCATTTATCGTGGGGGATAGGTTCTAAAAATAACACGCAATAGATGAAATCCGCTAAGTAATCAGCTTTATTTTTTTACAATTATTATATCTTTTAAGCTCATAAAACACCTAACCACACACTTTTATACACATTTCTCAGACAGGCATCAACATTTTTTCACATTCCTCTCTTATTTAAACAAATTACACAAAAAAAAATCTGCGAAACAGCGAGGCCGCGAAAGGTGAACCGCGTTATAGTGAGGGACGACTGTACATCCATTGAACAAGCATTGTAAAATCATTTAGTACATCACTGAAATGTTCACAGAAAGTTATAAAATTCAATAGTCAGATTTATTTCGAATACTCTCACATACTCTGGTACTGCACTTTTGTGGAGGTGGTGGTATTATATGTTGCCATCAGTGTTGTTGTACTCCAGTTCGGTCTTGGTCTTGAGACCAGGCTCAACACCACTCATCCTCATCTTCAACTCAACCATATCATCTCCGAAAAACAGGACTCTGAATTTTAGTTTAAGATCAGTCAAGACTCTGTGCATTTTGCTGTCTGGTCTTGATCTTGACTTGGTCTCAACCCATCAAAGTCTCAGTCTTGTCTCGGTCTTAATACATCCTGGTCTTGGTTTAGTTGGTCTCTACAACACTGGTTGTTATACTGTCTGTTTTAGATCTGGTAGATCTGGTTTATGCTGCTGTCCGTCTTGGCCGGACTCCCTTGAGAAAGAGATTTTTAATCTCAGCGGGAGCTTCTGGTTAAATAAAGGTTAATAAATGAGCAATTACATGAAACACGCCTAAACAAACCAATTATTTGTGGTTTTCAATGTATCATGGGAGAGTAGGAACATATTATCCATAACCAATTGACCTTTAATGATTTCACAGCTTGGATTTCTTACATGCAACATGACTGTAGAGCAGCTTTTTTTTATTGATTTCAAGGGAAGAGTTATTTCTGTAGCTGCTGGCTGATTGCAGTGCCTGATGCCCGGCGGCTGTAACAGAGCTAAGGATCTGCACGCTTTCAGCTGGAGAGGGAGCAGTAAGCCATGAAATAAGCTGCTGTCAAAGTTTGGCTGGAATGAGAGCATCCTGACTCTGCAGGCTCCCGGGTCAGGAAGGCACACAGCTGAAAACATTTCTCCTGACACTGATCTAAGCGTCTTCCTGTCAAAGATGAGCTGCACACTCTGTAATAGCCATCACAGTCTCCTGGCCAACATTTACATCTGGAGGAATGGCTCATCACACCCCATGTGTGTTTGCTTTCATGACATTAGAAAAGGAAATGGTCAGGATATTGAAGTGGAGATACGCTGAGAAGAAAGTAGCGGGGCACTTACAAGTCCCTCCTTGCTCTGCTGTCACGTTGCACACACACATTTGAGACTCATTTCAATGTGGAGCACACTCTGGTTTGTGGACGCCTTGAACACAATTAACTCACGGATGAGGAGGCAGAGAAGGAGGCCACTATTCTGCTCACACTCCCCAGCCGGTCGGCTAAAAGCAAAATGTGTTTGCTCTTGTGATGTAGCTGTGATGTGTGGGAAACCCCATGGGAAGTCAACTAAATCTTTGATAAGGTCTTCCTACTGTACTTCAGTGAGGTCCCGTAAAAGTAGTACGGGTTGTGGGTTTAACCTGAGGGTATATATATGTAGGTGTACAAAATCTACTTTAGCGGTCATACATTGCAGCTCACTGTTATGTGGCAATCAACCAACCAATAAAATGAATGCAAAGCAGCTGAAACTATTTCAAAGACAATTTGAATAAATCATATCTGCTACATTACACTGCATAAAAATAGTATTTAAAATATGTAATGTCAATGCAGGAGACTCTACATATAGAACAAACATCACGAGCGGCACCCATTCAGCAGTAAGTGGGGGAAGAAATGTATTTGACCCACATCTGCTGACTTGAAAGGTTAGTCACAGCCTATGGATGGCTGGTTAAGCATGGATAATAAAGGCCAGTGTAATCAATTAAACAACAGATGAGCGGTTTGAGACTTTTCACAGTCAATGCTCAGGCTCCAGGAGGTGGAACACATTTCCAGTATAGAGCAATTAAAAAAGATCTATATGTAGGCATACATGTGAAGATGGAAACCATGAAAACTTCAAATAACTAAAAATCAAAAATCATTTGGACTTTTCTCACAGATGTCCAGGACACCCCCACATGCACATACTGTAACTTAACTTATAAATTAGATTACTTATTGGCTGATTTACATCACCCCCCAATTACACCTTCAATAATCTTCATTTGTCACACAGAGGTCCACACATCTTAATGCACAGGTTTGTTTTAATCTTTTTCTTTGTCTCTTTTTTCTCTTTTGTTTACTATGTATTTAGTTTACTATGTAGGGTTGCAAAGGGTTAGACATTTTCCAGTAAATTTCAGGAAACTTGCCATGGGGGGAAGCTAAGCTTGGGAATTTTCCATGGGAAACTCCATGGGAATTAAATGGAAATTGGGGGCAATTTAAACCAACTGTATCATATGCAAACATAAATATAAATAACTTTTTGTCATAAGCAGGGATACAGAATAATACAATAAAAAAAGTTAAACTTAATCAAGTTTGAATTATTTTATTGAACAATATTATGTAGTCCACGAGCTCAAATGTGTGTCTACAATAGTCTCTGTGTGCTCTAAAGTGTGGTCCAGGTACAGAAATCACCTGTGCAGGTAGGGGGGGCGTGGCCTCAACAGCCCTGAAGTAAGCAGTGTGCTATAGTTTACTGTTAAGGGCCAACCTTCAGTTTTGTAAATTCCTGGGTTATTCCTGTTTATTCCCATAGAAAGTTTCCAACTTTAAAAATTCCCAGAATTTTACAATCCTTGTACTATGTACTCACCAGCTAAAACTCCTGTTGTATTCATCATGTCCTCTCCGTTTCTGTTGTTTTTCTTGCGGCGTATTGTAACCACATTATTGCACAATTTAAATGACTGACACCACAAAGCTGCATGGCATACAGCAGGCTGTTATGGCAGAACGCAAACAGAGCACAAAGTTAACACTTCACCAGACTCAACCCAACAAGATACAGAATACGGGTTCTGCTGGTGCTGCCAGGGTATCAACAAAAAACCTTTCCTGTGACAAACATACAAAACAGTATATCACTGTATTTCACATGCATTAAAACTTCCTGTGCTCCCTGACGTTTATGGTAAAAAAAAAAGTTACACAACGTCGCTTTAATCAAGCCTCACTCCTACACTCATATATATAGGTTAACATGTAGCAGTTCAAATCAGAAGGGCTGAGGTCAGAGAGAGACTGATTTCTGACAGAGTGCTCCAGTTAAAAACCAGAAACAGTGAACACATGCTCACGGACAGTTTTTGAGAGAACAAAGACGCGACAGCAGCACAAACACGGACACCGCCTTGTAGAGATGGAGGAAAAAAAGTGGAGCACAACCCAACACACACACACACACACACACACACACACACACACACACACACACACACACACACACACACACACACACACACACACACACACACACACACACACACACACACACAGTATACCCACTTTACTGGTGGGGGTCTAGGCCCGTTGCCATAGTTACAACATCAGTGTGCAGATGTGGAGACGACACCCACTGTGGAGGAACGCTGGCTGTTAAATATGTGTTTGAACGGCTGAAAACAAGCTCAGTTACTATCTGCAGGCATGTTTAATGAGAGCACACAAGAAGCCTCATCAAGAGTGACAATGACTAAACAAGAGTGTGTTTCTGTAAATAAAACGCACTGTGTACACCTGACACCACCTGACACCAGGAAACAAAAGCCAACAGCACCAAAGACAGGGGTTTTTGAATAAGGACATAATGTGGATGATCGAAATAATAAGTGCTGTGAATGGGGGCAGCAACAAATTGAATTTTAGCCACAAAAAAAAAAAACTCTTTCCAAAAGGAAAATCAAACTCTGCTCTTGGGGGGACGAAGGCTGCAACGAAGAGCCTGCGACTGCCCCAGCCGCGGGGTTTCGGGGAGCGATCCCTTCTTCCCGATTGATGGCAAAGCGACCCTCAGACAGGCGAGATTTATATATCTCTGTCCAAAGTCACCAGTCCATGGCTGGTGAAAGCACCCAACGCAGAAGTGACAAAAACTGTAATTCCTCGAGCTACCACTTGAGGCTAGTTACAGAACACTTCAATCTCCATAAGTCCCCATGTTCAAATTTCCAACTTCACAGCAGAAATAAACATGTTTACAGCCTCAGGTCTACCATGAGCCACATCTTTGCTGATTTTATCGATAAGCCGGGAGGCAGAAGAGGCTGTGGCCAGCAGCAAAGATTTTGAGCTTAAAATAAAAACCTGCAGGTGAGGTCACACATAAGCTATGCCATACCGTCATTGGAAAATACAGACTTCATGTCCAGAAGCTTCATTCTTCACAAAATGTGGATAACATCACTGTTCAAACAGTAGTTGTAGTACATTTTTAAAAAAGTCTCCCAGTCTCAGAGTATCTCGGAATATGGGTGGATGACACACTGACTTCATACTCACTCCGATAAGCAGCAAGATAAGATGTTGTTGGTCTACATTGTTATCTGCCGTAAATCTTGGTGACATACTGGAGACTCAGATTCTGTTTCCTCAACTTGGCAGAACTGATGGGATTTCTGACACAACTTCATTTTGTGTTTTCACCCACTTTATTCTCTGTACACCGGGTGTGAAATAAATGCTGCCTGCTAACATTCAAACCACACTTTTAAAACATGTTTTATAAGGAATAAAACTCTTTTCAATCAGATCAGAGTGTAAACTAGTCCATTTCCTGTTTAACTTCCTGAGAGGACATCTTGGCCGTTTAACAGTTGACCTACATCAGCTCTACCGTGTTGAAGACTGGTACTAGCGGACTTACTGAAGGACACAGCTGCTGTGGTTGGTTAATGGGGTTAGAGCAAGAAGTAGGCAACAAGTGACAAACAAGGTAACAGTTTCCCACCAAAACACAGCTGAGGCTGGTGCAAGGCAAGACGAGAGAGGGTGTCACCTCAGTGACGTGGCTGGGTGACCTGGCTGGCTGCTGTCCTGCTGCCACAGACACGATGTGGGCCAAGCAGGCGGAGGCAGCTGCTGTCAGGGCACCAGGTTAAGCCCAGAGGGATTGTCAAGAGGCCATATGTTGCCTCAAACACACACACACACACACACACACACACACACACACACACACACACACACACACACACACACACACACACACACACACACACACACACACACACACACACACACACACACACACACACACACACACACACACACACACACACACACACACACACACACACACACACTAAAGCAAGCAACACACTAAAGCAAGCAAGTCTAAGAGGGAAAAGACCATTCAGCTAAGTTTGCACTTCTGCAGAAAGAAAAGTTTCAAATCACTTTGTGTCCTGCAATGCCCACCACCCCATTCAGTGCTGCCCACATTTATCTATTATTTGTTTTTTTGAAGATACGTGTAGATACTTTTAGACAATGTTCAGGATTCCACCAGAAGTGTTGCAGCATGTTTCAGAAGTCCTCTGTTCTACTCCGGAGAATACGCAGATGGGGTCCGGTCAAATAGTCGATTTTGCTCAGGAAGGTTCCTCACAGAGTGAAATGACCCATGTTAATGTAGTGGTTAAGAGACGAGCGTATTCTCTAAATGTTAAGGAAAGGAGCTTCATTGCTTCATTCCTTATCTCCTTTAGCGTAGGCTACACCAGACTATCCTTTATAAAAAGAAAGGAAATAATGCCGTCCCACAATTCCATGCAACAACAAAAACATTTAATCATTCACAACCAGACGTGATATAAATTGGGTTGTCCATGTATGTATGTATGTATATATCGTGTACGAAACAAAACAGTAAGAACGCACAAGGATCTATCTGTGAACATTGTTGTTTCAATCACAGACCACTTCAATAACCGCCCTCGCAGAATGGCGTAGCCTAGTGTGGATTTGGATTCTCTGAGCGCAACGGATGTTTCTTCCTAAGTCCTTGAATTCTCTTTCATATCTTTCCTTGACCGCATGATGTTTTCCATCAAGGTCAAGGAAAAGTGTTTAGGAAAGGACAAGGTTGTTTATTCAACCGGATACAGTTGAATAGTCAAAAAACAGCATAGAGAATCCAGTCAATTTCAAAATAAAAACACCCTTCGCAGACTCCTGATTGGAAAATGACAAACAACAAAAGAGACAAAACAAGGGAATTTTAACTACGTAGCTTCCTTACTCATGGTAGAAGCACATAAACCAAGAAAAATGACCAAATCTGAACCACCGACCCACTGAATGAGCTATAGAGCTGCTGGTCGCAGCTAAAGATCCGTCTCTGTTTTATCATTAAAGTCAAAGCAGAAATGCTTTCTGCGATCATCAACGAGCCATGAGCCCAGGCTGAGGTCACCACAACTTAAATGTACCTGCAAACAATTTTAAACATTCTGATCTCATGTCAAACATGCTGCCAGTTAGGTCATCTCAAGCTGCAAAGACAACCAAAATTCTGGTCCAGACGGCTTCGGCTACAACAACTTGTTTAAATGTTTGTCCTTTAGACATCTACAAAAGGCTGACATCCACCCCGGATAAATCTACACAGCATATCCGACTAAGCTTACCCATGTAGCCGAGCCTCCACTTGGAAAAAGCCACAATGCTGCTGCCTATCCAGAAGAACTCCTCTAACACGCTGGACATAGAGGCCTGCTGCTGGCTCTTCAACTCAGCCACCTCCTTCTGTTTCTGCTTGTCCCCCTCTGAGGTGAAAGCCCCTTTAGCCGGAGGCGAGGGCTTGTCTCCGGTAGCAGCAGTGGTAGTGGAACGCATCAGAGCTGAAGACATTTGGCCCAAGGGGAAAAAACTCTTGTTCTTAGACGGGTTCATTGGGATTGACTGAGATTAGAGGTTGTTGCCTAGAAGCCAAAGGGATGTTCCCATGAAGATTACATTTGAGAATAAATTTTGGGTAAAGCAGGTACGCAAAATAGACATTTGAGGAAATGTTCTTTTTTTTCGCTCTTTAAAAATTCAGATATATTTTCAACAACACTTGCTGCTACTTTCCTTCCTTGGTTCAAAGCATCCGATAAAAAAAGCCAACAGAAAAAAAAAAATCCTCAGCCACCGAGTGATATCAACAGTTGGTCAATAATCTTGTGATGTTATTGCCGCAGCAAATCTGTTTATTGCACTGCCATCTCCTCAATATTCTTTCATCTCAAAGACCAAAAAGATGCAGCAGAATGTCTTCAAAGGTACAATTTGTCTTGCTTTGCTTTTGTCTTTGCTCTGCCACCGTTTCTTCATTTCTTCCCTCAGCAGCTCAGAAAAAGGCTGGCCCTCTTATGAAAGAAAGACTGTGAGTGCATCGGTGGACAGCAGAAAAGACGTGGAAGCGCACAACACGCAAGTGGTTAACTGTGCAACATGTGTTGGGAGGGCAGAAATCCTAAATCCCCTCAGAAGCAGTAATCCTGGTCTAGGAGATTTGCTAAATGTGTGGAGTGAAACACAGTGACCCAGAGAGAAAGACAGAGAGAACAGAGGGGAGGACACGATAGACCCCCTAATACAGACAGATACTTTTATTCTCCAGAACCAATTAAAGTGTCTTAGATGTCAGAAGGTGTTTTCTCTGAGGACAGACGGAGCTTTATTCCCACACCTGTCTGCAGACATTACATGGCCCCAGCCGAGCTCCACGTGAAGGAATCGTTTTATCAATTACCCTGCACACACTGGCTGCCTTAACCGAGGCTCTGCATCATCATTGGGACAAGATTGAAAACGATGTTTCATTCTTTCGGCGTGCATGTAAATCCTTTAACCACACACATTTCGAGCAAACGCAGCAGTTCTCATTAGTTTAGCGCGTGCTTGAAAGTAATACCATTACACTATGTCGGTTTTCACAAACTCTGAATACTCTGTTTGCCGTGGCTGCAAAAACTCCATCACAACACCGCCTCCAAAAACACAAATGCAGACTGTGTGGCTGAAATAGGTCAAGTTTCAGGGCTGACAGCTCGATGCAGCAGTCTGAGCACGTTGAAGCAGTGTCAGAACTCTGGACCTGGATCTCTGACCAGCCGTCGAGCAGTCCGCTTGACAAGCAGGTGCCAGGTTCTGAATATGGAACAGAGCTGACAAAATCTGACACTGAGGCAACACAACAAGCATAAAGTGCTGACAGATCTGTCCGCGGCAGAGAAACCAAAATAAAAACAGAACTTGCTGGTTGCGTTCCAGAAATAACATTCATTCACACACACAGACATACAGGGTAACAAATACAGATGACCTTTAGTGTCTGCATGAGACATGCCTGCTTCACATCTACACACCAAATGGCAAAAGGCAGCCACATTCATCAGCAAACATCTGAGAGGAAACAAGTTCAGGGAATTAAATCGGTGATTGCTGGTGCCACACAAAGGCAACTTAGACAATCTTGTGTCCTTTGAAACTTGTGAGATAAGCTCCCTGTCTCCTTTGTCTCCTGGTTATCAGAATTAGGATTTTATCTCTCATTTGGTGTCACAAAGTACTGAATAGGATTAGCATGCTGGCTGCGGCTGATAAAGAACCACCACACAGTACACAAACACAAATCCTGTGAACCTTCAGCATGTGTATTTCTCAGTTCAACATCTCAACAAACCGAAAACAAAAAACATCTGTGAGCAGATACCTGCTCTGCACAGAAGACGTAAATATTTCACACGCAAGGTTTAAGCCCAGTTAATTCACACGTGTGTCAAAAAGAGAGAGAGAGATGAGGTCACTGACGAACTCTAAGTTCAGTCCAGGAGCAGAAGCTGTACACGTACATGATCACAATCACAATGAGAAGGATTTCTGCTCTGCTGGAACTGTATCATCTCTGTGAAATGAGACTGGGGTCTGAACAAGGACCGGAACGAGATCAGCTTCATGCCAGGTGGAGTGAAACACTCTGAAAGACTCTGCAGCCCTATCACTGGACCTTTATGAGTCTCTGAAGGCTCATAATACACTGTCGGAGAGAGAAAGGACGAGAAGCCAACACTAAATATTTAGTAAGTGGATGTTTTTATAGAAGAGGAAGCCTCTAACACACATTTTACAGTATAGGACGGGAATTTGGGCAGTGAATGCATTCTCAAATATGAATGCAGAATTCAAATGCTGGATTTAATGACTTCATTTTAATCGCTGCAGCCACCGACTTCCACACTCTACAGATCCCCCTATAAGAACAAGCAGATTCTTCTCAACACGCGAGCACAAACACAAATGTGCTCAGCTCACCGCTGAGACTCCGGATGTCGTCTCCAGCAAAGCTGTTAAATCTGGCTTTACCTTCCTAACATGTTAGCTAGAATTAAACTAAAACGATGTGGAGTGATTTACATCAGAGCTCCGTCTGAGACCAGAAACCAGACCACAGAGAGAGAGAGGGGCTCAGCCTCTGGATGCAATCATTGCTCCAATCTGCTCCGCTTGTAAACACTGCAGTGTTAAGGATGCTTCCTTCACGTTCATCAGCTTTAAAAAGGCGTGTAGGATTCAGCGGCACCCAGCAGTGAAGGAGCAGATTGCGACCAATTGAATACTCCTGGCCTCACTGTGGAAAAACTGTGATTGCCAAGTTCATATTAAAAAGCAAAAAGTCCATTTCTAGATCAGCGTTTACCATTTGTTTTTATATTGTTCTTTGTTTTATATGTCTAATATTTCATGTTCTATGTACAGCACTTTGTGTCAGCTGCAGTGCTTTATAAATAAAGTTGAGTTGAGTTTATCATGGCAGACTACATGGCAGGACCCGCTCTCACTGTAAATATAAGAGCTCATTATAAAACAGGTGATCATACATTAATAAAAACATAGTTATCAATATTGTATTCCATTCCTGTAAAGATGGGCCTTCAACAGAGAGCCTACTGACAGGTTGAGCCCACTAAAAAACGAAAATTTTAATAAAACACAATGCTGCTTCATGGATTCTTTCAATGCCGAATTCATTGGATGACCCATCAAACAACAATCATGCATGAATAATTCCATGTTCTCATACATATGCATGTCAAGTAAGCAGGGAAACGCAAAGTTGACAGATTTCTTTACGGAGTTTGGGTGATGAGCGGCAGAGGACAGAGCGTGTACTTTATGTTTTGTAGGTAACAACAGCGTGTGTGTCATCAAAAAGACAGAGTGAAGTGACTCACCGTGACCCCGGGCCTTGGCTTTTTTCACTTTTTGGCCGAGCACACATTCTGACAGGCTGTTTTCAAACACTAAGTTGGGTTTACTGTGCCGTTTTCGCACTTTGGACCAAGTGGCGTAAATATGTATTTTCGACGTCTTGTCATTGAGATACCAGAGATGAGCGGAGTCGTGGAAAGTGGCAATCTGTGGCATAACAAGTCAGCTCTCAGGAGTCTCATTAAAAAGCACCGCGAAACACGTTACAGAGGAGCTCTTCATGAATATCCACACATCACATCGAAGTCAAATCTCATTTCTGCCGGATCTCGTTTCTCAGGTGGAGCTCACGCAGGTGCACACGCGTGTTGCCTTCAGGCGCACATTAGAATATGGGAAATGTTACCTCTGCGACAAAGCAGCACTTTTAAAATGCTGAATAATAACAACTGTTGAGCTATAAATGCATTCATAGATTTTTCTACATTTCTAAATGTATAATAAATAGGCAACCTTTATAAATTAAATATGGAAACAGCATTCTGTAGTTTTATACAATAAATATATACCAGTAGCTAGCCAAAAATGTGCGAATGAACACCTTGTCATTTTTACTTAAGACAGAAGACCAATTAATTTGTTTGCATTAATGAACTACAGCTCCCTGGAGACCTTGACAGCACACCTGCTGCTAAGACTCATGGGATATGTTGTCATGTTTGATATTTCAGAAAAGATCCTCATGTAAATTTAGATAGATGTAAAATTCCCATCACGTTGTTTGTCTTGTGGTAATTTCAAGTCTGAACTGGCAATAGAAGTCATGGAACCATGTTTAACCAACATCTTTTTTAAATGTATCAATAAAAGTGATTTTAAATGTTGATGTTTCAGCATATGAAATGTGTCCTAAGTCAGGCGAACACAAACACTTGAACCTGCACACGACATACATATAAAGTATAATATAATGCAGTTTTTGACCTGCCGTTGGACCTCAAGATGATGTATAAATTCATAACCCTGCACAACATGTATGCCCATTAGGCACAAGTAGGTCAGTGGAAAGTAGGACAAAGCCCTATAGTGGCTAGTTTTTACAGAGAGAGCATCTCCTTCCATCGTGTTGTGTTTGTAATAGTAATAACTGCCTCAATTAGCGACGGGGCACAAACACTTGACCATTAAAGTGGACACATAGGTTACCTTCAAGTCTGATTACTGTTGACAAGCAGTGGTAATGTGCCCTGAGGAATTCTGGGATCTCAGGTCTTTTTGTTGTTGTTGTTTCATTTAATCATTGTTTCCTGTCAGAATGCTCCCATCGGACGCTCGGAGTCTGCAGGTGTTTTCAATTCTCCTCTTCTTCCATGATGCAACCACTCAGAGTCCAAAGTCCCAAGTGTAACTTGGTTTATCAAAGATGTGTTTCCAGATATCAAGGAGAACCACTAACTTCTCAAAACAGCTGGACTCATGATAGTGCAGTGCTGCTTTTAAGTTAAGGTGTTCTTGCTCTCATCTAATTTTTGAATCCATTAATTTTTTTTTACAGAGAGCATATGCACTTGTTGAGGTCGGACACCAGATGGATTTCTGTTAGAGCTAAATGCCAGTCAAGTCCTTTTTCATGTTACCAAAATAATGGCAAAAATAATTTGCTCCAGTGTTGATTAGGTGTAAAAAACAAAACAAAACTGTATTGTGTAGAATCTGATCCACTGAAACAGCGCTGAGAACCACAATGACAAACTGGATTTAAATGTCAGCTCTTAAACCCTTTAATGGAGCTCACAACAGCTTGGTCAAGCACTTAAATTTTAAATTGATACATTTTGATTATTACAAAATATGTAAGAAGTAAATGAATGAATTCTGCTGCTTCTTAAAGGGTGACACCATCAAATGTTTGAAGCACCATGTCAAGAACTGTTATATTCACTAGTTCTAACAAGAAACTTCATTTAAATGCCTGTGAGGGGCTTGAAAATATAATTTTAATGAGCGACAAGAGAATAAATTGTATAATGACTGGGACAGTGTGATGGTTTATTTCCTGCAAATGAAGCTGCTGAGTTCATGAACTAGCCTCAGGGTGGAGAACATGCAGGTAGATCCATTAATGATACTTCCCTTTATACCTCTGCATTGACCTGCTTTGTTCTGCCATTTTGTCTGATTTGGAGATACTGCAGGCTAAATAACTAATGACTCCCACCACGGTAGACTGGAAAGTTGCATCTCCAAACCAGCAGGGAGAAGAAATAATGAAATGTATTAATGGAAAACAATTTGCTGAGGGAGGGCACAGAAACCTGCCTTTGATTCCAAAGTGATACGGCACAGACAGAAATCCAAAAAGATTTTGACACTTCCTGTGAGGGATTACTCCAGAAAGCACCGTCCTAGATATAATCAGGGTGGAACCAGCTGAGAACTCTTCATACAGAGGAGGTGAGCCCAGAGGTGATGAGACTTAGCTCTAATATGAAACAAAAACAGTCTCAAATGAAAGATAGAAAGGTGTGTATGTGTGTGTGAGAGAGAGAGAGAGACGGAGAGGAATCAACTCCCTCTTGGCAGCTATAAATAACAAAAACAGGATATTACATCAACCTCTGCATGGGCACAGGACATATTAGGGCCAGACCTGCTCTGTCTGTGGAGTTTATAATGCCCTTGTGCACTTAGCATTATTACTGCTCATTGCATGAAGGGTCTCAGCAGTCCGAATGTGGATCTGTTTCCACACCGTCCACCACTCATCATTTTGTTGTAGCTTTTCATTTTTATGATATTATCAAACACGCTGGTTTAGAATAGAAGCTGTAGTTTTCATCCTAATAGACCTTAAGAGGCCACTTACGTATGAAAAGTGATGACAGAAACAGACAACAGAAGGCTGGCAGGGGAAAGACTAATCTGGCCAGTAGCTTTTAAAATATCTTTAGCTTTCTCACAGGAAGCTGAACCAATCAACAAACCGAGATCTCTCTGAGAAAAGAACCAATAAAGCAATAAAAAAAAAACAACTAACTCAAACTTTAAAGCATTTAAAGGTCCAGTGTGTCCAATTCAGGGGTCTCTATTCACAGAATGTGCAGAAATGGAAAATAATATTTATAATTGTTTTCATTAGTGTATAATTACCTGGAAATAAGAATTGTGTGTGTGTGTGTGTGTGTGTGTGTGTGTGTGTGTGTGTGTGTGTGTGTGTGTGTGTGTGTGTGTGTGTGTGTGTGTGTGTGTGTGTGTGTGTTTGTTAACAATGAGCCTTTTATATCTACTGAGCCTGCAGAACCCACCAGGTTGAGCCGTTTCTACAGAAGTCCAGAACAAACAAAAAAACTGAACACTGGCAGCAGACAAAATCTTTCATGATCATTCTGTTGTTTTCCTTCACACTAGGAAATAGGTGAGACAGTGGCAGAGACATCAGTAACTACACCTCTGCTACAATGTATGATATAATACAGTCCACACTGTATACATCAGACTTTCAGAATGCTAAATGTAAAGCTGACACAATTCCAAATAACGCTACAACACAAATGGCTGCAAAGACAAGAGGAAAATATGGTCATAAGTATTGGTCAGTCACACACAGTCGTTGTGTACAGTACACTGCTAGTTACTGCAAGTTTTTTAATTAATTAATTATTATTTTTATATTTTCTTTCTTCTTTATGTATCTATGTATGTATTTATAGCACTTTTTTCCCATGCAACATGCAGCAACAGCTAAATTGTTTTATACTGTGTTATATACTATGCTATCTTTTATATATACATTTCCTTGTAGCTCACTGTGATATATGACCTGTTGACTCAGGACATTTATACTCAACTCTCGTTTTATTAGCAGTTTCATTGGTTCAGTTCATAATCACACACATGTGTGTCTTTGTGTCTGTGTACACACTCCACCCACACTCCTTCTATGTGGATTAGGATTTATTCGAGCCAACGTGCATAATACAAACAAAACAAAAAATAAAACAAGAGGGGACATTTCTTCTGCTGCTGCCCACACTTTAACAAGAAAAGAGAGAGACGCTCCGTCCTGCCTCCTCCTTTATTTTGTCTCCGCTTTGCCAGATTCAAATGAAGAAACAACAGATTTACCGTCCATTTATAGAAGAGTGAAAAAAGAGAGATGGCCAAGCAAACACCACAAAGCAAAAATAGGCTCTTCTTTATGTTTTCACATTGCTGAATTTTACACACGTTGTTTGGGATTCAAATAGTCTAAACTAGAAGCTGGTTTTAATAAACCAACACACTTGGACACAACCTGCAGTACCTATCCCTCTGGTAGGTGAAGAAGATCTTCTACCCACGGGCCACTGTGATGACAACCGGACACACTTAATGTCAGGAACAAACCCTCCGACATCCACTACATATATGCATTTTATATGGCTATAAATCTAGCTGCTACAGTGTGTTTTTTTTGCTGAATGTTAACCCTGACCTGCATCTATCTACCAATCTGTTACCATTTAACCTGCCCGCAGTCTCCTGAACCTCTGAAACGATCCTGTTGTCTGTCTGCATTCAAGGTCCCTCCCCCCCTGTTGCCACTCTCCTGCATCCCCGTGACAACTTAGTCCAGCCAGGATGAAAGAGCAGGACCCTGGTGTGGAGTTACCAAACCATCTGAAGCTGCCAGATGGCATGGCGGCACAGAGGATGCTGAGGCCTGCTGCTTGGCTCAGCAGGGGCACGACAACGGTCGCAGCGTGTGTGTTGTGGAGTGGATTCGGAAGATTAGCTGCGGCTGGATCCCTTGAAATCTTCTCAGGTGCTCGTAAACACACAATAACCCGTGTGTGTGCTTGTGTGCACAGAGGGTTTCTTTCTGAAAACCTTTTCTAAGTCTGGCAAATGCTTTCGCTGCTGAGTGTACACACACACACACACAGCCAAATATGGCTTCTGTCCTCTTGTTCATGCCCATCTCTACACCATAGACCATCAATACTAAATCACTAACTGAATGAATGAAGATATAACAAAGCAGCATTAGCTACATGAAATAACTACAATGCTGCGCAGTTTATTTTGGCGGTGTGGCTCGGTTTGTGTGAGGCTCGACACACAGACTGTCTCTGAGCTTCCAACCCCTCTGGCAGAGTCTGAGCTACACAACATGATGAAAGGAAACACGGTATTCATGAACAACAGAATGCGCATGGAGGCCGGGGAAGGTCAGGGATGATAAATCGCAGCCAAGTTACAGAGCTCACCAAACGGACAGTAATAGACAGCAGAAGACATGTTGGTGCCAATTGGACCTGCTAGTGTTAGCGATGGGTCACAGACATGGTTATACTTGATTGAATGGTGGGTGATCATGTGACCATGAAACTATGTGTGTGTGTGTGAACTCCTGCCAGGCTTCATTTTAAGGAACCTTTAAGTGTACCAGTATCAGCCATTTTGTATTGCTGCAGGTCTCAGGTGTGTGTCAGTGTGCCTAACACCCGAAACAGATCAGAGTGGACTTTCTATTAGCTCTGATCATGTGCTGCAGCATCTTCATCACAGGGGAACAATGGGGTTTTTTTGTCTGGATTGCTGGAGCGTGTCCATCCACTTGTTTTCAAGAGCATTTTCAATTTGCACATAAGTGGAAACACGGGAAATCCAGGAAGCATGTGATTCAAGCATCACTTTAAAGATGTGAATACATCCAATCTGTGAGGACCGATGAGGAGATCGCTCGCTTCCTCACAATGACGCATGAAACAAACAGAACATCCACATGTTTTTACATCATTGGAGTTTTGACTGGGGCTCTTTTTTTTTGATCTCGTCATTGCATCCTCTGCTTGTGTGTGTGATTCAATGACAGCAAACAGCAGAATTATTATTGCATTGAGTAGTGGATAGAAACCAACCTCTGTAGCTGGGAAATGGAGCCAACGCAGAAGTGCCAAAAACTGTAATACCTCGAGCGACTGCTTGAGACAGGCTGTAGAACATTTCAATCTCCATAACCATTCACACACAATCACACCTACAGACGATTTAGAGTTAACCTGTTAAGATTCATGTCTTTGGACTGTGGGAGGAAGGCGGAGTACCTGGAAAGAACCCATGCAGACACCAGGAGAACATGCACACTCCACACAGAAAGGGCCCAGCTCCATAAACAAACTTTAGATTGGGGTTTTTTAGGTTGGTTGAACATTTGAAGATGTACAACAAATATTTAACGCATTATTCAATCATGAATATAATCACCAATTACAGCCGTGCTCCTAAAAGCAAAGAGTGAGTACTGTAATTCATCACATCTGCATGTGAGTGAGTCATTTTCTGGATCCATCATACTTCAGAATTGTGAAAAATAAAAGAGCTTTGTGTCTGTGCAGGTAAAAAGGAAAGTGTGTGGGGGGAGAAAGGGAGAGTTGCATCCAGCAGGTGGTGAACCTTTAAATCGCAGGGTTATCAAAGAGGAGCCGATTTCAAAGATCTATCAGGTTCCTCAAGGGGAAAAGCTTGCGTTAAAGCCAGAGATCACTTCCTTTAGAAAGAGAGACTCATGGACCGAGCTGAGGAAGGAGGCGAGCAGGCGAGGAACAAAAGAGGGAAGAGATGTCGGCGTAAACGAATCTGCTATTCCACAGATTCTCCTTTCGAGTTTCATTCCACTTTGTGTTTTTTATTCTCTCACTTTTATTTCCAGAGCTTTCTCTTCCATCTCACACCTGCAAAAGCTGTCAGCGCTCCACTCGAATCAGCTTTACTCAACAGCGCTTGTTTCCGTGGCCAATTATAGATGCAGTCCAAACGTGCTGGATGAAACAAAGGGAAATCGTTCATTGTCTGCCTCCATTCAGCTTTTAATTCAAACAAAAAAGCACAGCTAATGCCCAGAGGCAGTTCACTTCTACCGCTGACTGTCTCATTACTATCAATATAATGACACACCAAAGAAAAATATGACAGCTCCATTCATATTTCCAGCTCCACAAATGGTGTTTTGGCTGCAATTTGTAGAACAGTGGGGAATTTTTTAATGCTTGCATACCAACAGGCAACACATTTCACACAAACTATGACTCTGTATTGAACCCAGAGAGACGGTATCATTGTGCAATGCCATTAAGCTGCAACAGAACATGATCATAAAATGTTATTGGTGCATTGTGTTTCACACGATTTTGCATATAAATCATAGTGTACAGCAGAGAAGTAGGTAACAAAAGCCAGATTTGAAGCAGTGGTGTTATAGCTATGAGGTAAGTATGTTAGAGCACTCTGTCTAATGACGTGCAGATGACCTGTGAAGACGTCACATACGCCTAAAAGTCAAAAGAAGTCATCTAAGGATCCAAAGACATCATATATAAAAACACAAAGACTTAAATAGGTCTGCAAAAGCCAAACATGGACCCATAAAGACCTACAGACATCATTTATACAGCAGCTCTACTGATGTCATCTAGGGACCTAATGACATCATCAAAAGTATCGAAGGTAACATGTAAAGATATCTAACACCTAAAGCTGACACCTTTAGGAACTCATCTGCACCTGAATTTAATACAGGAAACCTGCATGTTCATGTTCAGGTGTAACTGCATACACAACACATTGTGTTAGTGATGGCGTAAGCTGAGTTTATACAAGAGCTGCAGCACGATTTAGCAGATCTGTCCACCACCCTCACCTTATTTGCATATCGAGATCTCGTCACATTGTAGGCATAATCAACGGGAATACAAATGAATATCACCCTGCAGAGAGAACATGTTCAGGTGTGATATATCCAGATCACATGTACAGTATATACCAGGTCTCAGAGTCTAAACTTTGATATTTGGACATGAAACATGAAGCCACGGTGGAAGTCCAGTGTAACCAGCGTTAAAGCTAAACTGATATCTTGTTGGTGATGTTAGCCCTATCACTGTGAACCAGCAGCCTCAGTGCAGAGGATCAGCAGGCCTCTCTCTTTCAGTGCCGCGCGATGAGTCCATTAGCACCTGCACACACTAAGAGCTGTGGATTGCTGTCACATAATCACTGAGAGAGAGAGAGAGAGAGAGAGAGAGAGAGAGAGAGAGAGAGAGAGAGAGAGAGAGAGAGAGAGAGAGAGAGAGAGAGAGAGAGAGAGAGAGAGAGAGAGAGAGAGAAAGAGAGAGGCGAATGGCTGACAGAGGTTAGACGTGATTATTCTCTGTGATGTGTGTGATGCCCAGACTAAATATACTTTGACCTGAGAGCAATTATATGTGGGAGGGAGGGTAACAGGAGGTCTAACACTGTGACTCAGGCTGGAGTCTATGATATGAGAAGAGGAGGGATGCTCACCTGGACACACCTGAGAGAGTTTAAGTTTGAATCAGTCCACATGCAGTCCTGAGATATTTTTAAAAAAATGGATCCCAGGGTCACACCAAAAGTTGTCTCCTTAAGTCTCTGACAGCTGGAGCATGTTGGTGTAACTTTATCGCTGCTCAATCAGGAAGATACTTTTTGTGCTGAGGATTTATCATCAGGGACCTATTTTTTCAATTTTTCCAATCAAATATATTTAGAAATGAACAACGTATCACAAAGTTGTGTAAAGAACACCAAAGGTGCTGCAAAGGACCAACAAATGGTTTCTTAAGGCACCACAAAACAACAGTAACAAAAACAATTTCCCTACAGGGATTAATAAAGTACTCCTGGTTCTGATTCTGAAAAGGTGCTCCAAAGAACATAACATAACAGTCAGCTAACTACCGCCAAGAGCAAAGAAATCACATTTAAAAAGAAGTGCTGCCTTTTTGACTCTTACATTATAATATATGTAATATTCTGATTCTGGACTGTTCATCAGACAAAACAACAGATTTCAACATGTCAGCTTGGGATTTTGGAGACTGTGATGGAATGTTTTACTGTGTTCTGATGTTTTATGCTTTCTTATGTTTTTTCATGCTATCACCAGACATCAAGTAAGTCCATAGATCACACAAATAAAGATGAATAAAGAACCATTAGTCCTTCAAAGAATTACATGAAGTATTTGAAGAATGAGACAAATAAAGAGGTTTTTCAGTTGGTCAAGGCTCTTTGTAGAAATGCAGAGTCTTTTGAAGAACCATTACTTGTGTGATTGTAAACCAACGCCAAGCCAGATGTCTTCAGGTCGACAGAGGTCTAAGGGCGCTTTCACACCAGCACAGTTTGGTCCACTTTAAACAGACCAGAGTTTGTTTCCTCGGACAGTCCGGTTCATTTGGGCAGGTGAGAAAGCTCACCCGAACTCTGGTCCACCTGAAAACCTGGGTCTCAGTCTGCTTCTGAGTAAACCCTGGTGCGGTTCACTTTTACAGCGGGAAAGCAAATGGTCTAGCCAGCAACCCAAAGATCAGAAAGCCAATCGATGAGGGGGTTTTCTTCCACCTGGTCAGTGCTTGTTTTGGGCAGGAGGTTTGCTTTTAAAAGCGCATTGTGAAAGTGAACCAAACCAAATGAAGGTGTGAAACTTTTCAGCATTCCCTGCACAATCGAACCGAGTCCCCTGGACTATCCTGGTGTGAAAGCAACATAAAGAACCAAAGAAAAAACTATTCGCCATTCTGCTTTACTGGTAAGAAATAGACCAGAGAGAGGCTAAGAGTGTGACTTACTACACACATAATACAAACTACCAAAGAGTTTTTTCCTTAACAGCATGCAGCTCAGTATACAGGATATTCACAGCTCCTTCCAAGCAATGTTACAATAACTGTAGGAAAGCGAACAAAAGCGTGTTACAGAGAGAAGCGATCTGAACAGTCTGGCATGCCACTGAGATGTGTGAGGAGCTGAGAACAGTCAGTCATCTGTGAGAAATGTCCCTGTGGTCTGATAGTTTTCATACACTCACAGGGCTAATGACGTGCCTTGGCAAGTTCAATTCACCAATGCGTCAATCAATTTGCACTTTGTTACCAGGGAGCAACGCTTTTCGAGGCAGCCCCGCGGAGCAAAATACATGTTTTGACAGTAGCTTTCATGGGGGGGTCCTCATGATGATTTGAAAGTGGAGGCTTGGGATTGTTTTTTTGAAGAAGTCGAAAAGAACACACCCACTAGTTGGCATTTCTTTGTCGCTGCAGCAGCTGCATCTGTTAAAAAAAATAGTACCAACACAGATAGAGTGCCAAATCCATGCAGCATCCTGCAACGTGGATATTAGAAACTCCCACTAGTGCTCGACAACTTGTATCGACTCCTGAGCTAAACAAAGAAAAATCCATGAGGTGGATTTGGAGAGCCGTGTGAACTGTGATTACATCCCGAAGCCTCTCTCAACCAAACACACTCTGCTGTGTGTGTGCATGCTGTAATGCTCTCCCTCTTCACGCACAATTTAAAACATTCCTTGAATCTTGACGGCATGTCCCTCATACAAAGATACTAACCATGACAACATTTATGAAGCCCCGTATCAGAGACAATTTGCTCTGTGAACACTCCTCCACATCATCAGTGCGACGCTCATTAAATCTATTAGCATAACAAACCCATAGCCAGTGGTGCTAACTCCCCCTCACATGATCAGACTATTTTTAGCCGCGTGCGCTCGTATTCACCTGCAGCGGGCAAGAACACAAGGGAAATAATCAACTCAGGATATTGCATTAAGAGTGTAGGGCCGAAGGGTGCAAAGACATAGGGAACATGTTCCAGATGAAGAGTTTCATTCCAAAATACATTATCCATATGCAGCCTTTTCAAAATGAACTCTATCCATCTCATTTTCGTGCCTGCTGGTTGGCTGATCCGCCTTTACGGGCTCCCTGCAGCCGAGCAGATGTACAGTTGAGCCAAGATACAGAATTAAGTAGAAATTATAGAAGTTCAAAACTTAGTTCAAAACTAATTTGAGATAACTCCACAGGGGTGTTTGGGAAATGTTTCATCTGAGAAACAGATTCAATCTCTGCAGAAGCCACTTGATTTGAGTGTTTGGTACTTTGACTGACAGGAGAGGTTAAACACACATTTCACAATCACTGAAGTTTCAAGTTCAATCAAATCATTTGTCTCTGCAATCAAAAACAATCATTCCCTGGTCTGATCACTCCAATCACTGTTACAAGATGATTCATATGATTTTTCTTCTTATCGGCCACCTCTGTGGTTCAGGTTTGATTAAGTTTAGGTACAAAACTACTGGTAATGTTTCGAGAAAGATCACACCTGGGGTAGGTCGGTTAAAGGAGCCTTCAAACCACATAGATACTGACATGTGTATCTCATGTGAAATATAAATATGCCTCTGTTCAACAGCCTAAACCATTGTAGAAAATCCCCAAATGGCTGTGATGGCAATGGAAGCCGCCACATGAAGAGAGAAAAGGGGAGTTAACCTGGACGTTGAATAGGAGCACTTACAAAATCACAAAGCTTGTTGGAGGTAGCGTGAGGTGAAGAGTCCGGTCCAAACACTTTGTTTGAAGCATACTGTACTAATGCCGTTAGGGCAAAGTCACAGTCACGGTCAGTTGAAACCAACATTGACTATCTAAACCTGAACTTCACTATAAAAGCTTTTGTGTCTGTATAACAGCCAGTGCACACAGGATCCAGCTGCATCGGGTTCCGACTCCATCACAACTGCTAGAGATAGTCTGTTGTGTGTGTGTGTGTGTGTGTGTGTGTGTGTGTGTGTGTGTGTGTGTGTGTGTGTGTGTGTGTGTGTGTGTGTGTGTGTGTGTGTGTGTGTGTGCGTGTCCAGATCGTCTCACTCGTGGCTTCTTTTTTCTTTTCGAGCTGGGTCTATTTTTCTATTTTTGGTGGAGCATCTGAAGTGTGAAATTCACTTGTGAAAGTTTGTACATTTCTGAGTTTATTGGCTATTGACATGAAATGAATTTTTGCTTTTTTTTTGGAAAGAAAGAGAGAGAGAGAGAGGGAGAGAGAGAGAGAGAGAGAGAGAGAGAGAGAGAGAGAGAGAGAGAGAGAGAGAGGCAAAGTATTACATAATGTAAATTATGTAAATAAAGCTATTGCAAGCTGCTGAACTGCAGACACAAGAATAATTTCATAATCAGACAAAATAAACAAATACACAAATACACATCAATAACTGCATGACAGAGAGAGTTAAACGCAACATGTATTTTTAGACCATAATATAAATGTATCATCTGTGATACATCCCCAGTGGACACTGAGAAACACTCTGCAGCCAAATGCTGTGCGCGTTCTCCATAACAGTACTTTCACCCAAATGCTCAAAACAAATGCTGCTCACACTCAAACATTTGACACCTAACTGGTACCTGAGCGAGGGCTGTTTGCCATCTTGCAATCCTTCCAGTATTGACACTGTTTCCACACGTAAACAGCAGCTCCTCTCTAATCCCGAGCTGTCCTTGTTTCTTCTGCAAAACACGTTTTCTCTTCCCAAGTCAACATCTCTAATCAAAGAAGCGCGGCCTCTAAACACAGGTCCCTGCTGAAAGGGCAACTTTTAATAATGGCTCTGCGCTGTTGCTTTGTTACCGTTCCTTTCAGCGGGGCCGCGCCCAAGGCCCAGAAAGATGTCTCATGTTCAGCTCGGGCATTCTTCTCACACAGCCGCTAATGAAAAAACAGATCTGCGATAGCTTACGGAGCTATTTCACTCAGGAAGCAACCGTATTAATGCAAGGGAAGTTTTGAGTTTAAAGCTGTGGGTGACTTCAGCTGATGATGGATTAGCAGGACGGAGCAAGTGACAAGAAGCTGTAGCCATGTCTCTGGATGCTCGAGTGACGAAGAACACACATTGTTCAGTGAATGTTTATTCTAACGTGTCCCGGTGATTAATTTAACTTCATTAATTTTTGTAGCACCTTTCACGCAAACATGCAGGCCAAAATTCTTTGCAGAGCAGAAAGCAAAAACAGACAAAAGTGAATAGAATTTTGCAGAAAATAAATAAAAAAAGAGGACAAAATGTGGTCATCAGCCCATCCATCATCTGTAACTGCTTATCCTCATCAGGGTCATGGTGGAGCTATCCCAGCTGACTTTGGGCAAGAGCTCATCACAGGTCACATGACAAAACAACCATTCACACTCACATTCATACCTACGGACAATTTAGAGTCACCAGTTAACCTGTTATGTCTTTGGACTGTGGCAGGAAGCTGAAGTACCCGGAGAGAACCCATGCAGACACAGGGAGAACATGCAGACTCCACACAGAAAGGCACCAGCCGAGGTTCGAACCAGAAACCTTCTTGCCCAGATTTGGTTATATGATGATTAAATATTAAAATAAATAAAAGCCAAAAGAATGAATAAACACGTGGAATAAACTAGAAACCAAGGACCAATAAAGAAAATACCTAAAAACTGCAAGAAAAAAAAATACTGTAAAACTGTAAAATAACTATCAGAGACAAAGGACAGACAAGTATTAAAAGTTCTGCATTAAATGATGACACACCTTATTTAAAAAGAGATGTAAAGAGTTTCGTCTTAACAGTTTTTTGGTTTTTGATTTATTAAATGTCTACAGGAGGGGGGTCCCTCAGATCCACAAGTAGACGAGGACCAAAGTGACTGAAGGCGGACTCTTCATGTGTTTTTGTTAAGGTCTCTACTAGAAGTCCAGCTGCAGAGGATTTGAAGGACCTGCTAGGAAGCATGTCTGAGGCCATTCAGTGATAATTTATTAGTCATAATTCAATGATATCAAGGCAAAAAGAAGATTGGTCTTACTTTATAAAAGGTCTCAGAATCAACCCTTATTCTTACTTGGTCTTGTCTTGGACTCTGCATAAGCTACAGTACATGTTAGCTGCCTAAGTAGGCTACACACTGTCTGGTCTTAGTCTTGGTCTTGACTTGATTGCAAACCCTCAGAGTTTTGGTCTTGCCCTGACTTGTTCTTGACTTGGTCTTGTTTAGGTGGTCCTGACTACAACACTGTTGTCTTGTAAACCAGATTGTAAACCTTTAATGACCGTTGGTGACCCCTTTTTCTCTCGCACCGTCCTGAGGGCTGATATAATGTGTTTATCTCCAGTGCTGCTGAGGTTCTAAGATTAGATAACTGATCAGAGGTCTGATGTCTGCTGACACATAAGTGAATATCGCACCTGATTATATTAATACACTTCAGACTTTCAGGCTTTGGATCATGGAATTAGTCCAAAAATCAATATTGAATATTTACAAAAATATTGTAGTGTGTCCTGAACAAACCCATGTTAGTAATGCATGTAGTGTGACCTGTGTGTGTGTGTGTGTGTGTGTGTGTGTGTGTGTGTGTGTGTGTGTGTGTGTGTGTGTGTGTGTACTGTGTCAGCCTCTCTGTCTTTCTACAAGCCCGTCAATAAAACGCTACATTGCCTCTCGTCAGGAGCTGCCCGCTGGCACTTCTGCTTCCTGACCCACAATCTAATGTGACATTTTCACAGAGACAATATGCTGTAAACACACACACACATGCGCGTATACAAAGACACACATGACTGCACACGCAAACGGGTCACATTACAGTTCAAGCAATATGGAATTTGCCATGATTCGTTATCTTTAGTGTTTGCACAAATTCCCCAAAACACATATTTAAAGTATATTTAATTCGAAGGAGTTCAAGTCAAAGGTTTCCCAAAGACAGCCTACAGTGTGATACTAACAAAGTGTTCCGTTAATGTATAATTTGCTGGCATTGATCATACCTGAGGTGAACCACAGTGACGGCATCAGTGTCCTTTCCTAATGAAAGGACAACATCAATAAACTGATACAGTGATCGTCCAACACACACACACACACACAAGGCAAAGTGCAACTAGGACATGTTAGTACAACACGAAGTACTGTGACAGTACTAGAAGGGATAGATTTAGCGTGTCCAGGTGTTGGTAGTGGTGGAGAGAAGGTCTTCCCTGAAGAGCTGGAGGATGTCAGGTGGTTTTAAAGGAACTGGTAGGACATTTCATTAATGGGGAACAACAGACGAGAGTACTGTATGGGTGGCAGAGCCAGGCGTCGTTCATTGGCTAATGTAACATATGTTGGTATCAGGGCCTGACTTAATGGTCAATGGGAGATAGCAAAGATGGATGGATGTTTGAAACACTTTGGATTTGGAAAGGCGAAACAAAACAACAATTAGTGAAGAGACAAAAAATGGTTTCTAGATCCCGTGTTTACTTTGTCTGTTCTGGGCTTCTGTAGAAACATGGCAAACAGAAAAGGTCCTGCAGTGTCCGCAGATATAAAAGTCTCATTCTAATGTTTAACAAAAACATAGTAATTCATGTTTTCAGGTGATAATACACTACTTCAAACATAGTTATGAATATTGTGCCACCTTCAAAAAATGCCACGTAAATGTTGGCTTTTGTCGTCAATGTAACAAACTGAACCGTGTGTCTGTGATATGACAGTCAGCAAAGATGATAACTACTATTTATTTGACATCACAAAAGAAACTGTCACTTGTCGTTGTCATTTGCAAAAGTGTGTTGTCAAACGGAACACACTCCCAGACTGCAGCTCCCGCTAGGAGCTGGGAGCTGCTGTTCAAAAATGAATTAACAACAAAGACTTCTCCACACAAATACCATCATTCCAATTGATTTTATTCCCTCCATTCACTTAAACATCTTCTAAATAAAGCTGGAAGCCAAACCTTTCTATCCTACACTGACAGAGAGTATCCTTACTCTCCATATTTCATGAGGATGCATTCAGACTGATGTACAAAGTGCTCTTTTCAATAATTTGGGCTCTCACTCTTGTCAGGAAGGAAGGGTCGCTGAATGTTAGTGACCCAAACTAAAAGCCCCTCTTATCTGCTGAGAGGAGGAGGGAGAAGACAGAGAGGACAACATGCTTTTTATTCGCTGTATGGAAACATGAAATATTAGAGATGCTTTGAGTTAGGGATGATTGGTAGTGCCAAAGTTACGCATGAAAGTTGTGCTACATTTTATTATCCATGTGTGATGGGATTTGGATAATGCCTTTTTTATAATTTGATGATGATGATGGCGTCACTCCTTCTTTGATGTCTTTTTTTTCTGTCCATCTAACTCATGTACAGTCGGTCATATCTTTTAAGAGCTACTCATATTTGCGTTTGACATTGATTGGCAGCTGGTTCAGAATTAATCAGGGACAACTCATTGAGACATTGTCCATTCACAGATATTTATGAAGTAATTACATCATGGACATTACTTGATACATTAACACAGTATGTCCCAGTCAGTTCTCTAGTAAATCATTTTTATCTACTCCATAGCTTAAAGCAGAGCCGGACCATACCTCAACCGTGCCACTTCCGATAATCCTATAAATACCCTCTGGTTCCCTTCACTCTCCCTATTCCGCATACCCTTGCTGTCCGCCCCATTTCTTTCACCTATTTCCCCTCTCTTTCCCACTCTCCATAGGGTTCTGAGGGAGGTCCGTCATGCCCGGGTGCTATGGTGGATTCCCTACCGAAGCTTCCAGAATCAGACCAAAGAAGAACACAAGATTAGGCTTCACTCTCAACCCTTGAGTTAGTCAATAAATCATTTAAACGTATCTTGTTGATGATGTGCTCCATGCTAGTGAATATCCAGTTATTCACTCACCATCTAAAGACTCTGCATGGTTTCTTTGTTTGGGGTGAAAATGCCTATGCCTATTGATTAAGAGCTTGACAACAACTGGCAGGAATTGTTCCACTCATGGTCCCCAGAGGCTGATTCCTAATGATTCAGGTCTGTTTTGTGGCACTGACAGGACAAAGCATTCCTCCAATCAATTATTTTGGTTCATTTTATAGACTGCTTGGTTTCCATGACTTATTATGTGGAAATTCATACTCCCAAGAGTAAGGCCAGGTATTGCCCTCTAACTCCAAACATTCAGACGTGACTCATAATATTATGCAGCCAGCTCCCACTGATATCACATTGACACACTTTGTTACATGATAGCTCTACCGTTGCTTTAATATCAAACAGACAGTAGGTTTCCTTGACAGTGGTCGATGATTCACCCCCCGCCCTAGAGACATTTTGGCAAAACCCCTCTGATGCTTCGAATAAAGTTCTTACCTCTGCTGCCAAAAAGCTTTAACCTGCAACTTTAGCCTCGTTAAAGAGACGGTAGAATTACGTTCATGCCAGAGGGGAACAGCTCGTGGCTGCCGAATGGCATGAAAGCATGCTTGTCAAACAAATCTCATGTGGTCTGTCAGTACAATATAACACTTAATATCTTCTTTATGATGCGTAACACGGTTTACACATTCAGCCATATCTGCTAACAGAGGTTTAGTGATGAATGTAATGGAGCTGAAGGGTATAATAGGAGGTGGTCGATCAGTGATCAATACTCCTGTGGGCAAACTGGTCAATGGCTCATAAAATCAGGCAGGAGGGGCTTTTTAAATCAACACTCTAACTGCTCCTTACTAACAATGCTCTATTCAACAATATATTATTTCAAGTATAAGTCTGGTCATATTTATGTTTGTCTTATTGTCAACAAATCCAATTAAACCAACTCTGATTGTATCTAACTCGGGGTATCATTAAGCTTCATATATCTTCTTCCTCTGTGAGCTGGTGCACCAGGTGGCGTGTTCCCTCATTACCATGAACACACACGCTGTAGTTCATTTTGACTACTGCCCCAAATACTCATTAGAGCAACTAATTAATCAAACTAATTAATTCCCTCCTGTTTGTTACAGTGACCAGCCGCTAAAGCAATTATACATCTTCAGGAACCGACGGGCTTGTCTGCGTGCCACAGACATGGGATGAGTCAGAAAGTATTAGGACGGACTCGTACTATATTTAGTTTGACAAAGCGTTAAAGTCATAACTCTTAAAGTTTTGGTGCTGCTGCTGCTTATTTTTGAGTTTCTCATTCAGAATGACAAGCATCTGAATGACAACCACTGTGGGCAGTCTTTCAGAAAATGCAACAGAGTTTCCGTTTAAGGCAGACTCCACTTGCAACAATGAAACTTATTATAAAGACAGGCAGCACAAATAAAAAATGGCAGCCATAAACACTGCAGAAAATGATTATTATAACTTCAAAAAGTCAACATAAATACTCATAGAACTCATGTTAAAGAATTGAATTGAATTTTATTCAATCCAAATATATTATATCTGTCATATTAGTGGTGGACCAGGCCAGTTTAGTAAACCTGCAGTGCTGTACCTCAGAGGAGTATTAAAGTAAGCTCAGAGAAGATGCTCCCACAAACTCCCACTCCGGCGTGCAGCAGCAGTGTAGGCATTAGAGCTCTATTGTACGGTTTTGTTAAGGTCTGATTATGGCGCTCTGCGCTGCTTCCCCGCCCGCTCTGCTCCTGAGAGCCAAGGTGATCCAACACTAATGACTCGCTCTATGGTTACTGGGGCTTGGGGGAATGCTGGAAGGAATGGGAGGGAGGAGGAGTTGATAAGCCCCCGATGGGGGTTGTCAAAGACAGATGACTTCATTTTTGCTTCTTTTCCTTTCATTTTCCCTCCTCCGTCGTCTCCGCTCATCCTCGTTCCGCCTCTGCCGCCGAGGCTGACAAAGCCAAAAATGGGACTTTGTGACAACTGCTACTTTGGTGTTAGTGCTTGTTAGCGTTCTGCCTGCCTGGTAATTACCTTTTAAACAGGGATGGGCTGTGCTTGAAAGTGATTGAAAATGAACAGCTTGAGCCCCACAAAGGAAAAAGCAAAGCACATGTCTTTTCAAAGAGTCACACCTGGTTCACAACTCCAACATTACAGCAGGAGGAGGAGGAGGATGTTCACATAAGCACGTGCTGCTCTGACAAAACTCAGATCAAGTGAACGGAAGCAAAAGACAGAGCTGAAGTCAAACGAACATGCTGAATCTGTCTTACAGGAGAGGAGGAAGAGGAGTTGAGAGGTCATGTGGTCTGCAGTCACCCCACCTCCTCATCCCGAGCTGGCCTTCCTCTCCAAAGCCACATGCAAGTCAAAGTGTAAATCGTGGACTGCTTTCTTGATCTTACCTTGCTCTTTGCTCAGGCTTCGAATATTGCTGAAATCTTCCATTGGTCTATTCCCAAAAAGAGACTGAGCTCCATGTGCTGCTAAAACGGGGATGGAGGGGCTGGCTTCACCCAAACAACCATCTGGAGGGCTGCGACTGTCACTGGCATGCCTCGTCCCGCGGGTGTCATCACCAGAGGAGTGACAGAAAAAAGCTTTTGGGTGAGCTCACCTATCCCTTCTTCTCTCTATTCTACCTTTCCTGCACAGTCCTTTCTCTCTCCTCGCTTTCTGTCTCCATTAAAGCCCATCCTCTCTGCCTATGTGCTAGTGTAGCGGGTAGCAGCCAAAGACAATAGTGTGGTCTTGCACACTTCTTCTTCTCCTTCTTCTTCTTCTTCTTCTTCTTCTTCTTCTACTTCTTCTGCCTCTACTGTACAAACTGGAGGGAGGGGGGTGTGAGCTTTGGGAGAACGCTCAGTGTAGTCAACCACTCACGGCTCTTGTACAAGAGTGGGGGTGGGGTGGGGGGTGAGCGCTTGGTTCAAAGCCGATCACCTGGGAGAATGAGCGCTCTTAGATGGAGGGGGGACTGAAGAGAGAAACGGAAAAAAAAGAAGAGAGAGAATAACGGGGGGAGGATGGGAGGGAAAACTGAGAGGGAGGAGGAGGAGGAGGGGCAGGAGGAGAAAGCGGAGAGAGGAAATGATCTGAAATGCATTTGCTGAGGTAAAGGGGAGGAGAGTGAAGATAAAGAGAGAAGAGAGGGATGCGAGAGGTGCAAAAGAGGCGAGGTGGCTGTGATTTGCAAGAAGCAAAGAGCAGCAGCATGTGGAGCGCATGTTTTATTCAGCACGGAGCCGCTGAGAGAGAGGACCAGCAAGGCATGGATGGGTTTTGTCCCAGCAGTCGGCCGAGAAAGGGAGGTACAAGATGGGTGGGGAAATAGGAGAAAGAAAAAGGAATAAGATGAACTTCTCTCTGATATGATTTGGTTCTGAGGGCAGCACCGATAGGAAGAGAGTGTACAGACATCGAACTTCTAATCATGGGTGATATCACCTGACAGAAACCAGGCGAGTTGTCAAATGTACCGATCTGTTTTTAACGGAAACCCGTTCAAGAGCTTCCTGGATCTGGATGGAACAAAGATCAGAAAATCATGGCTTAAGATGTTTATTTTTAGTTTACATTTTGGGAAACGTTCAATATCACGCCTTATGTTACGTTACGTCGTATGTTAAGAGGTGTCAGGACATGGTTAACCTAGCTTAGCATATTGTTGGGTTAAAAAAAATTAGTTAGTGATGAGCACAATGGTGTGTAAAATATGTTGAATATGATATAATGAAGCACATGTCCTGAATTTAAATAATTCAAGGATGGCATAGGATCAGTTAAGTCCTGGGACAAACAGCTGCAATACACTACATCTTTCACTATATATTGTCAAATATTGTCTATTCCTCTAGGTTCAAAGCTACCACAGCTATACAGTATTAGCAACTTAAAAGTTCCCGTTCAAGCTGAACACCAGCTGAATGGCAGCCATCTTCCAGCTGAGTTCGAGCCAGCTGCCTGCTAAGTACCGTGACCGGAGTGACCCCCCTCCTTCTCCTGGGCGTGTCTGTTTTATCTGTATATCTGGTCACAATATAAATCTATAATAGAGATTTAAATGATTTGAATTCAGAGACATTCTGTCTTAAAATGCACTCCTGATGGAAACTGTAGGGACAAAATATCTGTTGTTGGCAACTTCAGTCTGGCTGATCTGTATAGTCATGGGGCTTAATGAGGAGGAGATGGAATGGCAGGGCCTATCATTGCCAAAGCTAGTGAGCCTATTTATGAATACACCTTGTAATCGTGCTGGAGAGGACCCGAGCTATTTAAAGTCATGGCGCATCAGCGTCAAACACACAATTTACAGTATTTTCAACAACTTTCAGCTGTCGCATGAATAAGACACACTGTGAATTGTCTCGCCTCATGCATGTTTCATGAGGGAGGAAGAGCACACCCCTGCTCTTTCGCACATGCCCCTACTGTACGCTGTTTATCAGCCTCTTCAAAATCATAATCCAGCACCACAGGAGCTGTACCCAAACCACTTCAACCACAAGTCAAGCTTCATTTGTCTGTCAGTGTCTTCTTTGTACATTAGCGTGCAACACCTCCTGCTGCTTGAATGAGCTTTGGCCATGCTACAGTAGCTGTTCACTGAGTCACAGTATAGTACAGCAATAGGACCTGTTTCACACAGCCGGGGCCTTAGGCTTCTGATACAGCTAGAAGTTTGCTAAGAGCATGGCAGCAGTCCTTAAGGACTTGTGTAATGGCCTCCTAAGTGTGCATGCATGTGTTTGGGTCAGTGGGGGTTGGGTATTAGGGCCCTGAGGGATGTTAAAGGGTTATAGTTGGGGGCTGGGGGACCATTCCATGAACCTTTCTATTATAGATCATTTCAAAAAGATGAAGTATGTGACACTGGCTGGGGAACAGAAAAAGTGCATGTTAAATCAGCGTCAATAAACTGATGAATATGATGTTATATATATATATATATATAAGATGCGAACAGAAATATAAAATGATGTTGAACACACTAGTATTGATCAATTCATGCTGCATCATGTCCAAGCATGAATAATAAATAAATAAATAAATGTAGAAATAAATGATTAAATGCACAAATAAATGCATTTTTACATTTATTTATTTATGTTTCTATTTGTTGCTGTATCTGTATGGTAATTGAGGGGGCGGTCCTAAATCAGTATAAAGCAGGACTGATCCTGTGCTGCAAACCAGACAGAAGCAAACAATTAATCTACACGACATGAGCAAGTTAGCTGACCTTAGTTTTAAAGGTTCATAGAGAAATAGATACTTTATATTTGTTATAGAGGATCTTTGGTATAAAATGCAACGGCCTTGAGTTGGAGGTTACTGGCAGACCTTCTGCAGGATGTAGCTGAACACCTTGAAATCAGGACGTTTCCACTGTTCTGTCACATTGACCCTACACCCAGTGCAACCAGAGAAATGAGTTTCAAAAGTATTTCGCACCAGCTATATTGGCAAATGCATTCATTTTAATGTTCCTAATGTAGCATTCACTTCTTATTATCTCTTTGTACACCACTCATTGGGTGTCCGGGTGTAATGTTAGGGCTAATGTAATGTGGTGCCGCACAAAGCTATTCGCCAAGGTTAGCCATGTGGCTAGATTGTGTCGTGTAGATGCATCTCTATGGTTTGCACAGGATTCCTCAGCTAACCACCCCCGCTCAGGCTGATTTAGGACCGTCCCCTCAATTACCATACAGAGAAATAAATAAATGAATAAATGGATGTAGAAATAAACAAATTACCATTAACAAAATGTATTTTTTATTTATTTATACTTGTCATAAAACAAGTACCTTTGGTCAGTCATGGGTTATGTCAGTGTTTGACAAACTGCAATATTTACCACACAGTACTCAAGGAAGACAGTGTCTTATCTGTCCGACTTCTCAGCAACGTCTGTTCTGCTTTCAGCCCATTGGTTCCACCTCAAGACATACGCAGGCTCGTTAAAGATTTACTTTAACGAGCCTGCGAGTCTACCACGCTCAGCATGTCAGCATGCTAATAATAGCAATGGTAACACACTGATGTGTGGTGATATTTACCATATTCACCAGGGTTTGCTAATGAGCACTAAACACAATGTTCTGAGGCTGATGAAAATTTCATTTTCTTTAACGTTTGGTGGAAACCAAGTATTGGACAGATTTAAAGGGAATATTATGGTTCATTCTGCGGGGAACAGGAATGTAACTAAAACTAACTCAGACAATTTTGTACATTTCACCAGCCGCGGTACCGCCTCCAGATCCAGTCCACTATGGACTGATTTGCTCGTATACTGTATATATATATATATATATATATATATATATATATATATATATATATATATATATATATATATATATATATATATATATATATATATATATATATATATATATATATACATTCATGCTCAGTCACCTGAAACCTAGAAACAGATGATGTGGAAGAAGAAGCGTGTGCAAAGCAGCCAGCTAGTAACTCCCAACACCTGATCTGTACATTTCTGTCATCCTAAATTAGTGCTGTGAAAATATCAGAATTCAGATTTTTGTGTGAGATTAATATTGAAATATGTGACACTAAATCACTGATTTTGTTTTCCCCCCTTTTGCTTCCAGGCTCCAGTTTGGTCCCTCAGTTTACTTGACTAGGATTTACCTCAAAGAAAAGGTTTGATACTGACTCTCATTAGCCATCCAAATGCATCGTTAGCTTTTTTTTGTTGGGATTGTCTGTTTGTTATTTGAAGGCTGTGAAAACATTTTCATGTCAATTTGGCCCCAGGAGCCTCGTAGTGACACTTCCAGGTCCATTTTCTCACAGCACAGCAGGTTTTCTCCTGAGCTCTTCAAAGCTCAAGGCTCGATACAATCTGAGAGACTGAGGGAACAACAATGACCAATCTCCTGCTGCTCATTGCTTTTGCAGCTATTCTGGAAAAACAAAAGCCACCACTGATTCCTAGAGGCCTGATAATACATTTGAGACTGTTATGGTCACCAAGGAGCCTGGTTCTTCTTCTTTCGAGGCGACCAAGGGAAACTGCCTGAATATCAACTGACTGACTCACACTTTGGTGGTGGGAACAATAAATCCCACATGAGGCACTGATGGCCACGTTTCCATTTATGATCAAATCGAATTGAAGTGGATTTGAAAATGGCATGAAAATAGCAATAATAACATCAGCTCAGAGAATCTTTTCTTGCTTTTCTCAGCAGATGTACAGTAAGCCTCTTTCTTTCCTGATGTTATGCATGAAATTATTTTGGCATCGATTTCAGTGAAATTTGCCACTTTCATTGAATCTTTCTAAATCTGGCCCCTATATCATGTACTATATGATATTATGATTTGCATACAAATATTCTAGCTCTATAGACGACCTTTTTGAACATGCTCAGCAAACTGTATCGTATGTGTCATGAGCGTGGATGGAGGAGAGAGTTAAGTTAATAACCTCAGCTGGATGGCTGTAGATTTCTTATTAGATGTGTGTATTTGTAAATGTGGTTGTGCAGGTGTCCTGAAGCAAAATAGGGAAAATGGCATTTTCCAGGCTATCCCAGGTTGGATACAGGGTTCAAACAGGAATGCTTTCATTTAGGAAATAATATCAGGGGATTGAAGTTGTGCTGTAAGAGATATAAGCAATGAGACATTACACACACCTGGAGGACACAACTGAGGTGCTTTGCATCATGGGACATTAGTGTTTTATGGGTGGGGATTTTAATACAGGAACCAATGATTCTCTCTATGCACAATTTAATTTTATATTCATGTTTACCATTATGCTGACGATACACTGCTCTACATGTCCACAAAGCCCTATCCCCTCTATGATCTACAGATACTGGAAGACAGACAACTACCTCAAATACAACAGAAGTAAATCAGAAATACTTCTCATTGGTTCTAAATTCAAACACTGAAAGACAACACATGGTTAAGAGTTGTGGTGTTATCGTGGACAGTATACTTTCATTCTCCAGCCACAAAAACAATATCTTGCAGATCGCCCTCTTCCATCTCCAGACTACAGTATTCCCCGCCTTAACACAGCACTCAATGGATGTTTTAATCGATGCCTTGGTATATCACACATTGATTCCTGCAATCCATTCCCGACTGGCATTCCCAATAAACTCATTCACTGATTCTCCTCTTTGCAGCTTGCATTATTATACATAAAAATTCAGCTGAAAATGTTTTTCCTCTGCTGATTTAATCACACTGGCTCTCTGTATCACAATGGATCAACTTTAAAATATCACTATGAACCTTTAAAGCACTTCCTAACCTATCACTCCATCTCATAAAACTCCTTTAAATGCATACTGTGTCTCCTCCGTCCTCCTCAGCAAGTCTACTGGCACCACCAGCTATCAACCACAGCATGATGGGTGCCAGGGGCTTTTTCCTTTATACACAACCAATAGTTCTGGACTGTGAGAGAACAGGGAGAACTGAACAGTCCAAAATGAAAGAAACTACAATGCCACATCAACTTCTTCAACTGCACCATCCATTTTTTATAATCCTCCAGTGTCAGAGCACAAACTGCTCCACAAAACGATGCTGTCACAGTCAGTCATGAGACATCAGCGCATAGTGTGAAGACATCTCTTGGCTCTTTATTTAGCAGCTGAGAGAATAAGGAGTCATATTGAATATATTCAAATGAGCTTTAACACTTTAGTTCTGCTCGAGGTTTCTGCCTCTCACAGTTTTTCCTTGCCACTGTCACCAAGTGCTTGCTCATGGTGGGAATTGTTGGGTCTCTGTAGATAATATTAGTACAGTACAGTTTAGACCTGCTCTGTATGGAACGTGTCGGGAGATAACTTCTGTTATAAATAAAATGAAATGCATGTGAAGTTATCATTTATTTATTCTTGTTTATTGCTGATCAATTAAACATAACATTTTCCTTCATGTAAAGTCATATTAAACCAAGTGTTAGTGCTCCTATCCACATTCAGCCCTTTATGTGTGCATGTGGGCATACGCTCATGTGAGTGCTGCGGGAAATCAGTCAACACTTTTGATAGAATATGACCTCAGGGGCTGAGAAAACAAACCAAATGTGTAAGAGCATTGGTGTGTGTGTGTGTGTGTGTGTGTGTGTGCGTGTGTGTGCGCGTGTGTGTGTGTGCGTGTGTGTGTGTGTGTGTGTGTGTGTGTGTGTGTGTGCGTGTGTGTGGCTACTGACGCCTGATAACTGGCTGATAAGCAAAACTGTCAAATTCATTTCATGCGATGCAGTGCACTCAAAATTTGACAACCGTATTTTACTTTTTCTAATATGTTTGGACATCAAGCTAAACATATTGTGCCCCAAACTACATGTCTGTGTGTGTCTGTGTGTGTGTGTGTGTTGTTTGCATTAGCTGGGATCTTTATTTATGAGTCTGTAGGTTACTGTTCTCTTTAGGTTAGTGTCTGTGGAAGTGACAGCTGGGAGAGCAGATGTCTCGTGATGCAGTGTTACGTATCACTCCGTTACATTATGACTCAAACAGTTGAGGTTTGAAGTAACACAGAGAGAAATATCAGCCAGGTTTCACCTCCTCCACCATGATAGTGCCTGAAAAGTGGAAGTGATAACGCATGGCATGGCACTCATAATGCCCAAAGGGATTATGTTTTTATGCAGTGAGTTGGACAATAAAAGGGGATGAATAAAAGTTCATATTTTGTCTGCAGTGTTTCTGTGTGTTGTCTGTTATTCAGACACATATAAAGAAGTAGACAGAACAACTGTGGCCACAAACTGAAACAGGGGAAATGTCTGCAAACCCAATTTTATTTTCCATATACTGATGGTTTGTCTTTCAAATATTTCAACCATGACTCCTGTATCAATCCTATTATTATGGAATTGACCATGAATGAGTCCATTTTTTTTTCATTATCACAGGATAAAGGTCACGACAAGTTTGAGGAGACACATTTATTCACAACAGAAGCAGATCTTTGCACGATGAAAACAGGCATGAACGCATGCAAGCTGTGCCTGGACGAATTTAGGGCTGTTACATTAGGAGAGTGATGCCTCGTTTTCAAGAACTTTGCACAGTGGTGTAACATCAGTCACAATCATTAGTTCTGGAATCTAAAGTAGCAGGCTGCCAAGATTACCTGTTCATATTTAGGAAGCCCAGTTTACTCAGTTTAAGTTTATGTTGAGGTGTCCTCTCAGGACAGGTTGCCAGTCCATCATTGTTTGGACACACATTCACACCTAACTGTTCAGACCTACATGTCTGTGGACACGGAGGTAAACCTACTCTGCATGCCTGGAGATAAAGAGAGATCCTGGTACATACCAGGAATAACAGAGAGTCCTTGTTTAGCTGTTATCAGCCCCTCCTCAGAAGGTTTAACAACACTAATGATTTAAAACTACTGCTCATGAAGTCTTTGTTTCACTGTCTGCACGCTGAAGAAGCCAAAAAATGTCCAAACACATACAGGTGCTGTGGCGATAGCTGGGCATTGATTTAGTGCAAAATAAAACCACACTTTGACAAATGGCTCCACCTGTGAATAGACAATCACAATGCCTTGCAGAATAAAGCAGCTGTTATTGGCCATTTTGCGAGCAACCATTATCTTGTTTTACCCTCTGCTGCGATGCACCTCGTTATTTTCCTCTCATTGAAAATGAGTCTGCATCGTAGCTATCGCCCGACTCAGCAGCTAATTGGTAATATCCCTCATCAGACTGCAGACAGCTTTGCGGTCAGCTGGATAGTTGCATAAATCTTCAGGGTTGATCTGGCCTATGTTGCATGTAGACAATGTAGACTATATTTAGATGCTGAGGGGCACAGTTAGTTTTAAATAAATTGGCAGTGGCAGTATTAAAGGACCAGTGTGTAGTAGTCTAAGTAGGTAGGTCCCCTCCACTCGCCCTGTAGTTCCAAGTGTGAGGGGGAAACTACGGTTGCGAAAAATGTGAAAAACATAAAATGCGAGGGTGATTTTACACACTTATACACTTATATTATTTACTGCTATATTCTCAAAATGTAGCCGCATAAATCTTGGACCTTAAAGACCAGGATCTCATAGTCAATTCAAATGCTGAGCAGCAGGAGAACAGTCAGCGAAAGAAGTGCAGAAAAGAAGAAAAGCCCCGGGCGGAATACAAATCAACACGACATCACCATGAGGTGGGAGCATAAAAACAGCCAAAAGTATGGCAATGATATGCAATATATTTCATTTCACTTATAACTCATAAAAAGCACTACAACAGCAGGAGTAAACCTGCAGGCGCCTGCGGGAAAGCATTAGTTTGGTTACAACTTGAATACATCAGTACAAGAATCGGCACCAGGCCAGCATATCAAGCTGGAACGAACTATTTTCAGAATTATTTAATCCGGTCTACCTCCCTAATCAACAAATGATTTGATCTATAATATATTCAGAAAATATGCATAAAAACTCAGCTCATCTGATCAACCTGCAAATATTCACTTTACTACATGTAAGACAATCATTAAGCACAAGCTTGAGATTATTGTAGGTGAAAATGCAAGAGTCAGTGCTGTACTTCTTGTACGTTCAGTAATCCAGCTTTAGATAATAATGAGCCAATGATACATAAACTGCTCTAAATGAGACTATTTGAAACTGAGGGTGATCAATGATGGAAGCTTAATGTGTTCGACAATCTTCTGAACTCAAGGGCTTATCTTAATATGACACAGCACCCTCTAGTGAGTACAAATCTCCATCCATCTGTGAACAGACGAGATGAGATCATTACAGCTCGTGCAATCCCAGAAAATGATCAGCTTGCAGGCAAATGTGTGCTTTACTGTACGACCCATTTAAAGCTTCATTTATAAATGACCAATCTTGAAGTCATGATTCTGGTCTCTTAACATTCACAGTTTACTGTCAGGAAGTCAGAAAAAAGAAACCAAATCATATGGGCACAAACATAGTGACAAATGTTTGCATCCATTTTTTTTAAGAAATGTAATTTAATAGATAAAAAACGTGTGTTTTATTCTATATTAACCGTATTTCTTTAATTGGAAATGTTTTGCGCATCTGTGTAGCTCTTTCTGCTTGTGGATGATGTTTCATATTTAAATTAATAATAAAGTTGAAACTCAAAACGCAGCTTTTACCAGGAAAATGTCCAAAACTTGTCATTAAACCTGATACTCCATCTAAAGAGTTCATCCACCTAAAGGCACCTGAAGTAACGCTTTATTATGCTGATGTGAAACTGATTAGGTTCACTTATTATGAAAGTATGTCATGGTAATGGTGAGTTAATTCAGTTATAGTGGGGCTCTTTTCCACGTGTGGTATATTTAATGCACTCTAAGTATTGTAATCACTATGTACTCCTCTTCAGTCAATTATGGATAGTTTTATCTCCCATAATGCTTCAGGTGTAACCTTGGAGAGCAGCCTTGCTTCTCTAACATATTGTCTCTCGAGGCAACCTGCTTATACAGCCACTCTTGAATCCAATAGCTCTCCATGCGGAAAAACTTGTGTGTCCTCACAAGCTCACGTCCACGCGGCGCTGTGAAGGAGCAGCTGACACATTCTGTCAGAAAGCTGCCAGTGTTTTTCTTTAATGTCATGTTATCCATTTTTTCTATGGACGGTTTGCTTCCATCAACGCTGCGGCTCGACCGGAGGCTGTCAGAAACTGAAATTAAAGGAAAACAATAAAAGAAATTGTAGAGGAACTGCTGACTGCCTCACAGTTTTCTAACATTTAGAACAGCCATCTTAAAGCTGCACTAATCAATACTTTACTTGAATATTTAGAATAACAATTAATCAATTGACAGTGTGTGATGTGAAAGGTGTGGTTGTTGTGACAAAACCAGAGGATTATCACTGACTGTACAGTGTTGTACATTTCCTGAGCAGTTTGGGGTTCAGTATTTTGCCCAAGGACACTTTGACATGCAGACTGGAGGAGCCGGGGATCGAACCGCCGACCATCTGAAAAGTGGATGTCTGCCCCCTGAGCCACAGCAGCCAGCTTTATAGGTACAGTTGTCCCTCACTATAACGCGGTTCACCTTTCGCGGTCTCGCTGTTTCGCAGATTTTTTTAGTGTAATTTTGCATGCTTTTTTTTACAGTGTACTGTACAGTATGAACATTGTGTTCGGCGTCCTGATTGGCTAAGGGAGTACTGTACAAAAATGTTTACATAAAATTTCAATCGCTAGCGCCAGGACAAAGAGGCACCGTCAGAGGAACTGTGAAATACGTGAGTTACTGGTAATAATTTCTTATGTGTAGATCGATCATTAAAATTAAATTTGTTAAAAATGTTTGGGCTTGAAAACAGGTTTTGATCTTTGGTTTCATTTACTAATACAGTATTGTACTTATTTTTGTTAAATCTGCGAAAGTTTGAACTTTGAGAGTGTTTAAATAAGAGAGAAATGTGAGAAAATGTTCATGTCTGTCTGAAGAAAGTGTATAAAAGTGTGTGGTTGGGGGTTTTACAGCCTTAAAACATGTATAATAATTGTAAAAAATTAAGCTGATTAGTTTGGGTTATTTTTAGAACGTATCCACCGGGATAAACGAGGGACCACTGTATTTCATTTTAAAATTCAACAGATTTGGCAAGACTAAGAATCTACAGATGGTGGTGATGTCTTTGTACTTGGGCACAGTGGTATTAATATGCAAAATTCAAAGTGGTGCTAACATGCAGTTGCTAAGGTTTAATGTGTGAACCACATTTGAGATTTTTCCGTCTGGCAGACTGACTAACAATTGTTTCATATTATCTGGAATCTTCCATATAGTAAAAGTATAATTATTGCTTCACTGCCTTGAGTTTGAACATTGCATTACATCAGGGAAATTATGAGCACGCTCACAAACAGAGCGTGGCGGTGAACCTTGATCATGCATGTGATTCGACCTAAAGGTAATTCTGCAGGAAGTAAAGATGTTCTCTTTCTGGGACACTGTCTGCCCCAGAGAGACTTCATGTGCACACACTGATGACTCTTCTTTGTCTGACATCTGACACCGTACAGAAATAGCTGATTTCGGGGGTTTTCTTCCTCCCAGAGTTAAACTGTACAGCAGCTTCTGAAACTGGAGCAGATCTCTGCACTGTTATGCTAATGTGTGTTTGTTCAGATAAAAAATGACTGTAATGTATCTCGGGAGTGAAGTGCAGAGTGGAAATGAAAGCACTACATAGTGAGAGAGGCAGTTACACTTTCCAAAACAATTTAGCATCTACAGCAGACACTTAGAGTTCTGACAGGCTAAATTACACTGAACAAAAACAATGTCGCGCTAGTTTGAAGAAGAAGCATACCCCAGGGAGAAAACACATGCTAATCCATATCACAGTGGCACAGTAAGTCGAGTATATTATCAAAAGTAAATCTCCTTTAAAGGTCCAGTGTGTACGTTTTAGGCAGATCCGTTGGAATAAGTGGAATATAATACTCATAACTATGTTTTCATTAGTCTATAATGGCCATAGTGCTAGATGTGACTCAATACTACACCCTGATTAGTTTAAAGTCATAATAAATGTGTTCTGATTTTGTCAGACCAAAGAAGAATGTGTTTTTAACCACTCAGCCAAATTTGAATGAAATGAAATATCGACAAGTTTAGGAAATTAGGTGCCAAAATCAGATAAAAATTAATTCTCAACTCCAGGACTGCCAGCCATTTTGAAGTGACTGAAACATGTCAGATGAGTTCAGAAAATGACATGATTAACTTTGAGATGAATTCATCTCCATCTCTCTGCTAGGGGTGCAAGGGTATGCTCAGGGTGGCCTCAGCGTGTCATCGAGCCACCCTTTAAGGACCGCCCACAAAATCCTAGACTGAAAACTAGTGAAAAACACGTTTTCAGCAACTGTTTAAAAGAAATCTCTGAATTGCTTGTACATGGACCTGAAGGAAATTCTCAGTTTCTTCCTTGCATGCGAAGTGAAAACAAGAAACAAGACTCTTCTCCTTGATGAACGGATGGATTTTCAGAGACTCCACTTTGCAGACGTTAACTCAAGGCCAGCCAGCGTTGACATGTAGATATCATCAGTGCTGATCTTCACAGTGGACTGATGGAAGCTCTCTGAAGTCATTAAGCTCGCATGGCCCACAGACCCACTTTCACAGGCTCCGTCTCCTCTGTGTAATTATGACATTAGCCCATAGAGCAGAGATTTGTAATACCCCAGACATTATCTCCCAGCTACACACTCAGCTTAATGTGGTAATAGCCATTCACATTCAACTTTGTGTGTGCGGGGAGAAGGAGGAACGGTGATGGTCTGAGAAAAAACGACATCCATCAGCTTCAAACTGACTCCTTCTGATCTGTGCATGTAAGTTCAGGTGGTGCCAAACCGTGTGTGAGAGAGAGATAGTTGGTCCCTTTGATGCCTGGTTAACAAAGTGCACCCTCTATTGCACGGAAACAGATTCTGCTGACATGGAAGTTCTCCTAGTACCACCCACACAAAGTCACTGAGAGTGTGTGTGTGAGTTTGTCCCAATAAACATCCTTAGTGTTACAGTAAATGTGTCAGATTCAGTAAGAACAGCCTGTCTGTGGTATGATTCAGCAGTTTTATAACAGCCATGTCACACTACACTCGATAATATACAGTTTATTTACACAGTGTATGTACAGTAAGGCTTTACACATGAAATATTTCCTGCAGGGCTATTTAAAAAAATACAAATCACATGTAATTTAAGGCCAACAAATTGTGTGAAAACACAATTAACTTTTGGAAACTCTACAAGGACACTGAATTTCCTGCAGGTCTTTAAGCCGAGAAGCAAAGAGAAGAAATGGTTTCATCAGCACAAAAAGTCAGTGGCTGCATGAAGATTTCTCAGCCACCTTCAGCTCCAAGAGCCAAGGTTGGCAGCATTATACTGTATGCTGGTTTAATATGCTGTATTACTGCCATAGACTTACAGGTGGACCTGGTGCAGACAATAGCCAAGTATCAACACATATGAACGCTGAACAAGCAAAGACGGATAGGCGTGTAGGGGTGTTGGGCTTCAGTAGCAACTCAGGTGCAGGTAAAGTCTCATGCTAATAAGGTGTTAGACAGTTAGAAGGCGCCCAAACTATTGCAACAAGAGGCAGCTGATAGGGACCTGAAAATGCACCACACACCATCAACAGAGAGACTGTACAACTCATGGCTGAAGGACCAGGCCTGCCATCAGCAGGGGTTGTCTGTTGATTAGACTTGTAAAAGAGAGGAGAAAGAAAACAACATGGCTTGCTGTGTGTTAATCTAAATGAACTGTAACCAATTGAGAGCTCAGCGTTTGTGATGGACCACAGGGACCAGGCCCAGCTCCGAGCACTGCAGAGAGTCACTGTGGGAGACGCGTGAAGTGACTACAGGAGGGCTGGACAGCTGGACTCCTAGAGACAAAATATTTTTTTAGTTTGCAGTCTTCCATTTTCATCCTTTGGAGAGCCAAGACACCATTTTTGGAGTTGTTGACTGCTACAAAACATCATTTTAGTTCCACCATTGGGCCACTAACAGGGTTTTACCCTTTCAGTCTTAAGTTACCTCAGTAGCTGAAATGACTTTGGTGAACAGAATAAGAATTTGGCAAACAAGAAGAAGGTCTTTGGTGTTAAAAGTCTGATTCTGTTGGGTCAGGTTCAAAGCAGCAGTCTCATGACTCATGACACTGTCACAATGTGTCCATAATGTGATAACAATAACCATCCACTTTGATATAATAACAGTGCTCATTATAGAGCTCTCATATGAGAGCACATCGGGATGCTCATACCTGTAATTCACTGTAATTGAATCAAAAATTGATTTTTTACTTGTGCTGAATAGGAGAATAAAGACTTGTGTAAAGCAAATCAATAGCAAACTGGCCTACAGATATACTACACAATACTGCATGACCTTATGGTCATTTCCAAGAAGTGGCAATAATGATAATAATTATTATTATCGAGGTCCAACATTATGAGCTTTTCATATCGGTTGGAGCCACAGTGTGTCATCGTAATGAGTTAGTGCTCCCAGGCGGTGGACTGCTCCTCTGGGTTTCCACACACGCAACCCCTATTAATGATAATAGCTCAGCTGTACTTGAGCAATAAGTGATGTATGAGAGTGGTTAGCAGCCCTGGGCCTGTCAGTACACACTCGCTCTGTATGGACCTCTCTACGGCTTTCTAAAGCTTTTCCTCCCGCAGTGCAGACAAGACAGATATTCAGTATAATTCAATAAGCCTGCGGAGAAGGAGACTCTGTCGCAAGGTCTGATAAAAACTACAATGGCCAAATGTTTCAGGAAATCAATTATGCTTTTTAAAATATGCTATATATTTGTGAGGTGTGGTTCCCACCAATGGGATTAGGGCTGAGTCTGAAAGCAGTGAGTGGTGCTGACAAATCAAATTCATGCAGACGTTCATTCTTTGTTTGTCTCGTTCATCTTTGTGACAGATGATAAAACAGTTGCTGCTGTAATATCCGGTCTGAAAGCACAACATTGTGCAGCGTTTTGGTGACTGCTAAGAAAACTATTGATGCATTACTCCAAATGGACTTCCTAGACGACACGCCCACTAACACCGTCCCCTGTGCTGTTTAATCAAAAGGGCTGTTCTGGGTCTGGATCTCTGCTACCACATCATGGGATGATCATGACAGACTAACATGTTCTAGAATAACACACTGACCACATGGCTGGGAAACTTTCAACAACTCTGCAAGAGGAGGCTGTCCAAAAATTCACCCATCTTTCCTTCATACTGTACCGTCCATTACATCTATTACACTTCTGTTTCTGTTCTGTAGAATGGGTGTGTGTGTGTGTGTGTGTGTGTGTGTGTGTGTGTGTGTGTGTGTGTGTGTGTGTGTGTGTGGGCAGCGTGCTGACTCCTGCTGTACTGTGGAGATTGATCACAGTCATTTGAATGATGTCACAGTTCTCATTAGCTGCTTAATTTGCTTTCTCAGCTCAGTCAATGGGAACAGATTAGCAGCTGATTCACTACGGGGTTTAGACACGCCTTGCTAATTATTAATTATGGTCGACAGCATTAGCGTGTTTATGGATGCCTCTTTGTGTCTCTATCTCTGAGTGAGTGAGTGTGTGTGTGTGTGTGTGTGTGTGTGTGTGTGTGTGTGTGTGTGTGTGTGTGTGTGTGTGTGTGTGTGTGTGTGTGTGTGTGTGTGTGTGTGTGTGACAGTAACAGCAAGTGAACAAATGAGTTTTTATCAGTGGAAATTCAATTAGAGGGAAGGAGGGGGATAAATTGAGCTTTGTTCGGTAATAACAGCTCAGTAATTGTTGCCTGTCACAGTAATGTCAATTTCAGGTACACAATCAAGCTGTGTGAAGTTTATTTAGGTTAATTGTTGTAAAATCATCAAGGGTGTTCGAACCACATTAAAATAAATGGTGGTTATGGTCAGAACTAAAAGTCAGTCCCAGATTTACTCTTGTCTGACAGCTTCTTGTTCTCTCCTTTTCTTTTCTTTTCGGTAACCTCTCCTCTGCTATTATGTCCAAAGAAGCTGCCGATCCCAGTTACCTAGCTTGCCTGGCTCCTGTTCTGGCATGACACCAACTCTGATTGGGCCCAAGAACTGGGCTCCTCTTCTCAAGTCCAAAACACCTGTGGTACAAAAATACTAACATTCCCCTGGTGCTTTCAGGGTTCCCACACATGAACAAATTCAAGCACTTTTCAAGCACCTTCAAGCACCAGTTTTTCCATTTTTCCAGCACCTTTAAATAGGTAGCCTAGTTGTGTTTGCCATGATGGTCATGGGAAGCGCAGCGGTGCCACTGTATGGCATAATAATATGGCTCTAATTAGCATTATTTCATATGGTGGTAGATTGACTGTCTGATTTTTAACTAATTGTGAAATTTCAAACATTTTCAAGCACTTCACAAAAATTTCAAGCATTTTCACAACTTTGAAAACACTGAATTGAAATTCAAGCATTTTCAAGGAATTCAAGCACCCGTGGTAAGCCTGTGCTTTAAGCTTACAGTCTGGGCAGCCTGGCTAACAAACTGAGCTAACATTAGTAGCTACACTTGGTAGTGTCGATCTGCAGCAAGGAGGACATCACAGGGAAAACCGACGATAAAATATGATCCAGTTTCACCAGAATCATTGAAATAGTCGGTGATGTGTGACTTAAATAGTAGATAAGGTCAGTGTGAGATGAAGTAGATAAATTGTCTGTAAAGTGGTTAAACTTTATAAATGCTAAAAGGGTAGAAAGGTCATGAATTCAAACCGCTGCAGTGAACCTTGGGACATGGTACTCATGGTCCACCAGGTGAGCTACCACCATTTTTAAACTTGTAGGAACTGACATCAGTTCATGCAGCAGTACTCAAATCCCACCCATCCTAACATTTGAAGGTTTTTCTTTGTCAGGCGTCAACATACAAACTTATCTCACCTCCCTCACTTCAGTATTCTGACAGGGCTTACTGGTTCTCCCTCATGCTCGCATGAAAACTAGAGGTGCTCCTGCCTTTGAAGGCTCTGACACTGCAAAGTGCTCATACAGGAGTTGAGGACCCATTCATTCAAACTGACCTCTGTCTGGCCTCGTTCTGTCGAGTGTTTTCATGTCCTGTGTTGTTTTATCGCTCTGTGGTTTAAAGATTTTTACTCTTGTGAAACACTTTGTGACCTTGTTCTGTAAAATGTGCTATACTAAATAAACTTTGTTTTTATTTTTCCATTGAAAAAGCCCCAACACCAGTGAACAGGCAGTGATTAAAGGCAGACTCTCATTAGCATTAACTAAGCACATGGGAAGCACTCCATACAGCGCTGGCCTGTCCAAACTGTCCCCACTGATGAATACTAATGGTACATGAGGAGCTAAAGGTCAAACAAAGCTGAGAAAAATATTCAGGTTGCATTCTCTTCAAGGACTCCGGCTTCGGAATCCAATCTGTCCTCAAAGCCCGCGGGCTGTTTTGTTGTACCTGCTTTGTACGGGAATCAAGGCCTGAATTTCTTGGTGTGAGGGAATATATATGTGTGTACTGTGTGTGCATTATATACGATATACTGCGTTTGTATGCAGGTGAGCGCTTTCTCGCTTTCTCGCTTTCTCGCGCGGCGCATTCTGTCTGTATGACTTCAGCCAAGCAGATAAATGTGATGCTTATCCATCTATCAGTGTCTGTTGAAAAGTCGGAGGGACACGGTTCACGGCGATGTTAGAGAGAAGCACACTATTAGACACACAGGATGAGCAGTGAAGAACGCTGACCTCCTGACCCCAATATTCCGCCTCCACTGCAGTCTTAAAATAGCTCATGACTGACCCTGCGGCACTGATATCTCTCTGAGAGTGAAGGTTACTGAATTCTAAAAATAAAATCCATCAAGTATTTGGAACATTTAAGCTTGTTAATTCAAAGCTGCACTGATGTACGTCTTCTAGATTAACTAGATGTTATGTCACATTCCAGTTTGCATATCTGTGATTTTCTTACATAAACAGACAGATATGACTCCAAGTGAGCTGTATGTAAACAGGGTTGACGCATTAACTACATAAAGTGATTAAAGATCAGGTGTTCTGCTGTCTGCTCTCTCTCTCTCTATCTGAGAGTGTTTCTGAAACAGAAAGCAGAATCCAGTTACCGAACTTCAAGCCTGAACAAATATGAAGAAATCCCTGCAATCATTACCAAGCCAGGTGTGTCACAGTCTGTCCTCTCTCCGCCCCGAGTTCCCGCCTTGTGTTTGTTCCGCCCTTGATCACCCGCACCTGTCTCTGAACTCCATCACCCACTGTACAGTATATAAGCCCATTGTTCTCTTCCCCCTTTTGTTAGTGTCCGGCATTTTTCCCTAGTGTGTTTGTGGTTTTTGTATCTCTGTTTTTGACTGATTACCTGGTTGGATTCTGTGTACCGGACATCTGCCTCCCTTTAAAGACTGTTTACCCCTTTTAAACTGCGTGCTGCGTTTGAGTCCTGACCTAGTGCTGTGTGACAGCCAGAAATATAGAGACTATATGTGAATGCAGATCATTTTGAAGAGACCTGAAAATTTTGCTAAGCGGCTTTTATGTTGGATAATTTGCAAGTTTAACTCATTCAACTGTATTCGGACAATGTTGTATTGCTTCTTTACATGATTGACTAAAAGACTGTTCTCTCTGCATCATCAAAAATACGGACAAATGTTAAATTATACTGATTTGCGTGTCTAATTTTGTTAGCCTTAAACCTTTTTATTCTATTATTGTAATTATTGTAAGTATAAGTTTTCAGTTGAGGCTATAGCCATTGCTTCTATAGACGCTGCAATGACCTTTACATTACCTGTTATTGGGTCTTTTAAAATCAAAAAGGTTCACTGTTTTCAGAGCATGAATTTGCTCAGTAAATAACGCTTGTGTGAAAGAGTGTAAAGTACTGTAATTTGAGCCTCCGGATGGCGCTATAGGAGAGCTTGCGGAGCTTCCAAACTGAAGGAGTTTATCTTTTTGGAGAGTTTGAATGTGCTCAGTAAATTTCATGGCAGTCAGCCAATTAGATTTCGTGCACAAATGGAAATCTTGGCCCCCGACTGTGGCTCCATTTTAACAGCAACTCCTGTATTCTCTAAAACCATCTCAAAGATTGTTACAGAGCTCATTAACATATCCCGATCTGAAAAAATTGCTCAATGCCGAGTGTGAAAAGTGGAGGATATTTGCGGATTTGATGCATGTATTGGGCTGAAGAGTGTGTTTGACAAGAGTAATTGCCTATGTTCCACTTGTGGTTTAAAGACTATTGGATCCTTACAGCTGTCTATGAATCACATGGGTTAATACTCTGCAGTGTTACCTGAGGCTCCTGACTCCCTGAGCAATCACAAGGAGCCAGAGAGACTGCAGCCGAGCTGCTCTCCACTGCTGGAGGAGAGAGGAGGGAGCTGCTTCAGACATGCACGAAGAGCTTTTATTTATTTTTGGATGGTTAAGGCACAATGGGCACAAGATGCTTTATTTCTTCATTCATCCATTCGCTGACATGATTCTGATGGAACATGACCCAGGCTGCACCGATTTAGCCGAAGGGTTTGCTCACAATTCTAGGTCCAAACAAAAACATTTCTGCTCTGTCTGTCTGCCTCACAGGGAATCATTTGTAGGGGGGGAAACAAGGCTGTGGAGACGACGGAGGCAGGAGCTGTGACAGTAACTGTGTTCTTCAGGACAAGTTTCTCCTCGAGTTCGTTCGTCTTTTCAGCCCTCTGCTATATTTGTCACTTACTGGAACAAGAAAATCTAAATTTGGAGGAAGAGGAGTACGCAGCTACCACTGTGGAGGCTAGTGCAGAGAAACCATCCACCCTCAGAGGATGGAGGTGAAAACGGCCCTCCAGTTTCAAGCTGTGCACATACTTTATCCTTCACAGCGGAGATGGGTAACAGTAACTAATAAGAACTCGTGCAGAGCTCAAGACGACATGCCTTGGATTGCCATTTGGGTTTGAGCTCTTGCTTTTCTCGTAGTCTATCCTGCACAAATGGAACAGGTTAGGGCAGGTGTAGTGATATAAACTCAAGGTTTTGTTTTTTATGGTTGGAAAAAAGGTTTTTATTTCCAGGCACTAAACATACGACTGTCAGTGTGCCAGTGCTGCTTCAGGCCACTTTAAAGTGTCTATTGATCCTTTCTTTGATGTGATTGGAGAGCTGACAAAACAAGGCAGAAATCTCACTGCGCTCAGATTTACTGGGTATTGATGCACATCTGTTCATGTTGTTATGGCACTAAATGCTTGGAAGGACCAAAAGGACAAATCCATCATATTCAATTTCATATCACGATGTTCAATTTGTATGTCCTCATTTGATTTTAAAAAATGTTTCCATAATAGAGAATTAAAGGAAAGTCATCTCACTGTTCCTGTGCAAAATTTGGAGTTATTGGACTGTTGAGGTTTGTTTGTCTTTAATTTTCTTTCACAAACAACAACTGATCACTTCCACACACTCGAGATCATCAGAGTAGAGTTCATATTTCACGCAGAACTGAAGGAACACTGGCACACAGTTATGAATTTGGCACTCTTGAGAGCAGACCTGGTTTTAGAATATAATTTAAAAAATCTGGATTTTTGTAATTTCTGATTTGTAATGATTTATTTTTCTGTTTTGATTAATAGAAAAACTTTTTTGTTTGAGATATCTCTTTTTGGCCATGAAAAATAAATTCTTGTATTTAAAAATTTAAAAAATCAAATGACCACGGACCATTTTGGTTTTGAATAAGTGTTGAATTGACTGATGACACTGAGCATAAACCTATTCCTGACAGACGTATTCATCACATAGAAACACGCGATTCAGAACAGGACAAAGAACAACTCAAACCTCAGTGGTTTAGGATAAAAATGTTCTTGTACGGGGTCCAGTGTGGGATATAAGTAACTGTAACAGTAAGTGAACAGCGATTGAACAGTAAGTGGCTCAATGAATGATGACTCCAAGTGACAGAATGAGGATCTCACAGTCAGTGCATAACAGCTGCATTGACTACGGCAGGTCTGGCATTTGAAAATGCCACAAACGCCAGAACCTCAATACTGTGATCACCTTAAACAGAAAACAAAAGAGGCGACATTTTGCCAGCAGTAATGTAGATAGAATGTAGTTTGATGCATCATTTCCATCCTCGCTTCCTTTTCACTGACTGCTTCATCCTGCATTTCTCTTCTACTAAACACTTCATTTCAATCTGTCCTTGTGCTGTTAATATTTGAACGACTTGATTTCTGTACACCTTTGCCCAGCGAGGGTGAAAGTCAGTGTTTATCGTTTTATAACTCTGGATGCTGTTATGGTTGATATTTGCTTACTACACGATTCCTGGAAGTGTTACATTATTTATTCATTTATTGCTGTGCATCAGAACAAAAAGCTCTCAGATGGAGACATCACAGATGCCCGAACGATGCACGGGACACTGCAGCTCCATTTTGTTTCTCTGTTTATGAGGGGAAAGCTTTAAAGAACCATGACAGCTTGAAATATTCAGATGCCAGACGTTCTTTTAGATATTTTCGAAATAATTCAGAAAGAACTGCTTCCATACTGAAGGGTGTAAGATTAAGATAAGTTTGTCTATTTGGAGATTTTACACCTTACATCTCATATAATATAATATAATATAATATAATATAATACTGGGAAAATGTGCCAAACATGATATGGTGGTATAGTTTATGTTCAGAGTACAGAAGTAGCTGCAGAAATACACCATTACAATATGTAATGACCAGGGCCGCCGACAGGTTTGGCTGGGCCCGGGACACCCGAAGAACCCTCTCCTCTCCCCGCCGGGGCCGGCGCACAGCTGGCGCACAGCTGGCGCACAGCTGGGGCGCGGTCAGCGCGGAGACGCGGGCGTCCACCGGCAGCCGCGCCCGACTTGTGCATGTTTACTAACAGGCTCGCGCACACTGACCACTTATCGAATGCTGTCGTCTTTTTTTCTAGAAAGACCAAACCATTTTGGAATAGGGGTGATAGGGGGTTATTGGCCGTTTTTTCAAGGGCAATGAAGGCAAACATCTATAAGTCATTGTTTGAATGCAATTAAAGCACTTTTCTACCCTAAAAACCAACACATTTTGAAGTGAACGTATCATAATTGAGCCCGACGTCATGGGGGACCAGTTATGGGCCCCCCTCTATTCCAGAATTCCCAGGGCCCGGGACAAAAAGCCCTTTAGTCCCCCCCTGTCGGCGGGGCTGGTAATGACCACTAGCACCAAGAATATTGTTTGCAAGCATGGAAGTTCACTGTCAAGTGACAAAATAATCATCTCCTCTTCACTTACAGGCTTTCTCTGAGCTCTCAGTTCATGTGTTTACATTGCCAATTTACTGTTAGACATGAATCAGAATATCATCCTATTAATTAAGCTTAAACTGTTAAACTCTTGTATCCGCACACTTGTTATTTTATGATATTAAGGTGTCAAATGGCTCTGAGCTCACTTTATATATATAAATGGTCTCGCGGGGACTCTGCGACCAGACAAACTGCAGGAGCGGATCAGCTGTATTTGTTGTTCTGTGTTAAATCTCCTTTGGGCAAAAGGACGCTGCTTATTTGTCCTGGCCTTTAAAGTGATTAAACAAATCTCTGCAGGCCCAAACGTAATTTGCTTCACTCTGCACTCCTGCCAGCCACAGCGGGGTTACTACAGAGAGAAGAGCTGAATGAATGAACGAAGCGACGCCCGCTGCCTCTATCAAACCCACTTTTGAAGTGTCACATTTGTCAACCTTTGATATGCTCCAGCACAGTCTACCTGCCCTACAACACTAACAAAGTAGACCCGTCGTCCTTATTACTACAGCCGAATATGACAGGTCACCTTAAAGACTCCTCTATCACACCTCAGTGAAGTGAGGGGGGCCGCCGATGCTGACAATCCTTTTTATACAAAAGCCAGGCCGCATTTACATTCCTCGCTGTGAGCCAGCAGCCACACAGGGGCTCTGTTAATTGGCTCTCCGCTGCTGTGTGCATAAGTTGATAGCGCCATCAAAAGCTCTGAGACAGGCCGCATTACTCAGCAAAAAAGAGAAGCGGGAAGAAGAGACGAGAAGTAAAGTTAAGTCGCACTTCCGTGCAACAGTTTTATCTTTTGGCTGGGGAGCGGCCGTTGGTTTGATCTCCAGCTCCAAAGTGTCAGGACATCGGACCACTAACAGCTCCTGATGAGCAGGTTGCTCTGAGTTTCCTAAAGAGTCAGTGAATGTTGCAGCTATAATGAATATATGAATACATAATGAATATATCGTCACTTTGACGGATAATACCCGCTAATTATACAGCAGGTTAAGTCATTTAACTCTTTTCCTACTTTTTCTCTTCCAAATACTTTTCTTCTTTTTTGGGAAACTTGTCTAATCGTCATGTTTCTCGACATTCTCCCATTTTAATGTTGTAGTTTCATTCTCAGATCTCAGCACTTTACTCAAACATTAACAGTCTTCAACATTGACAAATACAGAACATAAATTTAAATAAATACGATATTATCTGATGAAATGCAGAGAGTTTCAACGATTCAGAAGCCAGACAAACACTTTGAACCTTAAAAAAAAAACAAAGTTTCGCCGGCAGAATAACTTAATGTTAGAGCCAATTCCATTCAGGCGGTTTGATATGTGCACAATGAGGACTTTCTAAAGGCAAGTCTTTGGTGGGTGGTCTAGGACGAACATTCTTTCAAACCTCCGTCTGAGGCTTTAGAGCTTGAGCCTTTCATTCTGTTTCAAAGATTTCGCTTGCCCTTGAAACATGAACAGGGTGTACAATAACTGGAACACCTATCAATATAAATCAAGCTGAAGCCTCAACTGCATCTTATCTTATCTTAACCACGATGCTTCTAATATGTCTACCTTTTGCATTTAAGCCCCCATGAAGTCAAAATTTATGTTTGATCCAGTCTATGAGTGATTGTGAGGGCTGCTACAGTCATTGATTACCGTACAAAAGCACAACTTCATGTAATGCACACTTGCTATTGGCTACTCCAAACAGCAATCAATATCTCAAAATCAATAAGCTCTTCCCTATCTGTTTTTAAAAAAAATAAGAAACACAAAGCACTTTCAGTTTCATGGGGACTTTAAAACCTTTTAGGATCACCCATAATAAATGACTGTGTGCAAACCCACAGAGAATTATCACCCACTCTGGAGTTTATATTAGCTCTATGGAACATTTTAGCCCCTTTTAGCTCATTGTTTTGATTAGTACATTTACTGTTTTCGGCTCTGATCAGTCAGGAGCGAGCAGCTCTGATAAACTGTACAATCAAACAATCAGAGGCAAACTGGTAAACACAGTGAAGCAGCTTTTAAAGCCAGAGCCAGATATTTCCCTCTGGAGTTGGTGGAGACCAATAATAAGTCCAATATTCATCAGGTCTGTCCACAAACACGACTCCAAATGAATGATAATGTTGCTGTAAACTTCCTGCGGGTCACTATGAGTGACACCTCTCAAACTGCTCGTTTGATCAATTGTTAATCTAAACACATTGATTGGTGCAGCGTTAACCATCAACATGTGGAGTTGATTAATGAACATTCTGACCAATCGGAGCAGGTGTTTATGCACCACTGTTGGTTTAATAAGGAGTATTTCGTCCTTTGTGAAGCACGTCTAAATTACATTGTCAAAATCATGCCCTCGGCATAATTTTTGAATTGAGTCGGTGTGACTGCTAATCACTAGCTACTGCCCTGCGTTGATATGAAAAGCCTAAATCAAGTTGTCAGCGTGACATTTTCAATTGGGAGATAAAATAGGGCCTCCCGCTAATCGTTAATAACAGCACAGTACCTGTGCCAGCATGAGAAGCCCGCTCAAACGGGATCGATTGCTGTCGACACTGAGACGCCTCGCCTCGTTTCGATCCTGGCCGCTGTTGTGTTTTGTCTGCAAACTGTGACATTGACAAATGCATCATTCTTGCTTTGCTTTTCAGGCCACGCATTTCAATCCCCCCCCCCCCGGCGAAATGGAAGAAATGACTTGAAAGGTGGCGTCATTCAATAAATCCCGGTCACAAGATCGCGCGGTGATGAAGTGGATTGACAGTGAGAGTCTTGATTAAACAGCTGGCTCATCAATCCTCGGCTGTTGGAGAACGTGTCAGCATTGAATGATCTCATAAATTTAGAATTTTCCTTCCTCCGCTAAAGATCACGTTCATCCATCACAACCGATATCTCGTACGCCGCTGGTGTGACTTTCTTCTCAACCTTTAGATCTGTTATTCAAAAGAAGTATCGTAAATTCATGTGAACCTAGTTATTAAAACCTTTAGACACAAACCTGAAACCTAAATGACCTGGGCATAGTTTTGCATAATTGGTTCTTTTTTACAGTTTGTCCAGTTGCTAACACACTGAAATGACATGGATAGCACAAATATTTAAACTGACACACAGGGAGCAAAACCTCATCGCAAATCTCCAAAACTTTAAACACATTTTCTGCTTTACACACATTTTGCAATTCGAAGTGGCTCTTTTTAAGTGTACTGAACACGGTTCTCTGCATAAGACAACAATCTTACATTACAGTTTATTCTGATAGCTAAGACGCAATTTTTGAAACTTTTGGCTTTTTTTGCAACACTCTACACACAAATCGCAAAACCTTTCACCCAAATAGCAAAACACAGTAGATCACTTGCAAAAGCATGTTTTTGTACTGTTGCATAAGCACATTTGCTAAACTGTTCACACTCTTTTAAAAAAAGTTATTTTTGTATCCGACGGTGCACACAACTCATAATATCAGTAAGCACACAAAGCAGCCACTGCACACTGACAGTAACAATGAAAAACTCATTTGGCTTTTGCTTATCCTGTGTGCAGGGCATATCGGTTTTCAGTACCTTTTACAGTAACACACAGGGGTCAAAGTGAATGGATATTTATTTACACACATCCAAATACGTAAACATTAAGTGTGTTTTTCAGGTCAAGGCACAAAAAAAAACAAAAAAAACATAAAATGACAATCATTGAGGGAAAAAAATCAGTCTTGTCTTCTTACTGAGTCTGGCCACAAAATCTCGTCCACATCACATGCAATGTCTTCCATTGAGTGTCGTATCCAGGCCTGACATGACACCTGGTCAATGTCTCCGCATGCAAAGTGAAGTAATTATAAATAATAGTTTTCACATGTGAAAGTGTGGCCTGACAGTTGGCAGAATTGTGTAAAAAATAGCCATAAATATGTATAGTATATATATATATAGTATAGGAGTGTGTAGATCATCTGGAAATTGAGTGTAAAGCAGTGGAGCTGTGTTTACAGTTTTGCAAAAGGAGTCCTGTGCAGTGAATTGTATTTACACATATACAAAGTGTGTGTTACGAAATTGCAAACTAAGTGCAAAGCAATGTTTGTGCTTTCAGTTTTGCAAACCCGGTGAAGGGTTTTGTGATACATATTAATAGTTTTAGAAATTGTGCTATAAGAATCCATGTAAGTGTTTAAGCCATCAGAAAAAACTGTAAGTCACATGTTCGCAATTTTAAAACACGCCATTTAAAATGACACTACATGAGTTTATTGGCTACCATAATGTGTACCACCTGCCCAAACATGGTGTTATGTAATTTTTAACACTTCAGTCAGGAAGTAAGCAATAAAAGACCATAGGTGAGCATCTTTGGAAGACATTGCTGAGAGAGGAAGAGGAAGAGGGTGAGAATATTACACAAATATTTCTATGCATGTGAACAATCTGAAGAATTCTCTACAGTTTGAACTATGTTAGTATTATGGCAAAGCACACTAAAGATGAGAGTGCTTTTCATTATGCCCAACAGTGTGTAGTTGGTTAGACAAAAATCTACGAATCTGAATGAAGTGTGTGCCATCTGGTGCAAAAGTTTGATTTTGGTTGCAGTGCTTCATTTTGCGGGATATATGAGGTGTTTTGCAGTTTGGGTGTGTGGTTTGGTGAATTGTGTTAGTGTTTTGATAAAACCAGCCTAGTTTGCAAAGTTGTGTTTAAGCAAATGGAAAAAAAACTGTAATACATTTTAAAGTATTTTAATGTGTTTTTTAGGCACAACTCCTCTTCTATAAGTGCATGCATCTGTGTTGCCCTCTTATACTACAAAAAATAATAATTGCAATAATGTGTCATATGTTTGGGATGAACTCTAAATTGCTGTTGCTGTTAATCTCGCTTCAAGTTGTGCACAAGAAATTTGCCGTGGACACTCGTGATTCGTAAAGGCAAACACCAGGTGTATATCCAATCTAATTTGTTCAAAATAAAATGTTAGTGTTGGGTTGAAGTTTTTCTTCCTGCCTTTTTCTTCATGTTTGTCTTGTCTGGCTCTGCCTGTTTGTGTGTGCTACAGCAGACTCCCCCAGATTGTTCCGTCTCCCTAATCATAAACCTTCACCACAGCCAAACTCACCACCCCGTTCCTCACCTTGTTTGTGCTCTGCATGTGAATTTTTTTTTGCCTTTCACATCCAGCCCAGTCTCATCATCCTCTCTGCTCCTTGAACGTTTTGCCCCCACCAGCCCTTCACTTCCCTGGCAATCTCCTCATCACACCACCTTATTTTTAATCAACTGTTTCACTGATTATGATCTCCTGGTTCGTCTGTTCAAATATTCATTATAACACTTAGCTTGTTATCCAACGTCAGACAAATGGTCTAAATGTCATCCTGTGTGACATCATTGTGAGGCTGGAGGGATTGTCTTGTTTTGTAGCTCTAATTATTCTAATGACTGAAGAAATGTGCAGATTTCCGAACTTCATCCATTCATTGCTCATCATCATTAAACCAGGCTTAACTGGACTGCTGACATACGGGAAATAATTCAGAGTTTGGGGACCGATCAGAAATGCATTCGATGTAGTCATCACTTTTTTTTATTTGGATCTGATGCACAGTAGGAATTTCATTTTCAACAGATTTCCAAAAGAACAAATGATTTGAAACTCAAGCTAATCCTTTCACCACGGGAACTTCTGGTTGCATTATTGTTGTAAAGTAGTATGTTTGGATTAAAGCAGACAGGATCATTGGAATGAATTTTCTCAACTGGTTTAAAAAATCGAACAGTTGATATTTTCACACTGTGTTTGTTGTGAGACCGTGGCTGCCCTTCAAATAAGTACTTTCTTCTGGATTCCAGTGAAGTTGCTGTTAGATTATTTTTCACACAGACACAACCTTTGCATGCAAAACTAAGTAACTTGTTTTCTCAGCTTGTTTGCATGGTTGATCATAGTGATCAAAGGATACAATTTGTGGTTAAAATATTAAAAAATAGTACAGAAATACATACACATATATTACAGTTTATTCTGATAGCTAAGACGCAATTTTTGAAACTTTTGGCTTTTTTTGCAAAACTCTACACACAAATCGCAAAACCTTTCACCCCAATAGCAAAACACAGTAGATCACTTGCAAAAGCATGTTTTTGTACTGTTGCATAAGCACATTTTGCTAAACTGTTCACACTCTTTTAAAAATAGTTATTTTTGTATCCGACGGTGCACACAACTCATAATATCAGTAAGCACACAAAGCAGCCACTGCACACTGACAGTAACAATGAAAAACTCATTTGGCCTTTGCTTATCCTGTGTGCAGGGCATAACGGTTTTCAGTACCTTTTACAGTAACACACAGGGGTCAAAGTGAATGGATATTTATTTACACACATCCAAATACGTAAACATTAAGTGTGTTTTTCAGGTCAAGGCACAAAAAAACTAAACATAAAATGACAATCATTGAGGAAAAAAAATCAGTCTTGTCTTCTTACTGGGTCTGGCCACAAAATCTCGTCCACATCACATGCAATGTCTTCCATTGCTAGGCACCGGGGAAAATATCTCCTGGAGTGTCGTATCCAGACCTGACATGACACCTGGTCAATGTCTCAGCATGCAAAGTGAAGTAATTATAAATAATAGTTTTCACATGTGAAAGTGTGGCCTGACAGTTGGCAGAATTGTGTAAAAAATAGCCATAAATATGTATAGTATATATATATAGTATAGGAGTGTGTAGATCATCTGGAAATTGAGTGTAAAGCAGTGGAGCTGTGTTTACAGTTTTGCAAAAGGAGTCCTGTGCAGTGAATTGTATTTTCACATATACAAAGTGTGTGTTACGAAATTGCGAACTAAGTGCAAAGCAATGTTTGTGCTTTCAGTTTTGCAAACCCGGTGAAGGGTTTTGTGATAAATATTAATAGTTTTAGAAATTGTGCTATAAGAATCCATGTAAGTGTTTAAGCCATCAGAAAAAAACTGTAAAATGCAGCTTTGATTAATTTTTTAACCAGTTGAAGTCAGAGGGAGAGAGTAGCCTTTAGCTGATGGGTCACGTCCAGAACCAGAGCAGCAGACGTCACTTATTCTCATCATTACTGATGCTTGGGCAGCTTTTAGAGTCTAAAGAGAGACATGTAGAACTTCCTGACGTATCCAGCAGAACAACCTCTGTAAGGATTTCTATGACAGACAAAAAGTAATTAAACTTTTAAACTTTCTCCCTTAATCATGGACAATTATACTATGTTAAGACCATTAAAGGTTAATCCCAGGCTCTGTCATTTGCACCATGCGGGACGGTTTGATCTGCTCTGGCCAAAGAAGACGATATTCAAACACTCCGAGGTTACAGTAATTAAAATTCAACAAAATCAGCTTTGCACCGGGTAAAAAAAAAGGACCAGGAAGCTCTGCACTTATCGTTAGCATATTAGGAATGTACTGCATCAGCTGAATATATGCATGAGCTTCTAAATTCTGACTTTGGTTTCGTCATTTTGACTTTGTTATTTTTAATTCCAGCCCCGAGCCTACCACTCCTGCTGCAGGATGTTCTGTCTAGCTTCACATTATCATACATATATTGTGGATAAATGTATCCAGTTGCTGCTCTATTTCTTTAAATATAATTCAGCCATCAGTCACTTACAACCCAAAATTAACATACATGCTAATAAAGTTTACTTTGCTTTTCTTTGGATAAGAAATAGAAATATGTTTGGGGGTAACCTCTAGTGTCGCTGTGGAGCAATGAGTGGCTCTCTGCTTTGTCTGTATGTTGTGACATCTTTACTAAAGTTTAACAGGAAATTGAATGCATTAAACAGGTTTAGCGGCCTCAAGGATACATAAGATGACCAAAAAACAAATTAATGTCACTAAATGTAAACAGAACTCTGTGTACCTTTAATCCGCAGCTGAAAATAGTCCTGTTTGAGCGACTGTTGACGATCTGAACTCACATCCATCGACTCCACGCATGGTCTCCATGGGATTCCCAATCTGATAGTATCACTGATGGAGCACCTCAGGATATCTTGACATATAGATATATTTTTAAAGGAGCGAGAGAGAAAAAGGGAATGATTGACATGCATAGCTGAAGTGAAACCCCCTGTGACTTCACCTGTCAGTCAGACCCTCCTCTGCTCTCAGCAAGCGCTCTCTCTTTATCCGCTCACTGTTAAACCACGACTGTTTATCGTCTTCTATTGTGGAGGCCGGCGCTCCTTTATAGCCTTTAAAACATGGAGAATGATCCGGGAAATGTGGCAAACTGATGTTAAACAGAGCGGATTGAGTGACGAAGAGTTGAGAAAGGTGTGAGAAGACGATAGCATCTCAGTGTTCATCACCTGCCCGGTGGTCTCAGTTGAACTTTATCTCTGTGTGCTCGTCTCTTCATCGGTGTCTAAACGTTGCGTCAGCCTGTTTTTGCTGCTGGTCGCCGGAGATCCAGGCTTTTCCAGCTCCGAGGCTGTCTGAACAGGAAGCAAGAGATTGCAACATAAAGGCAATCTTCAAACTTTTAGATGAAGTTTAACTAAAGTGAAGAATGTGATCAGAGCTGTTGTGCATTTGGGCAATGGCTTCATATACTTCAAGATTCTTTGACAAGGTAAAACATAAAACATGATGAAGACAACCGGTTGCAGCAGATGTCCATCCACCATGATTCGGGCTTTGCTCAAGGTTTTTTTCTTGCCACTCTTTTAAAGAACAGGACCACTGACCAAGCTGCAGTATTTAATGACATAGTTGACCATGACTATGTCTTTTGTTTTCCTGAGTTTCCTCATTCCTGCTGCTTCTTTTTCATATTAGCTTTTTCAAGGTCTGCTACCAAGCAGCAACCTTTTTTTTTATTAAAACATGTCGAACTCATATCTCTAAAATATTGAAGGTCTTGAGCGTCCTTGAATTCACAACAAGGGAAACAAGGATTTCAGAACAGTCTGTTCGCAACTGCAGCGTCACAGTGATAATAAAAGTTTCATGACTAGATGTTCCCTGTGATGGATCTCAGTCAATCACATTGATCCGAGGCTGCCTGACGACAGGACATAAGACAAACCATAAAGTAATGAAAAGTAATATATGGGCATTGTGGGTAGTGGTCAAAAACATGCCGGGACAGATCAGGGGTAATTTGTGTTGTGTTCTGTAATTATACAAGTCAGGTGGAGGCAGCAGTCATTGTACTAAGGAAAGTGTCGACCACAAAAGAAACAACCAAAGATAGTCTCCCCAAAAAGAGACAGCGGAGGTAAAGGAGGCAGACAGGAAGCTGATTGATGCGATGCAGTTGGAAATAAACCAAACATTATATATTACTCAATCATGACTCACACAACTCAAAACGTGACAGTTGGTCCCTCCATCATCTGACTAAAGATCTGACTTTCGTCCACACACAATGACATGAATACCAATACAGTGAAGAGCAGAACCTTAAGCCATGCGGTATTGACTTAATTCAGCCTCACTCGATGCGAGTGCTTTATGTATTAGATCGATGTCCGACTGCACGGTGAAGCTTTCATTCACGAAGCCTGGAGGCTGACCGTGAAGCTCAACTTCGGTGCTGATAACTGCTTCTTCAAGTGAAAAATACACACATTGATATTTAGCCTCAAACACAACACTGACCTTTTGTCCTGGATAATAGTGTGTCTGCATATTTGCAGTGCAGCCAGTTGAGCTTCTGCTGCAAGGCAGACAAGCAGCCATGAAATGTTTCTACTAAGCCCCGTCGAGGTGGACCTCCACATAATGTCACGGTTCAGCTTCTACTGACAACAATGGCAAGATCCGACTCCTGAGCTCATTAATGATTTATCAAGGTGAGCAGTCAGTCATAACTAAGTAAGCAATTCATTTTGCGTGAACCGCCTCGGTGAACTCCAGCTCTCATCACATATTCATCAACAACAAGGCGCTCTCGTGGTCATTCGCTCCTCGTTACGCACACGTGCGATGTTGTGGTTATTTATTAGTCTAAAAGATGTCAAAACCTGCGTGATGTCTCGCTGACTTAAAGCACCCAGGGGAATCCAACAACGCCATGTCAAGTCAGCAGAGGAGTCCATTAATGTAAAGAAATGTCACACCCAGGTCGCTCTGTTGTCCCATAATCCTTTGAAGAATGCAGCCACATCAGACTACATTTGCCATTTGAAGGATTTTTCGTTAGACGTGCTTTAGTCAGTTCGTTCGGTGGATAAAATAACAGTGAAATCAAATCAGTGCTCACTTTGATAGAGGTCCTGGTGCGCTGCTTTGGGAATAGACCGCTTCAATTTAGGTCAATTTAGAGAGGGTTTAATAAGAGTTTACCAGCAGCTACGGCTCGTTTCAAATCACTTCAACACAATGTCATCAGGAGCTGATTAACACTGTGGGGCACTAACAAGCCTGTTGATGAGTTTACAGAGTCTGAAAGGTACAAAGCATTAAAAACTAGATGGGAAAAAAAATCACAGAGGATTATTTCAGGACTTTCTCGAGTTTTTGTCATTTGAATTTTAATGTGTAGATAATTCACAGAAGTGCTCACACTACTGACTCCTACCTACATCAGAGTTTTCAGTTATATTAGCTTCAACCTCATTGTGCCATACTTTGCCAGAACAAGCATTTCCTACGCAGATGCAGATATTAGCATTAAGAAAGTCAGAGCCATCAGCAAGATCTGCTTTAAAATTCATAAATCTGTGGTTCAGTCTTCGGCTCCTTCAGTCTGCGTGTCGGATAGGGCAAGAAAGATGCTCAAAACCTAATTTGCTCCTGGAGGCTGTGTGCGAATGTGATTATTGAAGGTGGTTACTTTCTGATCAGCGGTTGGCCTCTTGGTGCCTCTGCCATCATGAAGGGGTGAATGTGATGTGTAGCCCTAAGGTCGACCCTACGTGTAAAAGCAAGACTGGAAAGGAAAGCAATTGATAGGGCCATTGATTGGACCCCAGAGGGGAGAGTACAGTCCATTTCTCATTGGTTTACTTTAGCCATTCACTAAATTTCAGCATGCAATTGTACTGAAACACACACAACCAACTAACTAGTGTGTGTGTATATATTAGGACTGCTGTTGAGCCTTTCATTAGACATTGATCAGATTCTTTTCTTTTTTAATTAATGCCCCCTCAGTAAGAAACAACTGGTGGTCAGCTTTGTTAAAGAGCTACATGCTGGGGAACAGTGACCAAACCATCCCAGCCTGTCAGATGACCAATCGATACTCTCTTGGTATTGATGTTGTAGTAAAATCTCACTTCTTCCAATGGCGGCTGTTCAGTAAAGGTTATTGCCGGATGTCAGAGCTCACACAGACACTTATTTTTCATTGCCGGCTTAATGGACTACAAATCCGTCCCTCGAGTTCGTAGCGAGTCAAGCTTTGGAGCCTCAGAGCCCGAACAAGACGAATCACTGAGAGGAAACGGAGAAATGAAGAGTCATTTCAGTGGCAGCGTGATTCAATCAATGCCACCGTCAGAGAGACACAGCTGCAGTTACAACATCATTTGTTGTTAAATTGGCTTTGGGATTCAATTTAAAAATGAATAACCCTCATCATCTGCCTTGTTATGTAACACAGTTTTCCGGTTTCATCTATTAGAGGTGTTAAGCAGCAGTGGAAGTAATGGATTAGATTTACTCTTGTTACTGTAACAAAGTCCGATTTTTTTTGTCATCAGGAAAATCTATTTTTCTTTTGCTTAAATATGTTTTTGTATCTCAAATATTGCACTTACTGACTTTTACATTGTTCTAGCACCAGGGAGGTGTTTGAGGTCTATCTGCGGGAGCGGGACTACACCTCAACCTCACCACTTCCGACAGTCCTATAAATACCCTCCAAACCTTTGGTCCTCTTTGTTCTGCTATTCTGTACCATTGTCAGCCCATTCACCTGTTTCTCCTCTTCGTCCTACTCTACACATGGGGGTCAAGAGAGGTTGAACCGAGAGCAGATTATGAACGACTCTGTGGTGCGCAAGACTCACAGAATGCCTTGGAGGGTTTTAACAGCCTTGTTGTTATTACTACGCAGCTCAGCGATGCTTTATTATGTTGTTAAAGTGGCAGTTAATTTCTGTAGCCTAATACTGCGTCCACCACGGCACTTTTTAGAATTTATCGCCGGCCATTTTTTTAACCGATGTGACAGCATTGTTAGCAGCTGCAAGTGTGGTATTGTTTTCACCTTGAGATTGTGTGTGTGTGTGTGTGTGTGTGTGTGTGTGTGTGTGTGTGTGTGTGTGTGTGTGTGTGTGTCATTACAGAGAAATGTGCTCTTGTGGCGGGAGCTGCCACTGACAATTTTCAGTACTCACAGGTGTGCAGTTCAGATCAAAATGAAAGACAAAGATGGGTGCGGTCTGACCTATGAGTACTAATATCATAAGTAATCAGAGTAGGTGCATCAACATGCTGATGGGTGTGGAGGCAGGTTAATTCTAGTTTGGCTTTACAGAGGAAGACAGTTGTATAATAATATTAGATAATCAGAAGAATGCACGAGGTATGAACCTCTGTCTAGGAGAAGGAAACGATCAGAAACTGTATCATACCAGCGTCAGTAGACCACAATTTTCAAGCAGTCTTCTTGTATCAAAAGTGTATCAAAATACATTGATTACAAGTACATTTTAGAGTATTAAAGTCTGTGTAAGGTGAAAATAAATATGTGTTCTGAGTTTGTCAGACCAAAGAAGAAAGTGTTATTAACCACAAAGCCAAATTTGAATAATTAAAAATAGAAGTTTATGAAGTTAGGTGTCAAAATCAGGTAAAAATTAATTCTCAGCTCCAGGACTGTGGGGGCGTGTCCACTGGAGGTTCTGAAGCCACGCCCACTCACAGGGCTCTCTCTCTGTCTGTCTGTCTGTCTGTCTATCTATCTGTCTTTCTCTCTCTGTCTCAGTATGTCATGTACCTTAGTAAAACAAAGCACTGTGTGGAATTGTTTTGAAAAAACAAAAAAACAAGCAGCCCATCTGCAGCCTAATCTTTCCCAAAATAAATCAACTTCTTCGTCATCTCTTTGTGTTTGCAAAGTTTAAATACAGCTGTTTATTCAGGGAAAATGCATTTGCAGTACTTCCAAGCCAGAGCTCGCAAGCAACTGAGTGTAAACAAGAATAATGACTAGCATACAGAGAAGCACAGGTGCTAACATGCTGAAGGCTTCTGTACTGTTGTGGGTTAGGGAGGCGGGGGGATTATGCTCAGGGTGGCCTCAGCGTGTCATCGAGCCACCTTTTAAGGACCGCCTACAAAATCCTAGACTGAAAACTGGTGAAAAACGGTTTGAATCTCTAACTCCACGTTTCAGAAATATATCTTTAAAAAGTCTTTTCACATGTTTTCAGCAACTATTTTACTTGAAAGAAATCTTTAAATTGCCATTACACGGTCTTACTTTGCCCCTGGTGCTATGTAATTATGAACACACTGCCGATGTAGAAATGTTTGCATGATTTATAGTGTTTGTAATGAAGAGCGTTGTTATGTAAGTTCAGTGTCAGCCTGCCAGTTTTAGCGACCAATAAAGTGAAAGAGCTTGAAAGAGAGTAATATCCCACAAGGCTTCTAAATGTGAAGCGTGGCTGATGATGCCAGCTGAGACAGCACAGAACAGAGTCAGCTCTGAGTGTATCTGCAGAGCACTAGAGTCTGGTATCGGATCCCGTCAGTCTGGCGTTAACCCTGGACTTGTCTTGGTGTCAGTGGTCCTGTGGATTGTCTGACTCGTCTCTGCCTCATCAGTATTTTGACTCTTACTTGTGTTGGCTTGAAGGGTCATCTGACTTTGACATGCCTCGACTACAAGTGTGTTTTTGAGTCAGACTTGTCTTAGTCTCATGCACAGTGTCTCTTTTCTCTTTAACTGGACTCAACTTGGACCTTTTTCTGTCTTATGGGTGTTTTAACTTGATCTCAAGTGTGTTTGGTCTCAGCCTTGTGGGTCTTTTGATACAGACATGGCCCTGAGTATGTTTTGACGTGTCCTTATCTTTAACTTGTCTCCTGTCACCTCATTACATTGACGGGTGGCTGAGTCCAGTTTTCTTCAGACTGGCATATATATATTTCAGAAGAGATTCTCACAAGAATAAAGTCAATACAGGAAACCTTGAATTCTTGTGGAGATGAAGAAAAGTCAAGGATTGTGAGTGAGTATCACCTGTGGGCAGCTTTTGCTTCATGTTTCTATCCGTTCTAGAGGGAGAGAAGGAGGAAGAAGCTGTGTAAGCAGAAGAGACAGAGTGTATAGGAAGAGAGAGTGCTGTCACTTAAACACACACACACACACACACACACACACACACACACACACACACACACACACACACACACACACACACACACACACACACACACACACACACACAGATCGATTGTGTTTCTTTATCTTTAACTTTCTCTGACCTCGCTCTCTGACTTTCCCCGCTCACTTCCATGTGACTTTCTCTAATCTCTTACAGTCTCCTCCGTGTCTGTCTGTCTACTGGCTATCAGTCACACTGTCTGCAGGGCGGGGCCGTCCTGAGCTGACGACTCGCTTCATGCCTTAACCTAATGAAGAACTCAGGCTAGATCAAGCAGTCGCTGTATTATTCATGGTGATCCTGACCACCATGCACACACAAAGACTGGCACCGATGCTCCTCCTGACGGTTCCTCATTAAAGTTTAAAGAGGCAGCCCATTGGGTGGAGAATGAACCATGCCTGAACTCTTTGTCTTCTCCTTCTCACCTTCCCAAAGGTGGACCTGACTTTATCGTCTTCTTGGAAATCTTTGCTTCGCTCCTCCTCATTGCTTTTGCATGTCTTTCTGTTTCTGGTGTTATCTCCACCTGGTAGAAACTACAAAAGCAGAATACATTAGTGACTAGCTCATGCAACAGACTGTATATTACACTGACTGCCATTCATTTGATTACAGTAGGGTGGAAAAAATGTCGAGTCCTTGTTGTTATTACTGCTATTGTATTTACTTACTATTTACTTTTATTTCCAGGTTTTGCATGTTAATAATTATGAAAGACTGACATTATTATTGGTGTTTAAATTTAAATTTTAATGAGGAACTTCATGACTATTAATGAAATTATTCCTGTGACTATGTTTTCTGATCAGACATTGTTATAGTTCATATTTAATCATAGAATATGATAGGAATACTACAGGTCCCCTCTCTATAAATATTTATAACTCTCTTTCTCTCATCCATCCATCCAAGTTTGGCCTGTAATGCTCTATCACACACAGCTGCAGAGCACAACACATGGACATAAACACTACTCTACACCAGTAAGTGTTTATGTATGTTCCTTCAGCATCTAAACTATCCTGGAAGCTCCCGCACATACTCCAGTTTCACCTCAGACAGAATCCCTCAGATTCTTTTGATTGAAATAAATAATCCAAGATAGAAAGGAAACAGAGGAGACGGTGCAAAATTCACTTTGGATCGTTGATGTCAAGATCCTCATCAGAAAAACAACAACAACATCATTTTTCATTCTCCTGCAGTGGCTGTTTGTCCACACGCCAAACTGTCCTTGGGAAAGTCGGGTCAAGACACTAAGCCGCAAATTGCTCTAGTGACTATTGGGAGCAATTTGTTATTTGTGAGCAATTTGTTGCATGGGGCTCATTGCCATCAGTGTGTAAGTGGGTGCAGCAACAACCCTGGAAAGCGCTTTGGACAAAAGTGCTATATAAGTGCGGTCATTTAGCATTTACCAGCAGTATTGGGAATAAAAATAATGCCTGTTGTTTGTTAGAAGCAAAGCTGGGAGTTGTGTTACATGGTTTTTCTGCAAAACCTCTGTCACTGTCCAGTCAACATTGGTTTATTTGAACTACAACCTGCCATCTCTTTTAGATAAACAACTCAGACGAGCATCATAGCTTGAAACAATACCATGACACTTTATGCTAATGACCAAATGGTCTTATGTCAACACTAAAGCTGAGCCTTCTATTGTTAATGTAGCCCCACCACTGGTACAGCTTTAAGAATAGTATAATAGTGAGTAATAGAAATTGCTTTACATTATTGACTTTTGGGTGAAAACCTTGTACTGAACATTGCATTGCTGATTCTAGAAGCTACAGGCCACCTCAACCAATCAGAGACGCCGCACCAAACTCCACCTCAAATACTGGCCCGTGTTAAAAGAAACATAAAGTTCCCTAAAAAGGTTTCTGAGTAGCTCATTGGTTAAAGAACTGTCGACCTTCTGTCAGTTTTGAACACTGCTAAAATAGAGGCTTGTTAATAAAGCTGATGTTGGAGTGTCTGCTCTTTGGGTGAGAAAAGATGCTTCACTCTGTGACAAGCATTGATAAATGAGTCTGGTATGTGGAGCAATGTCTTGTGTGCATTTAATTATGCTCTAACTGGGTTATATTTGGAGTGCCGGTCATTAACATAGTGGCATCAAAGGATCTGTAGCACATATTCTCAGTGTAGACACAGTCGTGTGAAAAATGATGTCAGTGTGCAACTGGATTGCATGGTTTTCCTCCAGTACCTGTAATAAAGCCAACATGCATCCAGATTGATTTAGCATGGGAAGATGTTTACGCAATACAAGAATCCAGTGTGTTTCTGCACAAATAAATGGAAACAAGATTATGGTAGTTTGTAGCATGCAGGGTATTTGTTATAAAAGCTCCAACCATTTACGTCATAGAGCAGAGGGACTATTTCTCCCCTTGGCAGAATAAAGGGAAGATATATTAATCACATGTTGTGCTAAAGCTGAGAGGATGGAAGTAATTGTCTGAATTAGCCAGCTTTTATTGTACATTCGCACATAAGTTGAGGTTTGGGCAAATAAATGGAACTATAAAATCCTGGCTTGAAGTTTTTAGAATCTTTCATTGCAACAACATGTTCCCTTTTTAAAAATAGAAGTTTAAATTTGAGTTTGAAGAAAATACTGTAAATCCCAGCGAGTGGTCCGTGATGATATGATGCGTTTATTATGACAACACCAGTGTTGGACTGGAGTAACAATCTATACTCTAGTGTACAGACGATCGAACAACTGGACGTTATTTTTGTCATCTTTGTTTTGAAAGATTGGAAAAGATACATTGCCAGTTAAGTTGAAATAAAATATTTTGACCTCTTCTCATGAAATGATTGTGAAAATGTGATTTATTCTGTATAAAAAAACTTTAATGATCAATCTTTTTCAAACAGTGAAAAGTAAACCACAATTAACCTGATGTGTATAAATGAGCTGGACCGAAACAAAATGATTCCATCTTTATGGGCAACAGTGTATTTAATGAGTTAATCTGAGTTAATTTTGTTTCTGTGTGTTTAATAGTAATTTACTAATATTTTAGGGTTAGGGTTAGACATGATCGTTTTTTTTTTTTTTTAATTTGTAGTAACAGGCTGAGCAAATGGCCAACAACAAACCCAAGTCAGACTGAATAACAAATTCAAGCAGAATGGCAATTCAATGTGATTAACAGACCGTGATCATGAAAATCAAAATGCTTTATCTCTTGTCTTGCATGTACTTGCTGCTCATTACATTTTCATATTTCTGGTGGAAATATTTCCTATCTCAGCAATGGCTTCATGCACCCACTCACACAGATTAATAAGATTGTGTACCAGAGCGCTAAAGAATTATCTTATTAAAAGAGTCTTTCATGGATCAACATTGCGTATCAGGCATAATAACACAGCAACAAGTGAAGCGGCTATCGAGCATCTCCAGAGAACGTCTCTATTTTTAGCTATTCCCCAACTTTTTCTAATGAGACTACAGCCACACAAGTTTGACCAATAAAATGCAGCACAGTGTTGAACGGAGAATTTAAGATAAAGGTTCAAGATTTAAAATCTATTTTGCAACCTACAAGGAACCTTTTTCAGATTTCCACATGTATTAACTCAGTACTGCTGTTACATGGTATTTTGAAAACATACAACAGAGATGTCAGAGTCAGCTACAGTAACTAGAAAAACTATTATTCAACGCCTATAACCATTTCATTGTCTGCCTTTGTTTAGTTCTCTGATGAACACAAGGACATCTTTACATAAGCTTTTTTTCCCGCACAGCATTCATAATAAAGATAAATAAATAAAAAAGGTCAGAGCAACAGAGTTTGGCATTCAATGTGAATTCAATCAACCTTCTCACAATCCCTTCTCTATATTGTTTTCTGGTTTGGTTACAGGCAGGCTACAGAGATGTACAGCTTCAGGAAGACATGGTGTGCATTTCTTCATCTCCTACCTGTCAGCTGGATTAGTTACTGCTCCTTGAGTCAAAATACACAGCAACAGAAAGCCAAACAAACATGGGGAAAAAACAGCAGGCGGACTATAAAGAAAATGAGACACCACAATCATCGCAAAGCTAGAAAAGCCACTTATTTTGTGGGAAAAAAAAGATCATCTCCGCTATAATCTGCTCATAAATTGGAACTTTATTGCAATTACTGTCTCATAAAGCTTTATTATGCTCAGTCTGGAACAGTGAGCAGTAGAAATAATGAGAAATGTATTGACTTGTCTCACCACTTTGCCCTAAATGTAGAAAGGAGTGTGAAAAATAAATAGAATGTGATTTGTTTGTTCCAGATGTCAGTCATGGACAATTTGTGCATGCATGATGGAACAAAAAGAAATATAACATGAAGCACAAATAATCTGAAGAACTAATATCTGGTCAATCAAGTCATTAAGTCTTGAAGTTGAAGTGTTGATATGCATAGAACTATCTTAAGCATTTGATGATGTTCATCATAATATGTTACTGTTACATAGGAGAGAATGAACTTTCCAATAAATTAGTTTACGTCCATCTCTGAGCATATCTTGGTATAACTAAGCAATATCTTCTCATGCTACTTAATCAAGCTTACTAGGTGTTCTGCAAGGCTCTATTCTTGGTCCATATCTGTTCACAACACAAGTGTACGAAAGTGGGAGCGAGTTGTTGCCCCAAGCGAAGGAGTATCTTGGTATCTTGTCCATAGGTAATAGGAAAATAAAGCGTCTACTATACTGCAGACGTTGTATAATTTACCGGCCATTTGCATTTTTATGCAAATTATGCCATCTTTTAAACTAGCCACGTTGCAAATCTATCCATTTGTTATGTGTTTGATCTGTTTCTGATCTCTTTTTATATATGAGCTAATAATTTGTATACTAATTATATGCTACAAAATGTGTATTATTTTCAAAGTTACTGAAGAATACCCTGCTTACTGACCACATACACATCCCTGTAGAGTTCTCTAAAGAAAATTGAGTGTAATGACTATTTAGAAATCTCACTGGGATGAATAAATTTGGACACGAAGAGCTGGGGTTGGAATCGCAAACCTTCAGACAATCCTTGTACAGTCAATATTTTTGCACTTAATTGTGGTAATATAGTATGTATTTTATTTTAAAATAACCCATTATTTTAGAATTACTTTAAACCTTAAATTATTTTTGTTCTACATTTTTATCAGTTATTTTTGATTTTATTTCTAGTTTACTTTGTTTTGCTGTTTCTAGGTTTGATGCCTTTGTAAACAATGTAAGTTGCACTGTGACAAATTTCTCACTCACAATTGTATCTTATAATAAAACATGGGTGTGGTTTTAATAACTTTTAATAACCCTACAGATGGGTGAGTTACAAAAAAACTTGAAATCTCTCAACATTTTTAAACATTGTAATCATTATTTGTTTTAACATGGAACATGCATGCTTATAGGATTACTCTTTACTCTTAAAACAGGACTATGCTGAAAGAGTTCCTGATCTCCAGAACAACATTCACATAACATGCAATTTATTCTTTTTGTTTTCCGTGTGAGGCCTGCTAACATTTGTGGGATCAACACTGGGAAGCTGTCTCTCGGTCTTCCATTCATTGTAACACTGCTTCAACACAAGGCTGCGCCGTGCTTCTTGACATGAGATCTTGTGTAATCTTGTGAGGCAGGTACACCACCTTTTGCGCTCCCACGGCTCATGTCATCCTCTCCCCGCTGTGCGGGCTGACAGATAAAGTGCCGGTAGAAACGGGATGCTCTTCTGATCACAGCGACTGGAACTAACCGAGGGCCGTGTACGGTAACCATGACGACTGGGGGTGCGCAAGAATGCACTGGCTGAGGTTGGAAGTGAAAAGAGGCGGGTATAGTGTCAGGTATGCTGTGGCTCAATGTGGCATTGCCTGGCACCAAACACTGCAGCAAACATAAATATACTGGTTATTCGATTCATCATCATATTGATTCAGAATCGATCTGTTTGCATCTTGCTGGACTGGTTTTGACTTTGCAACATACTCTGACCAATGTCTTTCAGATGAAATATGCAATCCCTCCATCATGTTCTCGGTCTCCTTGAAACTGGACGTGCCCTCTAACCTCTAAAGGCAGGCGGTCAGGAGGAATCCTAATCAGACACTCATACCACCTCAAAAAACTAAAGTGCAATGTTTCCACCTCGAGCTCCTGAGCATTTCGCCCTCACTCTAAGGACACTTTTTTTGAACAACCTTAGTCAGACTTTTCCTTCACTTGAATTAGAACAGCCCCAAAAAATTGAACCTGATTCCACTAAAATGTCATCTGGCAAAGTCCAATCAAATATGCATAGGCTTAAAATTCCTGGTAGACTACTTTGTTTATTTATGTTTTTTTTGTTTGTTTATTTCACAGAGACAACGCACATGAATAAAACATTTCTATCAATGCACCAGAGTTAGCCAAGAGCCTATTTTTCATCTGTAGTCCCTGGGCAGATGTTACAAAGTCTCTCTAAAACAGAATGTAGGATTGAAATGATTAAGTTATCGAGATTATATATAAGTATGCAGAACAATAATAAAAACAACAGAAATTTATTTGTAATGTAAATGAAATATTTCTCCTGTTTGCACCATGATCATGAGTGTCTCTATGACAGTGTACAGTACAGAGTATTTCAGAGTAGCTTTTTTGTCTGACAGTGTTGGCATTTGAGATGCATGGATCTGTTATTTCCCGGATTTCATTTCATGGTCTCAGCTGTACCTGAAGCAACAGTTTTAATTTCTTTATTTTGAATGGATGCTCGTTAAAAGGTCCACTTCTTGCAGTGATCGCTACAGATCTGAAAATGTAAGCAGGGTTTAAACTCACCCCTCAAACTTTTTTGTTTCATTCACACAAATATTTGATTCCATCATTTGTCTGTACAATTGTGAGTGCAACACCATACATCCCCTGAAGAGAAGAATAAGTAACCAATAACCCCCAAAAGTTGAACAATTAAATGGAATTTAAAAGACCCGAAGAAGACAGATGACGTAAAGTAAAAAAAAACTTGCACTGATTTTGGAGCTTAAAATTTGGCAAAACCAATCAGGTCCCGAAAACATGGGTATGGACTAAGTTATGTCTACAACTATAAAATGCAAACCTGCCCTCAGCTCAGCTCAACCTACATCACAAGAACCGCTGGCTGATTTGATTTCACTTAACTGTTCTCAAAGGACATAGTGACATTTTCTACCACGAGTGCTGTCCTGACCTTTTCCTGGTTCAGGGGGTAACAGAAGGTAAGCTCACCTACAAATGCTAAATGAGAGAGAGGGCTTGTTTTGAGACTAATTATTGTTTTTAATTATTTGATTATTAACACATTTCTCTGATAATAAGTCACAAACTAAAACTGAAATGGCAATGGAAAGGGCCCCGCATTAAAATCTGTTTTTATTACCTGACTTTGATTTTATGCTTATATGGCATCAACATCCAAATTAGTTTTTAATAACTGACTAGTGTTCCAGAGAAAAAACTACTGGTTGATTTCAAATGATCTACACCTTATTAACAAGCTTGACCTTTAGAGTTGTTTGGCTTTGGGCTGTTTTCATGTCCGTCAGAGTGTTTTATTTTGAAAATTGATCAGATTCTCTATGCCTGGCTCCGATGCAGCTCAAGCTGCTCTGTGTAGATTGACAACAGGCTGCTCACAGCGTCCATCGGTTTGAAACATTGATTAGAATAGCCTCCGGCAGCCTCAGTACACCCTGAATGAAGGTGATTCTACATATAGGAAAACATAGTTATTTATATATTTCATTTCTGCCATATCCTGTAAATAGTGTCCATAAATCTGACACACTGGACCGTTGGCATCACAGACAAAAGCATCAGTTGATTTTTTTGTGTTGTTTTGTTGGTGTTTGACAAACACTGCAGCCTCCTCAGCTTAGACTGGAAGTCTTGTTCCTTATTCTATGACTTTGATGTAGCTTAATGGCGTACAGCTATAAAAGAGTACTCTACTATGATGGTGCACAGCCGCGAAAAAAAGTGAAGCAGTCAGATAATTTACTGATGCTGTTATATAACTTTGTGGAGGTCACTTATGTGAAGGAACTTTTAGTTTGTTGGCACCAAATCAAGCCGAACGTCCGGACTCTCGCAGACAGACTTCCCAATTAGGTCTTCCTCCTCTCCGCCTGGGGAGAGCCAGACAACTCTGAGCAGCAGATCTCCGCCTGAATACATTTTGGACCTTAGCAAAGGCGTTCTCTAGGGCACTGGAAGGGTGGAGGATGATGGGGTGCTGGAGCGGGGTGGAGAGAGGGAGGTTATGATGTTAGTGGAGGTGGGGCTGTCTGCTCGCTAATAAAACTCTAGCGGCCCGCTGCCCTGCTGAGGCCTCAGCAATTAAGGCTGTGACACGACGCTGCGGGGCAAGCCCACCATGAATTCTGTCTCCTCAATTTGCAGCGATGTTTGGATCATTGCGCACACCACAGGTCACACATCACAAGTCGGCAATTAAGGAGCGGGAGAGAGAAAAACTGCAAAAAGATAACAGACTTGGCGAAGGATTTTTGTTGTGTATCCAGCCTTATTAAGCTCATTACTGTATATTTTTAGCCAGAACCATCCTACTGCTCTGGCAGATCGTTTTTCAGAGGAACTAGTTTTAATGGCTTTTGCTTTAAAAGGCTGAGAGAAGCTATAATTTATGTACTTATTTTCCATTTGATTTCACCATCAAAACATTTTCTTAAAGCCACATTGTGTCACTTTTTTTTACTATTCACCCCACATCAAGGTTTCCTGATGGACAGTAAAGTAAACTATAGTCGCTGTTAGCTCAGTTTGTTAGCTGCCTGGTCTGTGAGCTCAGAGCACCAGGGGATTGTTCGTGTTTGTACCACAAGCGTTTTGGACTGATAGGAAGAGGAGGAGGCCCGGGGCACGGGGATAGGGAGCAGAGCCACTGTCCCAGCGCCAGAACCAGCGCTGGGCAAGCGGGCAATGTAACTGAGTCAGCAGCTTGTATGGACATAAAGGCAGCAAAGAAGGAAGGAGGAAGTTAAGAAGAGAAAAGTAGAGTAAGCGAGCAAGACGTTGATGGATGGCGAGCTGGGATGACTGCTGTTGGACTAGTAAGTAGTCGTTTTCTGCACAATGTTCCTTTAAGTAAAACATGTTTGAAATAATCTAACGAGACTGAGGGACATAGATCAGAAACATTTAACATCCGCTGAACCAACTAAATCACAGCATGTGCTCCTAGGTCATATTGTGTTATGCATGCATTTTGAATATGGAAGGTTCTACATGTTTTAGCCATCCACAGAACTAGGTATTTTAGTTTTAGTCTATAAAAAGTTTCATCATTGATTTTTCAAAAGTTAAATATTTCATCAGTAAATGAAGCTAATGAGTACGAGGTATGTTTGTCCTGACAGACAGAGGGATGACACCACTGGGTTGGATTTTCATGAAAAATACTGTCACACTTGGTGTGTCACAGAGGTGCAATGCCGATCAGAATTAGGTGACCTATGTGACACTGATTGGCCGACAGAGCCATGCTGCGATGAAGGATGGGATAGATTTCTTTTCCACTCCCCTCCTGCTGCGTCTCTGTCGCTGACTGTTTGTTTTTTTCACTTTATCTCATTCCCTCAGTGGAACACATCGAATACGACCGAGAATCCCACACTGATGGGATTTCAGTAATGAAAATAGTCTGATGGGAGTTTGGAGATGTTTTGTTCTCAGTGCTCAGTTTTAGATTTATCATTATTGGTAACAGCAGGGGAGGCGCTCACAAGAGAGAGCCACGAGCTCTCCGGATAATTGAAATCTACTGTTTGCACTGAACAGTGAAAATCTCTAAATGAAACCAAACATGTGGTGATCACTCATCTGATCCACACATACATAATGTCATGTGTTAGCTGCATAGTCCGACACCGAGCAACTCAAGGTGGGAGGCTGCAGCCACACTAGACGTGCACAGTGTAACATGGACAATGTGCATCCTCCCTGTTCACATGAGTCAGTCGTCACTGTTTATTTCATGATAAAAGAGAGAACTGTAAAATAACAATGGGCTTAGAAAGTTTTTGCATGATGTCTGTCCGTACTGGCACCCTCCTTCTCTCTCTCTCTCTCTGGGACGTAGAGTACGTTTAAGCATTAAATCAATATTCTTGCCAAACTTTATGCTTCAGTTGCCAGGTCTGTTTTAGAATTCAGAGCTTGTATCACCAGTCACACATCCTACAAGTGTCTCTGTGCTCCGATACTAATATCAGTTCATATCAGTTGCCTCATGTCCTCTAGAGCTGACTGGACTGATTCTCCAGTGTTATTAAAAAAATTAGGGTTACACAGTTAGTTGGATGTTTTAACTTATACAATGTTTGTTCTTACATCATATGTCCTTAGGGTACTTCCCTTTATTGATGTTTTACTCAGACTGACAGGGTAAGGGAAAATCCAGATTAATGTATAAATAGAGGAATTTGGAGCTGGACGACGTGGCCGGGGAGAGGGAAGTCTGCGCCACCCTGCTGAAGCTGCTGCCCCCGCGACCCGACCGACGGATAAGCGGAAGAAGATGAAGATAAAGATGAAGTAGAGGAATTTGAGAACAGAATGAGTCAGGGAGATGACATCAAGATTGGGGACATTCTGGCTACTCATTAGGTGATACGTTGAAGTAAGCTTTTTAAAAGCATTATATGCAAATTGACTGTTGACAATTCACAGCGGTTGAGACAGCTTCTTATGTACTAAGCAATATTTGTGTACTTCACATACCTCCTGGATCATGTTTAAGCACTTACTGTTTTTATCTATTAATGTTTTTTATATTTGGCTGTAACTTTTTAAAGAGCTGCAGCACAGCCCTTCAAAAAGTTGCTGGGAAATGGATTATAATATAATGGATTACATTTTTTGTTGATTCTTAAAGGGTCTTAAAGTGAGACTATAACTTTTGAAAGAAAGTTGATTTCACACTCAGATTTAATAGCTGTGTTTCTTGTGTGTTTTGCAGCTGCTGTATTAATTGGTCCCGCATGGCCGACATTAACTAATGTTAGCAAACATATATTTATCTCCTTAAAACATGCATTTAGATGATTTTAGCTTTTTTTTTTTTAGATTTCTATCGAGCCAGCTTCAAAGATTCTTGAAATTTGTGCAGAGCTTAGAATGATGACATCACTCACATCTCATCTGTGGATGCACACATTAAAAGATTAAAAATGAGACGTGACAGGAACATGTCAGGTGCAGCACGGGACATCCGGATCACTCCATGCTGCGAGGTAGACATCAAGGAGAATCTAGTTTTACACTTCATTACAATCTTGAAACTGAGAGAAATTCTCAAAGAAAGTGCTCAGCATCTGTCGGCAGTTTCCTCTGCTGTCTTATGGATGATAGGGAAAAAAATTACCCGTGGTCTTTTAGAGAACTTCTGAAGCGTTACAGTTAGCTCTCTAAAACTCTCTGCGGGGACCAGAGGGGAACCGATGGAGCTAGACGTTCGTGGAGTTTTCATTTCTGCCGCATGCTTTCTTTTCCCTCCAAACGGCGGTATAAATGAATCTCGAATGAGCCCCGGGAATAACTATCCCCAAGACACATACAGATTGTGCCTTCGCAAACATCCCTGCAGCCATCCCCTCAGTCACAAACTGACAGGAAACACAGCTTTTAAACCATGTGGCAGCCCCCCCCCATGCGGCCTTTAGCTGTACCATTTGTTTCCCACCACTCACAATATTGCACCCTCCATCTTCATCTGCGTCCGATAGAGTTTATTTCTCATTTAAGGATTTTTGAATGCCTGAAAAGCTGAGCATGCTGTCTGCCAGTCTGTTGTGAGGAGCGGTGCCACCTGTCAAAAATCTTGTTTGTGTGTCAACAGAGCTGTCTTCAGCAGTTAGATGCCTGACTTTAGTGGAAGCATACAGTGTCTTTCTATCTTTCAGCCAACATACACAACCACCATTTCTAAGTTCTCTCAGGAGTGGCTGTGAAAGCTGGCTGTGGGGACACACACAGCTGCCAAGAGGGATGCGCTACGCCGAGCCAGACTCAACCGAATTCAGCCGAGAAATGGAAACGCTCAGCAGAAAGAGAAGGAGAGGCGTGGATTAGTGTTTTCCCTATTGTAACACAGTGTGCCAGGCCTCTTTACTGCAGGGTGAACTCATCCTCTGACAGATGGAAAATGATCAGGTCATGATGGCCGCTGCACTGTCAGGCTGCGGATAGAGAAACGTGTTTCCTACTGCTGAGAAAGACAGAGAGGAAGGAAATGCTGTAAGCTAAGAACAAGGACAAAAATAACCCCCAAATATTATTTTACCAACTAATCTATCAGTGTAAGAACATTCACTTAAAGCTTTGCTCCCACCTAGGGGGCGCTGTTTCAGTGACGTGAAGCTACTAACCCTGACGCACATTGTGATTTCCTTGAGATCAACACAGTTTGATCTTTGACCCTTCTCAATTTCTGCTTTTAATCTTCACTCTTCTGCTTTTTAATTTTGAGAGAGAAACGTGCACAACAGTGATTTTATTCCAAACTGATTCAATTGCTGGAGTGGTAAAGGGTTAGTAATACACACAAAATAAATTGGTGAGGCGAGAAGTTACTTTGAAATGAAACATTTGGAACGGGACAAAAAATCAATACCTTGTTCAAAGATCTACAAAAGTTGTAAAAGCTCGGCACTTGAAAAGAAGACTGGAAAAAATCATTCACAGTCAAAACACTGTAGGGAGGCTAAATATATGTTGCACCAACAGCTGAACAATCTCCTGACATGGGAAAACCAACTTGAAGAAAGAATAAAATATAAATCTACTTTAATCCAATGCAATCCACAATTGTTATGGTGTGCTGTATGGACTTGATGTCGTATGTAAGATGATGAAACATTATGATGAACTATTTAATATTCACCTGAATAAGACCTCTGATCCTGCCTGACACTTCAACTTTAGCTTTCACTCAGTTTGCAGATGAACCTGCTCGCTGCAGTGGTAATAACCTGGTCGTGATTTCATCACACAGGACAGTGGTTCCTGCTCTGACTCTATCTCCTGCCCACTCTTGGTGTCAGGTCACTTTCTTATTTAATTTGAGGCAACTCGAGTCGGTCCTTGTAATGTCGGTGGTGATGTTACCACCGCCACCACATCGGTCCATCATCGGTGAGCGATTGCCTGTGAGCTGTGAGATTAAACATTACTTTTTCTCTTTACCAAACCAAGACGGTCAGAGTTACTGCACTGATGAAACACATCGAGCAGGCCTGTGCGAGATCAGGAGGCAAATCTCTTAATCCAAACAAAGTTTCTCTACCTCTCTTGGCCCGTACTTCAGATACCTTTTCTAAACTCGTAACACAGACTCACACCTACGTAACACAATTAGCCAAATGGATAATTTTCTTTTTTTAAAACACATTTTGTTAAATATATAATAACTCTTCATTTCAAAATACAACACATCTTTCTCTGCACACACTAACTTTACTAAAACAATGGAAATCTGACTCAAAACGGAATAACACTTGTTTTCACTTCACAGGGTACATGCAGTCAATCAAAGTACACCAGGTTTCAAAATATTGGCTATTGTTGACAATACAAAAACTGCACAGACTTTTATGTTTCAATTTTACAGGTATTTGCATGCAAAACATGCAATCCACCGTTTTTACACTAAATTTTTTTGGTTGGAAACTGTATGTCCACATGTAATGTTCACATTCAAAAGCATTCCAGTAAAAAGCAAATATGTCGGATCCACCCTTGGCAATCATCAACCGTGATGTCCCTGCAGCTAACATTCATGCTTCAAGGATGATGGTCATAAACCTTCCACCCCCATGCCGAAAAGAACTCCTCTATGAGGTTGAGGAAAAAGTATCTGAAGTATTATCAGCTGAGTTGTTGTTGTTGTTGTTGTTGTTAACATTCGTAATTATTACAAAAACAGTCCATAATTTTGTTGGGAAGTATAGCTTGTCGTCTGTCAAGAAAATGGAAGCATTGTGGAAATGTGTTCACTGACTGCATATTGTGTGAAATATGTGAATGGTACGGCCGCAAAAGGCCGATGCTGTGCTAATTGTGTTTGGAGTTTTGAAAATGTGACAACTTACTGGACAAACGCTTGTTAGCGGCTGAAAGAAACTGTAAATTAAAGTGTGCTGCGGGCTGCCAGAGCCGCCTGATTCCCTCATCTACTCAGTAACAATAAACACAATCTTACATTTCTCTTTGCAGCCAAACAGCCATCTGTTAGCTCGCCCCTTACAGCTCATTATTTCTTTGGAAGATCACCCATCTCCAGATACTTCTATGAAATCAGCAGTGCAGTATTCATGTGTTGAATCAATACTTAGCCTACGTTCTTACACATTTTCTTGAAACATTGTCTAACCTGGTGCCCTAGCCTCTAAACCAGCTGTCTGCTTCCTCCACCCCCTTCCAGCTGGTTGTGTTAACATTTAATATTTAATATTGTTAACCTATGGTGGTTCCCACACGCTTTAAAAATCTACACCTTGATTGATAATCTTAACCTAACCTCAAGTCTTAAAGAGAGTTCTCTCAGCAGTCAGTCTGAATCGCAGTGGCCGTGCGCTTAAGCTGCATGTGGCTTTAGAATCTACCTCAGTGCATGTATTAGTCCCAGTGCGGCGTTTGACACCATGGATCACTGTATATTCCGTGGCCAAGTGGAAAATCAATGTGGGGTCTGGCCCCTGTGTGGTTAAAGTCTTACCTGTCTGAAAGAACACACCGCGTTTTCCATTGTAATGCTGTTTTCAGACTGAACGGGCGAAGCTGCTGTCTCCACAGGCCTACAAGCATTAACAGGCTTGTAGTTTCTCAATCACAGAGTGGGTGTTTTCATATTTTGGCTGAGTTTGTTGCCAGTTTAATAAAAAGAATCCAGAGTTTGAGCCAAGACCGTTTAAATCAGAACAGACGTTCTCTCTGTGACGTCACCCGCAGGTGGGTGGAGTGTCAGTCAAAGCAGCCACGCTCTCAATTTTACATAACTTTAAGCCTTAATATATAAAATTCACCTTCAGTACAGTTGTCATGAACGGGGAAATTAGCTATAGAGACCAAAACTGTTTTTGTACCAGGCTATAAACATGTACTGCAATCTCATCTATCTTTTGTGAATACACATTATATTGAAATAACATTCCTAGTCCTAGTCATACATTACAATATCATATATGTCTATTTATAAGCGTGTTAATGGCATCACACTTCCCCTTGCAGACAGTGTGAGGATTGAGCATCTTGTGAGCCTCAGTGTTTCTAACACTGCCACTGTGCTGCAGCTTCCCACCACCTTAAAGCTCTGCTGCCTAAATCAAATCAAGCCAATATTGTCCCGGATGTGAGACATGATCTCTGACTCGCAGCCAACAAAAGAAGCACACCAGAGTGTTGTGATTTCACCGAAGACAAAAGGAGAGAAAGTGAGACCTTTCACCTGACTGGACTGATGTCTAAAACTCCAATCAGTGAGGTCAGGGAGGCAGCGAGCCGCTGACAGAAGCTGTGTGTGTTCTGTGAGTATTAAACTGTGAAGGTCTGTGTGTGTGTGTGTGTGTGTGTGTGTGTGTGTGTGTGTGTGTGTGTGTGTGTGTGTGTGTGTGTGTGTGTGTGTGTGCTGGCTGCAGTGCAGAGGACTCTGGAGCTGTCCACTAAGTGTGGTGCTGAAACCCTCACAGCAATTCTGCTGTACACTGCAGAAAAATGCACTATGACATATTCTATGTTTTGTTGTTCTTGTTTTTTTATGAACATGCCACTTTGATATTCTTCCATTACGCGTCAAAATGAACTTCATTGTGGTTCGTGTTTACAAATGTTGAAAAGTTGTACAAATTATGAATAATTTACGTCTTTCTGAATGAAAAGCCGTCTGTGAGCGACAGCTGTCTTACACACACACACACACACACACAGTTATCTTTCACAGGAACATCATTCAAAGACTTTGTTGTTTTACCGGTCCGCCTTCTCTGAATTATTTTCAAGAAGTTCCTGGAAAGACTTTTGTAATTCGGAGCTTATTACAGAACACTGTTCAATTTCAGGTTAGCTCAGCATGCAAATATTATCTATTATTATTCTAGTGTGGCGTATGTAACTGTCGAATCACTGTTTAATCATCTGCTGATAAACTCAGAAGGAGCACCTTTGACATTAGACTGTCCGTTTATAAAGAGATGACCTTGTTGTCTTAGTTTCTTGGAAACTGGTTCTGAGAAGAGACGCACACGTCTTTCTCTGTGGCCTTGTTCTCGTGGCAGCGTGGGTGTATCTGGGCTAGTGGAAAGGTAGGGTACGTTTTATGTAATGTATGGAGTCGACTTTATGGCATCAGTACAGCGATACATACATTCTTTAATGCATTAGTCTAACCACAGACTGTTTCCTTATCCACCAGCAGACATATGGTCGAATATATGAGAGTTATACATAATACAATATTTAGAATATTTATTTCAGGAAAGCTATTGAACATTTCTGGGAAATTATTCAGAGATTACAGACCTGTACATTTTTATTTATTCATTTATTTGCATTTCTGATTAAGAGAGAGTTTTTGAATACGCTCTCATTCAGAGATGTGTTTTACATATGCTCTAAAAAAATGTAAATGTATTCTGAACTCATTTTACAGTATTTGATATATGTGTCTTAAAAATGGCAATAAAATAAAAAAAACATCAGGAGAATGTTCCTAATATATCAGCAAAACTTCACAGCAACTGCAAGCCCTGTACCGTCCAATGATCCTCTAACAAACACACCAACAGTCTTATTTGTGCTTTTTTCTGTCAGAAGAAAACACTGATGTTATGTAAAGAGTTTTTTTCTCCAGCTTAGCATTGGCTCATCAGGTCAGAGTCACCAGGTCACGTGACGGTTTGACACATTCTGATTGATTTATTGAAGGATGAGTCAATTCTGCACTCTCAGTGCTCATCAATATCTGAATATTCGCATCAGTTCTGTCAACGAGATGATTTTTCCTTTATTGTTCGTTAACTATACGTTCCTAAACAAGACTTGTGAAAGTGGAATTTGACGTAAAGTTTGTCCGTGTGTGAAAGCGGCTTTGGCATGAAATTTTTCAAGTTAAAAAAAAACCTTCTCTGGAGGATCAAAGCATTCTGGGAAAGAGTGAAGTCAATTAGACGAGACAGCTTAATGGAGAGAAAGCACATTACCTCACAGACTAACCAGGAGCGCATTAAACATCATAGACAGACGAGTTCTGACAGTACAGGCTTCATAATGGTGCGTAATATTTCGCTACAAGATATTTAATATGTTTACAAAATAACTTAAAGGGCATCAGTGTTTGTCATCATCTCATGAACTGATCAAAAGGTCAACTCTCTTTCAATAACTTGGAAAGTAGTACTCACTATCAATGTGACACTAATCTATGTACAAGCATACAGCACAACCACATGCTTTATTTTGACATTTATAGACCAAATAGATCCAGAATGACTGATTATGAAATTACTTTTCAGCCCTACCTTACTAAGGAAAAATATTTGTGAGGGCATCATGTTAAGTAGAGGCTCTGATACTGATACTAGTATCAGAAAGTCCTCCGATGCTGTCCCATCGACGTGTATGAGTGTCTGCACCGATCAGAAACCACAAAATGTTTTAGCCTCAAAACAGACCCTGTTTTTCCTTGACCCGCCGTACCATACTCTGACTGACTGGCTTATTCTCACCCCAACCCTCGCCAATCTAACCAACCAAAACTAACAGAGGAAGGCAGGTCAGGGGCACTGTGCTACCAAACCAAAATAAAAGAAAGTTGTATTCTGTTCATGATTTAAAAAGAGTTTAACCTGTGGCATCACATACCGTAACGATAGCAATATACTTTATTTGAGTATCTATATGATACTCGGTATCTACGGAGTTAAAGTTCAGGTATTGGAATCAGTACTAGGAATGAAATACCGGTATGAGAACATCTCTATTGATTAGTGATGTACAGGAGATGTGCTGTCTGTAGCACTGTGCAGACTTCAATCCACACACAGTCTTACAGATAGAAATCCGATGTTTTTCTTCTGCTACAGCACAAATCTGTTCAGTAAATCACTCATTCACTGGGTCGACTGTGACGCTAAAGCAATAGAGTTTTTATTAATATATGATCATTTCATTTTTTTTATCAACAACACAAAGCAAACTCTCTTTCCTTGGATTGGAAGCCAGTTAACTGCACAGTGAGCATTGTTACATCGTGCCCCATCACCTCAGCATAGTGCACGCACAAGTTAACGGAGCATTTCTGTTTTGACTCCAAACATTCCTACAGGTGGCGCTCTTAGTGCCAAGCTTGCTTCTGTCTGTACTTTTTCCATATGAAAAAAAAACACATACATCGTGCTCAGAAATCTATTTGATAGGAAAAGAGCATTTTTCAGTAACATAGTCCGAAGTCAAAATTTTTGTAGAACATCCAGTAGAGATTTTTTTTTTTTTTTTTGGAGGCGTAGTCGGGTAAACTCAGCTGGAAACTTTTATGAATCACTTTGAAACGCAGGAAGAATTAATGGAACTATAGACTGCAGCTGGTACATATTCTCCCTGCAGATTGTTGTTGTGTAAAAAAAACAAACGTGTGGTAGAGAAATGTGACAGAGATTCAGCTGGATTCCTGCAGCTGAAGGTCTTTCTCGGCTTTGGTCTCTTTCTTTTTTCAGGTTTCTTTGTTTTCACACCCGCTAACAGTTAGTTGCTATCAACACCGCAGTGACAAACATGCTGCTCTATCTGTGTGTGTGTGTGTGTGTGTGTGTGTGTGTGTGTGTGTGTGTGTGTGTGTGTGTGTGTGTGTGTGTGTGTGTGTGTGTGTGTGTGTGTGTGTGTGTGTGTGTTTCTGCACTAAAGTTATGTTCGCTGCTCGTTTCCAAACCACAGAAGTGTGATAAAAGCTGCCATTTCCTGACCCCGCCTTGGATAGCTGCATCCTTATTACTGTGATTGTTCTATAAGCCAACATTAATTGGGATTTTCAGCTTTGTTCCCCTCCATCATTTCATCCAATCATTTCTCCATTAATGCATTTATTTCTTCATTTGCTCACATATCCTTTCATCTTCCCATTATTAGAATTTCTCCGCTTGTTCAGTCTCTGCAGACCAACCTTTATCCTCCTCTCCCTCAGTCTGTTCCTCAATCCTCTCATCAGGCGAGCTCTAGTCTGATCTAATATTAAGGCTCTCTCATATATCAAATGAAGGTTTACGGTCAGGCCAAACATTAACGCTCGCTCTCTCCACAGCTGCGCTTATCTTCTTCTCTGCTTCTGTGCTTTCATGCAGAGTCAAGCAGCCGCATCCAAAACTCCATTAGAGCCTCTTGGAGGTTAGAAGGAATAAGTCCAGTAATAATTCAGCATTTTGGAGGCAAATCTCTGTGCGCTGCGTCCTATGTTGTTTCCCTCAAATAATTGCTCTTTAAATGGTGGAGCGCTTGTTTTAAAAACACATGCAAGTCTTTATCTCCACAACAGGAAGCATGAATTCAAACAGCAGGGCTTTCCACTCACTGTGTGCAGCCAACAAATTTCTTTTTTTTTTTATTGAGCACAATCATTTAAAAAAAAGTCTTGCTTATTGGTCATAGCAGAGGTTTGTGGAAGATATTTTAGGTTTTAAAGACTTAAACTTTTGATGTAGGTTTGTTCATGCTGCACTAATGTATATGCATAATGAAATATTTTTCATATTAAGTGACTATGTGTAATGATAAACTCTGCAGTCGCCCTCACCTCTACAGAGCTTCATATGTCAACCTGGTTTCCAGCCAAAGTGGGCGGATCTGATAAATCCACTGTACGTGACCTGCACAGCAGCAAACTGCAGACGACACAGTAAGGAACGACTCAAGTAAAACTCAATAAACAGCACGATGTGAAAGCAAAGCTGAATAATCATGGTTTTAAAAAAAATGTGGTCTGAATATTGCACAAAATAATTCTAATCATGATTAGCCAGGATTGTGACAACAGCTGTGAACAGAGTTCCTCTCATGTGAACTGACTGATTGGGATGAAGATGTAAGGAAGAAGAAAAAAAAAGCTATTTTCAACAAAGTGTTCAAGTTTCCAGGTTTTTAAGGGTTTATTCTCAGGTGCTGCAGTGTGGTCATTTCTAGAAACCTCATATTTACCAAGACTTCCACTGAGAAATCTGTGCTAACACATTTTCTCTACAATGATCTGACCTTTAAAACACTTCTGTGGGGGAATAAAAAAAATAAATAAATAAATCGAGAATCGGATGGATTCTGGAACTGGAACTCTTAGCACTCAGGACTTGACTATCGCAACCAGATAGTTCGAATTGATCGTCACACCTTCTCCACTCGACGTGCTGCACATCGGAGCCCCCCAGGGCTGCATGCTCAGCCCCCTCCTGTTCACACTCATGGAAAAAACTCGACACCATTTCAAACAGCAATGAAACTTCGTATCGGGTTTGGGAGGAAATCAACAATCTTGCACACTGGTGCACAGGGAACAACATACTGCTCGACAGAACTAATGAACTGATCATCAATTTTAGGACATTTTAGGAAAAAGGAGGCTGAGGCAGCTCATGGTCTACATCAGTAGAGCTGAGGTGGAGCAGGTGAACAGTTTTCAGTTTGTGGGAATCAGAATCACAGAGAACCTGTCATGGTCATCACACAAACCTGATGAAGAATGCTCCCAAACAGCTGTTGGGTCTCTTAATAAAAGTTTTTCAGACGAGTAATAAAACTGGCCAGAACATCAGTGGTAGCCATCTACAGAGCATGAGTGATACCAGGGAAGTGAGTACTAAGGACACTACAAGACAATACCACAAAATAATTTAGGCAGTACAATGATTCTTAATTATCATCAGCATGAACTGCAATCAGCACTGAGCACAGATTGGTTGTAAAGCGAAGTCTAAATATAAATCACACGTTTGACCTGATGGTGCTGAAGAGGATTCATGGCATTTATCCAAAGTTTCCATTAAGAAAAACAGTGATGTTGGACAGGGCGTCAAAATCTGTGTGTGTGTCTGTAAAACCACACGCAGCTCAAATAAGAAGCTCATGCTAAAACAATTAGAAGACGATCAGAAGAGACCCCACCGAAATCATGCACATGGAGTATTGTCTGTACTGCATGTTGAATGTGTAATGCGCTCATCCCTGTGTCTCATCTATTTGTCATATATATTTTTAATTACATTTTTTTTCTTCTACCACGTTGTCAAAAATATTTAGTTGACTTTACCACTAAATGTGACTGCTCTCCATCTCTGAACAAACAGCTGCAGCGTTCATTGCAACCTTCAAAAAAAACAAAAAAACCCTCACATGTCCGAGCTGATAAGCAGATTGAAAGCCTCCTCCTCGACTTCATGTTGTAATAAACAATGCAGGAAAGAGCTAATGACAGAAATGAAGCCTGCAGGGTGACAGATAAGCGCTAACGAGGAGGAACAACACTGATTCAACAGGTCATTTCTTTTTTTTTTTTTTTTTTTACAACAGGTAACACTGATATTAGTCTCATTTGTTTAATTGAAAATTGTCAAAATCTACAATTTCAACATCTTCAATGTCAAGTGTTTTGTGAAGTTAAAATCATTTTTAGGGATTAAACCGTCAGACACTCTCGCATATTAACATTAACGTGGACATTAATGAATGAATAAGAACATACATTCATCAGGATGAGCTCAGGTTCAATCCCAGCAGATCCACAGTAACCACACATCATATCCATCACATCATATCAGAGGAGCTATAATCCAACTTTTGATAAACACGCACAATCTCAGCAAACCAATAAAAAAAACGCAGCCACAATAATAAAAGCGTCCTACTGTAAGCACTCAGAATAAAATGAAGACGATGTTTGATAGTTAGTGATGAATTTGAAATATAAGAAACAGCAGCAGACATAAGGCAGCAGAAGTAAAAGAGTAACAGCTTTACGTACTGAATTTCTGTGGCTCCAGATCCATGCTGCTTCCCGCTGACTCGCTAAAGCAACTGACACCAAACAGCCAGTGAGCTGAAGGGAGTACTGTGCTGTCGAAGCTCTCTCTCTCTCTCTCTCTCTCTCTCTCTCTCTCTCTCTCTCTCTCTCTCTCTCTCTCTCTCTCTCTCTCTCTCTCTCTCTCTCTCTCTCTCTCTCTCTCTCTCTCTCTCTCTCTCCCCTGTCCGTCTCCTGTCTGTGTGGATGTCTCTCTGCCGTGGTGGTGCTAACCTAATTTTCCTTTTTTTCTGCCCTTCCTCATATTTTCCATCTCTGTCTCTCTGTAATAAGTCTTCCTCACATCCCTTCACTCTGCCTCTTCTCTCTCTCTCTCTCTCTCTCTCTCTCTCTCTCTCTCTCTCTCTCTCTCTCTCTCTCTCTCTCTCTCTCTCTCTCTCTCTCTCCTCTCTCTCTCTCTCTCTCTCTCTCAGTTCAAAGGACTTTATTAGCATAAAACTTTTCTTTCAATAAAAGAACACATATTTGGACAGCATACAGTTACAGTAATAGGAATAAGCACATGATATTAAGATATTATTTGTGTGTGTGTGGTGAAGAATGTTTTATGTTTATGGAAGGGTAAAGGGGATGCAGCAGTTGTACTGAAATAAACGATATAACGATAATGTTATGTCTCTTTCTGTCTCTGTCTCTAGCAGTTGGTTGCCATGCACACCAGCTGTGGGTGACTATCTTCTTAATGTCTTGTAAGTAAGTAAAGACAGACAGATTATTATTATTATTATTATTATCATTATCACCATTATTATTATTATTCCTGTCTGTCAGATGCACTGGTGGGACAAAACGTTTGACATTTATCTGAGCCACAGATATCACACTCTGAAGTTTTCCTGTTGAGTGAGCCAAGACTTAAATCAGCACCGCTAAACCTGGACTGTGTCTCAAAGTCAATGAGGTGATTTCCAAAGTGCGTTCAGTGATAAAATAAAAAAAATGTGTCTGATGTGTCTTTTTATTTTGTCCCCTACGATTGCAGTTTTCAGACTAAAAATAGCTCAACTTTCTTTTCTTTAACGCACAGCTCATCAGTGCTAGTCAGGTGCCTAAAGGTCCAGTGTGTCACATTCAGAGGGTTCTATTTACAGAATGAGACAGAGACGGAAAATAATAATATTCATAACCATCATGATGAACTGCCATCTTTCTACAGTAGCCCAGAATGGACAAACTGATTTTGTTTTAAATAGACTTCTATCTGTAAAGTATTTGTTATTTTATGTATTATGTCCACAATGACAAATTAGTTATTTCTCATTTTAATTCACAATACTTTCTTAAATGATGTACAAATTTATGACAAATCAAAATGTGGCTCATTAAATAGATGTTTAAACCCATACTAACAATTTAAAGTTTCATGTTAGTTTTTCCTCACTTATTACAGCCGTTTTCTGTTGTTTGTATTGTACACAAACGTTTGTAGAAAAAAAAGATCTCCGGTATCTGAAGAGGACTTGTTGTTTTCACCAGTCTGGCTGATCACTTTATTGTTGTGCTGCTTCACGGACTATTGAACCGCTTATTACTGTTGCCAACATGTTTCTGGGCTTTCAATTGATTGAGTTCAGTGTTTTTATTACTGAGAATGGCCAAAGCTGCAAAAATAAAACCAAAGTTGTAATCAACTACAATATCTCATACATACAAAGACGACCACAGGCAGGAAGGCTTCACTCATTTTATACCAATGCATCAGCGGCTACAGGCCGCCATTGGTCTTTACTTTGAATCTTATGTAATCGAGAAAAATGTTGCTGCTACGCAGAATTTTGTCAAATGAGATTTTAGTAGATCGCTCTAAAAATATGCGGTGAAAAATAAACCAAGAAGCAGAACCAGGCTCTGTTTGCAGAGCTGAATCATGTCATCATGAACACTCCCCATGATTCACTGATTGGCGGAGCGTTCAATCCGCCACTCCAAATAGATCACACGAAGGAAGCGAGACGCTCCCAAACTGCTTTTTTTTACTAGAGACAGATGGAAGGACATGAAAACACGGACTGAGGACGCCACCGTGTTCTCTTCCCACGAGATGCTGGAACAATTATTGAGCAATTATGGCGACGGCACGTAGTTTCACACTTATTTGCAGCTATCGTCTCTAACACTGTGCCCCAGTGGTTAGGACATACTTTTACACCTGAGTGTGTGTGAAAGTCGGACACAGATGGAGTGAACAGAAGAACTGAGCAAACTGAGACAGATGGCAGAAACAGAGAAGAGATGGGACTAATTTAGCCAAGAGTGGACTAATGGTAGAAAGGCCTGCTAGCACCCATTAGAGGCTGTAATGTTCATTAGAGCACGCAGTATAAAACAAACTGATCATAATGGTCTTCATAGAGCCATATTAGCACTGTGGGGAGCAACACATTAGCCACAGAGTGTAGCATCACATCATTTAATGCCAGTTTTGTGCATTAGATTAACTATACAGACATGGTACAGCAGTCAGGGTGTGCAAATGCAAGCAGGGAAAGTCATCAGATTTCAGCTTAGGATATACTGTTGCTGACGCACATCATGGCTGACATGTTCATGCACATCACAACAGTTATGTTCCAGATGGTACATTTCTATGGATGACTCAAAACATCCAGGTTTCTCTGAGCACGGTGATGATGCCTCCACACGGTGCAATTAGCTTGTCGTGATTAGCGCATGGATCACACTACCGGGCGTCATGAGGGATTCCACGTCTCCACGTTCAGCCGGTTGTGATCTCTTGATGTGACATTGGTGATGTTGATAAAGGCTGAAGAGGGTGTCATACACAAAGATGTTGCCTTCATATTTGCTTTGCCGTTGCATGCTATCGTTCATTACGGTGGACCTAAGAGCTTTAGACAACTTAAGAAAACACATGCAAGTAGCACAAACAGCAGTTTCCAGGGAACATTAAAAATGGATGAACACGGCTGCGACACTTGATGTTGCCATGGTTTGTGACTCACGAAGATACTAAAGTCGGATCTGAGATGTTGGGAAATAAGCTCAATTATAGGGGGAGTTTATTTGGTTTTTCGGAATAATGTATGTATCCGTGTGGTTGTGTTTCCAATTATCAACCTCATGGAGATCACCAACGCCACTGGGAATCATCATCTGTGATGATCTGATATTTCATAGCAATCCACCCAATAAACAAACAATCAATCTCTTGTCCAAGAAAGAGTCAGATGATGTTGGACGCCACATGAGTGAAGAGCCCTGTGTTTACCCCAACACCTCTCATGAAAACCTTTCAAAATGACGACGAAGGAAGGAGTAGCGAGTCCTTCAGCTCCAGCCAAACACAACAGCAGCTCATCCCACTAATTAATCTCCATCTGCCCGGTTAAAGTTATGGCAATTTGCTTAATAATTTGTTTGTAGAGTTTCTTGGCCATCTCTGAACTGACTCTTGGCCATCGATGATGAACAGTTAAGAACCAATCCCTCTGCCAGTCCTTTAAAGGACTTACCCATGGAATTCTGCTTGGCGAGATCTCAACGTGGATGGATAGATCGTGATGCATTATAGCATGAGGTCTTGACCACAATTCTAAATCACTGGCTTGTCTGTGTGTGTGTTTGTTTGTTTGTTGTCTGGTGATAAGCAGCTCTCCACTTGAACAGTTGAAACCCCGGGTAGAGGCTAATGAAGCCAGTCTTTACACCTTATAGGTTGTTGCACAGCCAATGAGCCGCTATTGCTTTCAGCCAATAACACTTAACCTTCAGGAGCACCAGAGCAGACTGAATGATGGATGACCACTGGATTAATGTTGCAAACAACACACACAAGTGAGCTGCAGAGCTGTGACGAATGATAGCAGCTAACTGAGAGAGGGAATGAATGTGTGGAGATGAAAATCTGGCACCAGGTAGTTGTTGTCCTAGATGGTTATTGAGTGGTAAAGAGTCACGACCAGTGTGCGACCCGACCTGCGAACTGAAACGAGTGAGGAACTTTGAGCTTACGGAACGTGGCAATGATGGAGCGGACAAAACTTGAGTAAAGAATTAAAACTAAAGACATTATAACCTCCTTTCATCTCTTTAAATCCTCTCTACTTACTCACTTCCCAACATGTTTTTGATTTTATTTATAGGTGGGCATGCATAAGTGCTCTGTGTGCATGTGTGCATAATGTATACAAATAGCCCTAGTTTTGCTTTTGTATTTCTGCAGTTGTGTTTTGTATCATTCTTATTTTCTCCATGTATATGTATGGGGGAGGGGCCTATTGGAGCATTGTGGTGAATGGGTGTCTGCGTCTTTGTATCGTCTGTAAACATTGTATATCTCTGTTGGCAACAAGGACCCCCTCGAAAATGAGATGATACATCTCAAGGGGTTATCCTTTGATAAATAAAGAAAATAAAGAAATTAGAAACAGGAGCGGTGCATGGATGTGGCGATGGGTGGTGTTGGGGGTTTCAACAGTGCAAACTAAAAGACAATGATAAGGGTGGATGTAAGCTGTAGGAAGGGAGAGACGGACGAATATCAGCAGATGCTGCGATCTGATTTGTTAGAAAACAGACAGCGGGCATAGCGACCGGCTGCTAGCATCAATGTTGGTACTGTGCCATTGGGAGTTAAGGAGCGGTGACTCACATTGTGCTGACCAGATGTAAATATACCTTTATGCATGCTTGGTAGTCCCTACAAAGTGATTACAATCATCTTCAGCACAACAGGATCGAGGCCGCCTCAAAGCGGATGCAACCTTTCCCTTCAACGTCCCTGTTGTGCGACTTGCGGAGAGCACTTTTGATCACGGAGGGTATTTCTGTATGTAGGGCAGCTTCTCCTATGAGAGCATTTTGTTGCACCGTGTTCTCACTCATCTTCTTTCACAGAGAAATATTGACTCTCCGAACAACAAGCTGGAGAAAATTTACATAGGATCATGGCGGGCGGTTTTTCTTTTGTGTTTTTTGATGTGATGGAGTAATTGTTTTGCAGTCTGTCTTTGAGCTACCCTTCATGTATCGCCTAAATTAGCTTTGAAACAGTTCAGTGGTCCAGGAGGGGGCGTAAATTGGTTCTTAGTTAGCTCCAGCTCTGATTGAGCAGCCAGATGTAACCTGAGAGGAGGGAGGAGAAGAGCATTAAGGCATTGATTTATTCATTCGAGTGGTTCAGAGGTTTTTTTTTCTGGCACGAGCCCAGACGCACATTCCTTTTGAGGCTGCAAACTCATTTTTAGCTCCACTCATCAGGTGCCACCAAGTTTCACTCCAATTTTCTTAATTATTATTGAGTTTTATTCATCTTCACTCAACATGAGTGAAGATGAATGAAACTCAATGACTCAATAATCTAGTCACATCTAGTTTTCTTTCTTTTTCTCAGATTTGATGCACTTGTTTTTGTCCTATAGATGAGATCATTATTTTCACTTTTCCGATTGCTGATAAAAGATGCTATTGCTGATTCCTACTGCTGGGAGTAAAATGTTTTTCACTTTGTACGTCATGTTATTTGGCAGGCACTTTCGAGATGGAGGTGTTTAAATCAATGACACAAAATGCATCTAAAAAAGAAAAATATCGTCCTTTATGATGTCAAAGATGTAAGTCTGTGACATAAAAAAAATAAAGTTGCTTTAATATTTTTGGTTTGTTTTTCCACTTCAGCATAATGAAATATGGAATAAGCCAAAGATTTACACAGCAACACGAGCGTTCATTTGAAGCTGTATTTGTATCTATGTGATAAATATAACTCCAGTATTTTCTCCCCTTTAAACACTATTTTTGGTACATTTTTTTTCTTAGAAGTAGAAAGTACCAAAAAGTTCCAACTTCACAGCAGAAACAAACATGTTTACAGCCTGGTACAAAAAAACTGTTTTGGTCTCTGTAGCTAATTTCCCATTGATGACCACTGAACTTTCAAATTAAAGACTTGGCGGGTTGGTACCATTACATATGGCTTGTTTGAGCAGCCAGGCTTCTTCTCTTTTAGTGAGAGATCTCACTAACGCGTCCTGCTAATGGCAAGAAGAAACTAGACTTTGTAGAAACCTGACGAAACATTTGTCGTTTTATATCAGTTTCAGATTACTGCTTAATGTCAAATGATTCCAACAGCTACGTCCGGTTCATTGGAATCTACTGGTAGGAAAAGTAGAGTTAGTGGCTCCTCCTCCTCAGCACCTGTATTTTGTACCAAAAGTTCATCTTTAGCAGAGAAAACAGGTGGTTTGAATTCATTTCTTCAAACCTGTGTGTGTCTCTGTCGCCTGTAAGTTCTGTAAGAACTGAGCCTCGTTTTGTTTTTTGAGAAATTATCCAGTGGAACATTATTTACATCACTGTGATGAAGCCGGTGGAGTGTGCTCGTCCTCTCAGAAGAGGCCTGATTTGTTTAATGTGCTGAAAACTCAAAATGAAATTCTTGGATAAAACGGCACAGGGAGAATCTGCCCCGCTCGAGCCTTGCTTCTCCGTTTCTAGAGCACACACTCATCCGAATAATATCATGCTGAAAACCAAATGTAATGTGCTCTGCTGCCTTGTGCACAGTGTGTACATATTCATGCACAGATACACTCGGAGGGATAGGAACCTATCCAAGGCTCTCAGTCCCATTCATGTGGTGCAGCTGAGGACAAACCTCTTTTCTCTGCTGCAGTTATGGATGCCGTATATCCCCTCCGGCCCGACGCAGAACACTGCAGACATGTTTCTCTCCACCTCTCCCTGACTGCCTTTCTTACAACCACTCTTGTGGCTGAGTGTCCCTTTTCTTTTCTTTGGGTTTGTCATTCTCATTGTTTCACAGATTTGGTCTTGATTTCTCTTTTATTTAACACTCCAGCCTGTGGTACATCACCACTTGGTGATCTTGAACAGCCGTTTTCAGTCTTTTTCATACAGAACAAGGTGACAACATTTATATAACGGAAATTCAAGACAAATAGTCTATGAAATGTAGGACTTGGGTTGGATAATACCAATAAATGTGGTCCTTGATCTGATGACATAATATCAGGGCCAGAATCACCAAATTTAATACCAATACATGCAAAGGAAAGCAATGTGTCGTCATTTACAAATGCATCATTAATCTACCTCTGAATAGATTTTCATTTCTTTACATTAGGAGTAAAGAAAGAGAAAATTGTGTGGATGTGAACATTTATTGTGAGTTCCGACAGCGAGGCTGACTTCAATTGGATGAGCTGAACTCAGATTCTAAGCAAATAAGTAAGTTATTGTCAAACACATACACCTGTCAAGGTTATTTTGAAAGCAGCTTTCAGGAAGCTAGATAGATTTCTCACCATGATGTTCTATGAAAAGAGTTCTCACTTCTTTAAGTAATCTCAGTGAAAAGTGCTGTTGTGTTGATCAGTGCCGACTAAAGATGTGCTCATGTTCTCACACATACAAACATGTATGATTTAAATGCAATTTTTAGAACATCTGCTCTATTGATTTTATAGTAGCAATGAATCAAATTTGTGAAAGGTCATCTCTACAGAGCTTTTTAGCCTCTTTGAGCTCCGTCTTTTGTTTTGTTTTTTTCATTATAACCCACAACTTTACAGCTTTGTAGTCAGTCTCACTAAATTCCAGCAGCACCAAGCAGCTGTTCTCAGTGAAAAAGCTTTAAAAACTCACTGTACACTCCAGACGGAGCTTTTGTTTGGTGTGCATTTTTAACTTCTCATAAAAACTGTCTTTGAACAATTTGTAGTTTTCACAAAGAAAAACTTCTCCACTAGACAGCACGGTAATTGCCCCTGAATGAGGACAATAGGTCTAAGCAAGTATTATGGTGCAGGGAAGCCAGACTCCAATGTCTCCATATGAGGATGCGGGGTCGCAGGAGGGTACGCTACCCGGTCAGCGGCAGACAGATCAAAACAGAGCCAGACTATTGGATTTCAGCCGGACACAAAGAATGGGCAGCAGGTGTTCTCAGATAAATACAGGTGGAGACCTTTAGAGTTCAGTAATGTGATGTGGACATGTTCCCAGAATGCTGCTGGTTAAGAAAAAAGGATATATTTATATATATATATACATACACATATATACACATATGTATATATATAATAGCGTTTTGCTGCTATTCGTGTAGGGCGAGCTGAGGTGGCTATGGGACAGACGAAGCTTAAGATTTATGTGTGTGTGTGTGTGTGTGTGTGTGTGTGTGTGTGTGTGTGTGTGTGCGTAGGCTGTGTCCCACTTAAACCCCTCTTTCAATTTATAGATCGTAATGAGCTTGGTTAAGTGAGTTGAGGTTTTTGGGTCTGGACTTTTTAATAACATGACAGTCACGGCCTGAGGAGGCACGACTGGTAGGAATACCAGAAGAGCAGCAGAGGATGTAGAGTCGAGAGATGAGCTGACACCAGGGCTTCACAACTGAAGCATTTTAAAGGCAAATATGAAGACACGCCGGTAGTGATAGTGATCCGGTCTACTGAACACGCTGCTTTAGTGGCAAAATGATGCATATCCACTCAGAAATGATTAATCACATGTGACTGATGGCAAGAAAGAGACGCTCGAGTGTCTTTAATTGAAAAAAAAAACAGCAGGAGACAGATATAATTATGGGTTTGCTAATACCTGAGGCTGACATGGGTTCTTTATCAAACTCAGCATATCAAAGTGTCATCCAACTATAATATGAGGGAATATTTAAACAGATTAGTGGCTTCAGGTCTTTGAGTCTCAAAGGACTGATAAACAATCGAAAAGAAGTGTCTCATGTTGGACTGAACAGTTTTGCACTCTAAGAAGAATATGTGTTTCTTGTTGAACTAGACAGGAAAATATCTATTTATAGAATATGGCAGAAATGGGACATAATATTAATAACTAAATTTTTAGTGTGTAATCATCTGAAAATAAGAATCATTATGTTGTTTTTACCAAGAATGCACCTTTTATATCTACAGACTCTAAGGGACGAACTAAACACTGGTTTTGCAGTCGGTTTTATCTTCCTGCTAAAGAGAGAGTGAAACAAGGGGGTTGCAATCAGCAACTACATGTCTCTAAATCCTGCAGACTGCTTCTTTAACTATAAAAATAACAACACTGATGAAATTCCATTATGGAACCATATTTAATACCTCAGCACCAATACTTAATAAGCACACTCACTCACAGTACATATACACCCAAAGTAACATGCTCCTCTGGTAAAAAAAAATTCTCCTGAGCTTTGATGTTGTATGTAGGTTACACCACAATCAACGTGCTCTTCAATATTGCATGATGCCATCTTCATTATCCCTCTCTATTGCCTCTATATCGACTCCACCGGCTCCACGTTATGCACATTAGGATATTTTATCATTATAGCGTGCTATATTATTCATTAGCCTAGCGTGTGGCAGTTGGTAAATGGCAACGAGCAAGCCAGAGGTGCTATTGGTGCTAATTGCTTTGGATAGATAATGAGAGTCAATGTAAGGAGAGCCATCCTTTGGGGATGAGGGTGTATTTAAGTGTACGTACAGTACGCACGCGCACACACACACACACACACACATGGACACAAGATGTATGTAGCCATGCATGCTGAGTACTGATCCATGTATGCAGAAAGAGCTTACATTAACACAAACTACAACTGTAAATGCGCTCAAACACATCTCAATTCATGTGGTGGAAAGAGTCGGAGCAGATAAATGTTAAGATACTATAGAGACATCTGGGTGTTCATTTTTAAGAAGCATTAGAGTGACATTATGTAAATGTTCTACTGTGGAAAAACAGGTTTCAAATCATTTTGATGGTAAACTGACTGACTGACTGACTTTATGGAGAAAATGTTTTCTCTGACGTCCTCCAGCTTCATCTCTCTGTGATTTACAGTTTCATAATGTATAAAGTAGACTGCTGTGAATGATAGCTGCTGTTTGTTCAGACTGCACTGGTAAAATCAGAGCACTTAGTGTTTGTATTTCAGACCATCAGGAAGAAGAGGCTAAGCCCGGTACTAGCAGGCAATGTAACCGGACAGCCTCTGTAGACATAACGGCAGAGACGATGAGGACAAGGACTGAAGTAGCTAAGAAGACAAAAGCAGAGAGTGACTTAAGTCATAGGATGCCAGCACAGGGAAATCTGGGACTGACTTTTAGCCGCTGGTTAGAGCTTCATGAAATAAGAGACAGACGCCGAGCTGGGCTCCTCGCTGTTGGACTAGTAAATAATATTATGGAATGTTGCCTAACAACATATTACTGTACATGCTCCTGTTTGATGAATCTGAATGGTTGATTCAGGTTTAAGTTGCTTTAGGGAGACCCTGAGTTGTGAAAAGTTCAACCAGACCTATGTTTCCTGCACTCAGCCAGGAACCAGGAAGCTGCATCCCAACATGCACTGCAGAACCTTGACCGGTTGGCAATCTGTCCTGAACTATCAAATAAAGACCATTCACATTTACATGTAAATAAGTTTCTAACTCATGTGACTGTTTTCATGGATCTTTCATTGAAGCCATTGTACGGTACAGTAATAGGAAAATAAAATGAATAACTTTGTTCTCTCTTCCTTTCATCTGTATCAATCTAGATTTGCAGAGCGTGAAAGACAATTCCATATTCCATTATGAGCAAATCAAGCAGGGCTAGAAATGGAACAGTTTCCAGAAGCCCTCACAGTACAGGTCAAGCAGTGAGGAAATGAGCTCATTAACCCCCGGACCACTTCACTTTGACTTAAGTGAGGAAACACAGAGAGATGAATGGAAGGACACCCCTTAACAAATCAGCTTTCCATCACGTGGAATCCGATGCCAGGACAATGACTTAATTAAAGCTCCATCTGTCTTTTGTGGAAAACGATGGCGAGTGTTTGTGAACAGAGCAGATTGTCTGGCTGAGAAAGTGGGCTTGAAAAAGGAGGGAGCTGCACTGCCCCCCTCTGTTTGTAGGCACTGTGGAGTAACAAGAAAATACATGCTTCACCTATTACAGTTCAAACCTAATGAAAATAATATACTCTCCCAATTTTGTATAGTAATTTAAGCCTAAGGAGGGAAATATTATAAAAAAAGTCAAATGTGATTGTGACGAAACAATGATGTCATCAAATGTAGTTTGTGAAAGCACTGAAGCTTTAAACAGGAGCTGAGCTTCACACAAGCTGAATCAGCAGTTTCTCTGCTGTGCTTTATGTTGCCTAAGAGAATATAATATTTACTACCAGTAAATAAACATATACAGATTTAGATAGATAGATTGGGAGCCTCTCTGTGGAGAGGTCAAACCCAGGGCATGAGACAGACACTCACTGCTGTTTGCTGTCACAAAGAGCAAGAAGGCATTGTACGGTTAAGTGAACAGAACTAGGGAACATGATAACTTTACAATGTCCTCTGTGAGAAAGTAAAAATAGATGTAATAAACCGAACAAATCACCTCGCTGCCCAGTGCTGCTATTCCAACATACCGACTGCAAATCCAGGACCAGTCCTCTGCACTAGGTGAAAAAATATCTGATGTGAGAGACATTCACCCTGAACTTTTCTTCCAAACAGCTCCGGGAAAAAATGCTACAGCACAGCAGACTCTTCTCCAAAGTTTCCTCTGGAGGTCTGAATTGACCCAAGAACGTAACCTATCAGCTGTCATATGTTAATTTAGCCTCTCATGCTCAAGAGTCAATGTTTCAGGGCTTCCACTGCATAGCTAATATCCAGATAATGGATATGCAGGCCAAAAAAATCCTCTTTAGTGTGTCAGCCATTGTTTGTGGGGCTTGGATTAGTTCCAGATGACCTATGAACAACGGAAGTTAAATCATTATTGGATGTTAGCCAGTTGGATGACATCAGGTAAGGGTAAAATATGTATTGAATTGTTTTGTGTTTATGGCTTAAGAACAAGCTGTATCTTAAACAGCTGTCATAGTCCTGTGCTTCCACAAATTAATATATGTTGCCATAATTTCATTAACCGCGTTATCTGGTATATGTTGGTCTTCCTTTATCGCGGTAATCATTGCATTGATTTATGGTTGCATTTATCCATTCATCTGAATGTTTCCATGTATTTGTAGCTATTAGTTGTCGTTCATCTTTTATTTATAAAGGACTTGATTTTGTGGTTTGTGTATATAAAGTATCACAGTCACTTTACATGAGTCAGGGCAACTTAACCTTAAAATTGAGACTGAATTATTTATTGTTTATCGTCTTCCCTGTTTTCAGGAGCTGCCTCGAGGTAAATCTAAATCTAAAGTTCATTTCTGCTATTTAATATTAATTATTTCTGATTGCCCATGATATTGTTTTAGCAAAATATGTATATTTGTTTTTTGTTTTTTTTAAATACTTGCATATTTCAGTTATTCTTGCCTTGTGTGTAGCCTTGTGTGTAAACCCCAGAGATTCCTCCTTTCATTCTACACATTACCTTTCATGAATGTTAATCAGTAAATACTCACGTTTAATTATTGCAGTGTTCTCTATCTCGTTAAGTCAGGATTAGTCTATCAATGCACAGACATGCTCACACATACGCAGACTCTGATTGACAGCCCTCCATCCGCCCTGAGACTGAGCAGATGGTTTCTGATTGTGTTTGATTCTACAGCTGTGAGTAAATTGGATGATTTGGGCTTTAGGTAAACACAGAAACACCTGCAGATTCTTCTCTGTCTGTTATTCACACACATTCATTCCCGCCATCTGTCTGGAAGTGTTTATTGGTTGCTTCATATTTCTCTGTGGTATTGCACAGGTTTAGGACTTTGACAGCTTATAGTCAGGGCTGGCTCAGGTCATCCCTTAGTTATGCTGCCATAGGATTAGACTTCTGATTTGTTCTGTACACGTAACATCTATTGCACGTCTGTCCGTCCTGGGAGAGGGATCCCTCCTCTGTGGCTCTTCCTGAGGTTTCTTCCACCTTTTTTCCCTGTTAAAGGTTTTTTGTGGGCAAGTTTTTCCTCACTCGAACCGAGGGTCTAAGGACAGAGGGTGTCATTCCCTGTACAGATTGTGACGCAAATGTACTTTGTGACTTTGGGCTATACAAATAAAATTGATTTGATTTGATTTGATTTAACATAATGATGCAGAAAGTATTATATCAGCTACCAGATGGTTCATAGCTAATGGTTCATGGCTGTTTGTACCATCAAAATTATCCAAAAAAATTTGAAATATATATGGGAAAGAGACCAGTCAATAGTTGACCTTCTGAATTCTGGCACACAGCACGGGAGCAGTCAAGTAAAGGAAAAGAAGGAAACTGTAATAAATAACTTAACTTGTCATTTTATGATCACAGCTGTTAAGTACTTTTACGAGCTTATGAATCATGGTTCTTTCTCAACTTCATTCAGTGTTTAACTATGGGAGTTGTCTTGGCATGACTTATGGAAGCCCAAAATACACCAACCTAAGAACCTTACCTGGGTTAAGATGGCTATTCTTCTTTTAATGCACTTTCATGAAATATTAGTCATAGTTTCTGGTATGTGTGCAGTTTGTTAGTCTCATGATCTGGTGAAAAGTTTTCACCATGTTCTTTGTATTTTTGTTAAACTGCATCTCTGTCCTTGCACAAAAATATCACATCACTCGAGCCATTGAAAACAACACACTGGCCGACCTGTGCACAGTTTAGCAGGATGGGCTGGAATTGCAAAAACAGCAGCAGACTGAAATCTGTGCGACTTTATATTGTCATTAACAACAAATGGTGCAATCCTGGTCACATCACTGTTAAAGAATGTGTGTGTAACCTGGACATCTATCTCAAAGCGAGAGGGTGCTTTGTGCTGTGCAATACGTCCTGCCTTCTGTTGAAGGCACTCCCTAGAACCTTCAACAAGTACAGACTGGTGGCGTTGACCTCCCACCTGATGACTTCCATGAAGAGGCTGATCCTTGTCACACCTATGCCCATTGGGCTTCCTTCAGTTGGGAGCATAGGATGTCATCATCTTCCTGCGTCACCATGTCTACAGTCACCTGGACAGACCAGCAGCACTGTGAAAGTCCTGTTCTTTGATTCTTCCACCCAGCCTGCTAAAAACAAGCTGACAGCGATGAAAGTCCGAAAAAAGACTTTCTGTCTGGCGAGCTCCATGACGAATCTCTGAGCATATGGGCTGCCTTAGCGAGGGGGCTTACCTACCTATCTGTACCTGCACCTGCCTGTCAGCTTATTTGCATCTTCAAACTGTCATTTAATTTTGTCTATCTGTTGACTCTCCAAATATGGGTCCTTTCTGCCTCATGTTCTGAGCCCAACACAAGCTTAGTGTTTTAAATTAATTAAATCTCTTGGTGTAATCTCCTTCTTCTCTCTGTCTCCTCCTCTCTCTGGTCGCTGTAGATTGATCCAATTTCCAGACATGGCCTACGAATTCCTTTCCCCCAAATTCGGAGGGTGAGCTGGAGGGACGAGGACACAAAAGAAGAAGAATATAACTCCACCTCTCAAAAACACAAACTTTTTGAATATATCCCCTCTGTTTATGTGCTGGGATCACTGCCTGCTTCTTCAAAATGTCAGTGTGCTGCCGTCTACTGTAATAAATGACTACACTGACTATGGATAAATATTTCATACAAACCCACTTGAAAATATCTGAACTATGACCTTCAGGTCAAAGATGCAATGCACATCAGGCTGAAAAAGCACACATCCTGGTGCTAAAAGCTGAGAGCAGAGAACCTCATGAATCATCGGGACCTGGATGTTTCTGCAGAGTTGCTTCTCTTTGCACAGGAGCTGACCCTGGCAGCTCTGTGGAAATGGGTCACCGGCTCAGACAGGCCAGACTTCATGGAGTGTACAGTCGATCCTCTGAGGATATACAGTAAACAAAAGAACTGGCCCTGTCAGTCAACACATTTCTTGCATGTCCAAAAATACCTTTTAAAAATACATTTTTCACAAACTTACATGCTTGTGAACACCGGGGCATGTGTGTGCTCAAACTCAACATTGCTTGAGGCTGGTTAACTGAGGCGATGCTGTCTGGGGAAGAAAAAATGTTTGTTTTTTTTCTGCCTCGACTACACTGGACATGATTGTTAAAACATTTGTTGCTGAAGGAAGAATCTGTCTGGTCATGACACAAAAATGAACACGGCCTGTGTTTCCACACATTGGAAATGAAAACAAAGCTGAATTTAGCTCATTTATAGGATGTTTTCCTGACAAACTACAACTGTTGTAGGAATGTAAGAACTACAAATGTCATGAATAAAGTATATTTTTATGTGCAACATAATGTAATAATACAAAGGTACCAGCACACATTTGCTGGCCCGTGCTCCTCACTAACCCCATCTTGAACGATAAGTCAAGAGCAAACAGATTACTCACTGTGTGCACAAATGAAGTAGTAAGTTGATCAAATTTTGAGATCAAAACATTTGTAGTTGAATGAATTCAATAATCCCAGAACAATGAATTCATGTGAGATCAATAATGACTCATTGGTGTAAACAAATCAGGTCATTTCAGAGCTGCTCTGCACTGCGGAACAAGCTCCGATTTTGGGTTCGGGAGGCAGACACCATCAAAACTTTTAAGAGTAGGCTGAGGAGTTTCCTTTTTGATAGAGCTTATAGTTAGGACTGGCTCAGGTCATCTTCATCTGTTAACATTCATGTCTCATTAGTGCATGTTTCTAATTTCACGTTGTCCCCAGAGTTTCTGAAAAGTGTCATAACATAACTTTTGATATGATTTGGTGCTATATAAATAAAATTGAATTGAATTGTTCTGTGAGCATGAATTAAATGATTTGAGAGCTCAGTTCAAAAGAGACATTGCATAATAGGGATGGGAATCCGTGTGTTTCACTTCCATGGAACCGTTTGGCAGTTTATCTAAAAATTCTCATCGATTCCAGAAAGCACGAATTACGTCACGTAACTTCTGCGAGAAGTTACTCACGCTCGATTCCAGCAAGCACGAATAATTACGCCAAGTAACTTACGCAAGTTTCCCACTCGGTTCAAACGCTCAAAAAGTTTGGCTGCATTTTACCAAAACAGATGCAACAGGGCGACTTTGCAAAGTGGAGATAACAGCGTCAGGAGGGAACACGATGAACATGCAGAAACATTTGCGCACACAACATGCAATATTTTTAAATGAATGTCGTGTTTTTGACACGCTTCGGACTGGAGATGAATCTCAACCTAGCAGCAGCAGCAGCAGCCAGGCTGTGACCACCTCTGCGGTTACTAAGTAACACACTGCCTACCATGTTAGCGCCATGTGCTTCTTTGTAAAACATGCTATAACAGTTAACATTAAACGTGTGTTTAATGTTAACTGGTTTTGTAAGGTTGTGATACTTCTAACTAAACAAAGTTGATGCTGATCAAACTGTTTGTTCTCCTTTTTTTCCCAAATGAGAATCGATAAGAGAATCGATAAAGAATCGAATCATTAAGCAGAATCGATAAAGGAATCAGAATCGGAAGAATCTTATCAATTCCCATCCCTATTGCATAACATGCAGTCCTTCAGACCTCCAAATCCCTTTCCACTCCAGCAGTCCCCATCAATACCCATTTAAGCTAATTGTGTTTAACACTGCAAGAAAACAAATGGACCAATTGTTGACCGGTTCGACCCCAGTGCTTTCCTATCCATGTGTGGCAACAACCGTTAAGGCTAAAACAGCAAAGCAACCTGTCCGAACCTGCACACTGAATGTATTTCAAGCCTTCGCGGAGCCAATCAAATCTCTCCCTGCAGCATGGCCCTCAGTTTTCTCCCAGCTGTTGTGTGTAATCACCAAAGCTGTCCTCCATTCTGCAAATCAGAGGGGCGCATAGCCAAAGAGGTGAATGCAGGTTGGAGCAGAGTGACCGGGCAATAGAATACAGTTTGAAACAAGCATCTCCATCTGCAGTATATCTATCTGTGGAACACTGTCGCTGAAATTCCAGTCTGGTTTCCGATCTGCGCACAGCACAGAAACAGCCTTGGTTAGAGTCACAAATGACCTCCTGATGGCAGCAGACTCCGGCTCACCTTCGCTCCTTGTCCTCCTCGATCTGTCTGCTGCATTTGACACTGTGGACCATACCATACTCCTCAACCGGCTACATCACTCCATTGGACTCAATGACACTGCTTTAAACTGGTTCCACTCCTACCTCACTGACAGAACTGAATACATCTCTTTTGGCAATGCAAAATCCCAGACAAACACGGTTACCTGTGGGGTCCCTCAGGGCTCAGTCCTGGGCCCTATCCTCTTTAATTTATACATCCTCCCACTCGGCCGTGTTATAAATCGCCATGGAATTTCCTTCCACTGTTATGCAGATGACACACAGCTCTACATCAAAACTGGCACACACCCCACCCGAAATTCTCCATCACCACCATCAGCCGCCCTGCTGTCACTCTCAGCTTGTCTGGAGGAGATAAAGGCGTGGATGAATCTCAACTTTCTTCATCTCAACAGTTCTAAAACAGAGGCTATTATTGTGGGCACCCCTAACCAGATCCAGGCATCTCCCATAACCAGCCTCACCCTCTCTGGCCATGACATCCCCATCTCCTCATCAGTAACCAATCTTGGCGTTAGATTTGACCCCCACCTCACCTTTGAAACTCATATCAAACACCTCTGTAAGATCTCCTTCTACCACCTCAGAAACATTGCCAAACTCCGGCCAAATCTCACCTTACCAGACTGTGAAAAACTAGTCCACGCCTTTGTCTCCTCCAGACTTGATTACTGTAACGCACTCCTCATCGGGACCCACAGCAAACACCTTCACCAGTTACAACTAGTCCAGAACAGCGCTGCTAGGATCCTGATGCGAGTCCGAAAATCAGAACACATCACCCCCATCCTTCACTCACTGCACTGGCTTCCAATCTCCACCAGAATCAAGTACAAAATCTCTCTTCTAACCCATCAGTGCATCTATGGCAACGCACCCACCTACCTCAAAGACCTGCTCATCCCTCAAACCCCCACACGATCCCTCCGCTCCAAAAACCTTAACAAACTCTTCTGCCCAAGGACCAAGCTAAGCACCATGGGCGACAGAGCCTTCTGTGCCGCTGCACCCCGCCTCTGGAACTCGCTCCCTGATCATCTCAGATCACCACAGACTATTGAAAGTTTTAAAAAAGGGCTTAAAACTTTCCTTTTTTTTTCAACATCGTATTTAACATGACTTCTCTTGCTGTGATTTATTTGTTTCTGTTGCTTGTGTGCATATACTTTGTGTGTGTATTGTAGCACTTTGAGATTTCGTTCAAATGTAAAGTGCTTTACAAATTAAACTTATTATTATTATCTCTGTGTGCACTGCAGGAAGTTATTATCTCGTTTTAACATCCCCACCAGGTTTATCTCTGCTTATTAGGTCGTATTATCCTCAGTGTGCTTTACATCTCATCATTAGTGTCTCCCTGAGGCACAACTCGATAGAAAGTTAAGTGCTTCAGATAAAATGAGTTACTTTTTTTGAACGTAGTGTATCCATAAAGAAATGAAACTCAAAGTGGAATCTCGCCCTGTTAGTGAATCACATGAATAATATCCCTCAGCTTTTTAATTTGATTTCAAAATCTTGTTGTGTCTGTTCACGCGGTTATTGTGAAAGTTTCATTCTTTCTTATTTACATTTATATTTGATTTCATTGTTTTATCGGTTGGCTGTGAAATGTTTCACAATTAAAGAAACCAAACGTTGCTTTAATTTGAGTTTGTCTGTTTCTGTTTCATTACTTTAGCACAGTAATGAAACAATGAATGCCGAATGAAGGAAACAATTAAATACTTTTATTAGCATGTGATTCCATCATTTTAATCATTTATCCTGGACCAGCGTTCACTCCAACATCTGATCTGGAATCAGGGCTTTGTAAGAATTACAAAACCAAATGTCAAATGATTTATATACATTTTTGACCTGACGTATTTATTATGAGTGTAAATCATATACAAGCTCTGACAGAAACGTGTTGATGTTGGTGCATAGCTGTTTTATGTCAGAGGGTCATAGGCTACTCACATTCATCTGTGTGTCTTCATCTCAAAAAGAGGTGAAAAAGTTCAAATGATATTGTAAATGTTAAACTTGTCTTGTGTCTGCAGAATACCGTGTTCTTTTCAGTCGCACAATAAAATAAAGTTGAGCCACTGCAGTAGCTCAGCAAGAAAATAAGTCTGTTGAGAAACAGAGACCCACTTGACCTTTGCAAATATTTCATTATTTATGCAGCATTCGGATCTCCAGCATGAAAATGTACTTTTTCTCGATTAAGCTGCAGTGCAGGATTCTGCTCTGCACCATTTCATTTCCTCTGACTAGTTAGTGCAGCAAGTGAGGTGAAACCACGCAGTGATGTCATTTATAGTTTTTACTTTGAATCTACGACAATAAAATGCATACACAAGCACATAAACACAACTTAGAACAAACACATTGATATTTGTGTTCCACGCAGGCCAGCAGGCGTTGCTGCAGCATCCTCAGCCTCCAATTCCAACACTAATGTAACATTCACCTCCCACCTCTATCGCCTCGCTGAGACACAATTTACTATTTACACACCGCTTCTTCTAAGAGTCCAAACACACAGACGTCACACACACCTTGTTAAAATCAGTGAAATGTACTTTTGTCATAGCTTTCTTTACAGTGTCTGTCATGGATAGATGACCAAATGTCCCTCCTATGACGTCATCACATCTTGTCTCATAACCATCACATTCAGACTCTTTCTTCAGGATCGGCTCTTGTCTGCACAACTTGACAGAAAACAGGAACAAATGCTCTCAAATCTGTTCAGCTTGGCCCTGCTAAGGAAAGTGTACCTCGTCCCTGATAGCAGGAGTCAAAACTCTGCATAAAGGTGAGATGATGGAGGTCTGCCCAGACCTCATTTGTCCTCTGAGTGGCCAAGATCATTCAAGTTGGTGCCAGTGGTCTTTTATCAAAGTTGAATGATCTTTCCCAGCTAATTTTAAACCATGTTTAGGCTGTCGGTTAAAATGAACTCCATAAAAGATAAATTAAGTATTCTCTTAGACCATCATGATCACATCTCTCACCCACTCAGTAGATGAACTGATCAGGGATCAGATAAACTCCAGCCTGCATGTTCTGCTTTGTTTGGGACCATATGAAATGAGGGTAGGTGCTTCTTCCTGTTTATGTGACAGCATCACTTCAGCTGCTGTTTGTGGTTAGTTAGTGCCACAGCTGCACTACAAGTTAGGACTGTGCTCTATGTGGAGGACCAACATGTCCACCATTCTCTGACACAATCATCTCTTCTTCTCACCTCTCTCCATCAGACTCCAGACACTGTCTGGAGGCAGGCGTTTGATTTCAGCAAGCCAACAACATGCATGAAGTTAAACAGCACTATCCAGAGCACAACACAAGAGCTGACACATTCGCACTTACAGGTGGATTCTCTGCACAATGTCAGCCTGCCTCAATAAAACAAGCACCCATCAGCATGCACGGGGTTCACACGGGTCGCAGAGGCAATCACTTACCGACATTGATGACATTGGCGGACAGGAAGTGGCTGCAGGGAAGGCTGGCGGTGCTCACAAAAGAGTCGCCATCTGTTGTCACTGTCGTCCTGGACCTCAGCGACGGGTTGGGGGAGTCAGTCACCATGGCCATTCGAGCTGCCACAGAATCCATGACCGCCGAGGGATGATGATGGATGGAAATCCGAGTAATCGTGCAGTGTTTTTCAGTTTCCGATTTTTCCACACTCCAAATAGTCTGTATGCAAGTGCTCTTATAAAATCCAGTGGTTAAACGTAACCAAAAACGCAGCTCAAGAAATATAGTATCTCATTGTCAAAAATATTCCATAAATCACTGAACCTGGGATCAAGGAGTAGATGTGGCCTGAGAAGATTCGTCAAACTGAACTTCAATCGTGTTGAAAAGCTGGATGGAAAAACAAAACTACTATTTAAGCTCGCAAGCTATCAGACCAATCTCAAGAAGATGTCGTAGAAGGAAGTCTTTGGCGAAAAAGCTCCCAGACACATTCCAGAAAAGACGTTTGACAGGATCCTCAAATTACATGTTTTTATCAGTGTTAAGACAAAAGAACATTCTGTGTTTCCTCTGTGAAAAGCAGATCAGGATGAAGGACGGCTGCCAGAAGTCATCACTTGAAAAAGTCTTTCTGGTCCAAACTTCAGTCCCAGGCAGGCTGAGCTGCTGCAGTCACCTACAGAAGTCGAGACAGACAGAGACAGAGACAGAGGGGGGAGACATGAGACACATGAGACTTCACGTGACTTCTGAAGACAAACAACACATGGGAACAAATACTACACGTGTTTGCAGTTTCTGACAGATTTCATGTGTGTCACTGAAAACCCTGCTCCTGTACAAGTCTTGCATGGACAATGTCAAACCATGAGCTTTGCTTGAAAATATGAAGCTGTAAAAACCAAATACACTGTAAAATAAATAAATAAATAAACACACATGCACAGACACACAGTCCAATGTTTTCACAAAAGACATTTTGACACTTGGCGGTAGGAAAAGAATGAAACAATAAAATTATGATGATGAATTCCATTTAGCTGCTTCACTTCCAGGGTCCTGGTGTTGTGCATGGTGGCTCGCTGTCACGCAGTCACTGGGACACTTGAATAAAACCAACAGGTAAGCCTAATTCATCACACACATGTTGAGGTGAACCCAGCACATAGACATATTCTAAAGCACATGAGAGGAGACAGCAATAAAAACCTCTAAACCCCTGTACACCAACAACCAACAACTGTACACCAACAACCAACAACTGTACACCAACAACTGTACACCAACAACCAACAACTGTACACCAACAACCAACAACTGTACACCAACAACCAACAACTGTACACCAACAACCAACAACTGTACACCAACAACCAACAACTGTACACCAACTACTGTACACCAACAACCAACAACTGTACACCAACAACCAACAACTGTACACCAACAACCAACAACTGTACACCAACAACCAACAACTGTACACCAACAACCAACAACTGTACACCAACAAAATCAAAAATCAGCAACTGGTGAACACAGTGGAGCTGTGCAACAGTTGATGGAGACCAAATTGGAGCTTAAAGCAGAGGACACAAGCAGAATGAATGATAATGTTGTTGTGTGTAAAACAGCAACTGTTTGCTAACATGGTACCCAACAATGATATTCTGTATTCATGAGTTGGTTTTTAGTTTATTCTGTCAGCCCCAAGTGGCTTAAAAAAAAATCTATGAATGCATCTTAAAAAAAGAACTCCACCGATTTACCATTGCACTCCTGTAACACAGTCTGACTCGAGGCAGCTTCACAAAAAAATAAAAGTTATCAAAATCAATGCAGCAAAATTAGCCTGCAGCAGAGATGAGCAGCAGAAGTCCAACAAACTTTCTTTACACCCACAGAGTTTTTCTACATTTTCAAACTTGGAGTCTTCAGACCCAACAGATACTGACTGACTAAATAAAACTACTACAACTATCTATACTACATATACTATAATGTTTTCACATATGTAGTATGCTCCCCAAAACAAAACAATACTCTCTTATATTAAGCAGCCATAGAGTCCCATTGTTGTATTCATATGTTCTCCAGTGCATGTGATCGGTTGTACACAACCATATGACTCATGGACACAACAAGACACTAATAACAAGCCAATATATCAGCTTAAAAATAGCATATGTTATGGAATTTTCTATCCGTAGGTTACACAAAGTCATGTGCGGGCCCTAAGGTACTTATGTATTAATTGTTTGGCTTTGGTTGTAGAATGGTTGAACAGTAGGTGCCAGTCTATCTCAACACTGTGGTGGCCAGGGTCAAAGAGACATATTGCTGCTTTCCGAGGCAGAATAGATAGCTGGCCGTTGACGTTCCAATTGACGTAAACAGACATCTGTGTCTCCAGACTAGAATATGCTGATAAAAACACCTCCATGAGCAAAAACATTCTCTATGACTAATTCTGGGCGTATAGTATTTGTGGTTTTATCTTGGGATTTAAAGTCTATCCACCAGGATGAGTTGGGCAGAATGTGAGACTGACTCAGGCACTTCCGATGAACTTTGAAAGTGTCTCTAATTCTCCTTGATCAAGCGTCAATACATAATACAGCATAAGACATCAGAGGCTCCTGAACACTTTCTTCCCTCCTGACCTCACCATTGACCTTTGACTTCAGCAATTTCTCCACAACAGCATCCGACTTTATCTCCCCTCTCTCAGCGTGCATGAATACATATAACCAGCTCTAGCCATGATGACTGTAGACTGTCAGGGGTCACTGAAGGTCACTCTATGTCGCCCTTTGGGCTTGCTTAAACTTCAGTTGACCTCAGATTGCATCAACTATGCTGCTGCTGCTGCTGCTATATTTGCAAGCTATGGCACAAGTCACATGTGTTCAATGATTCAGATCAAGCAGGTCAAAATCACGGGCAGCAGTGAGCTGACACAAAACTGTAGATGGAGACAGAGATGACACGACGGAGTACAAAACATAAAGAACATAAACATAAATGTAAGTTTTAAGGATTCCAAGACATCCATTAATTCCTTTGAGACAAAAGTTCAGCCTGCGTACACCTCCCGACATGTTACACCACTCCTCGACTCACATCAGCTCTGCTACCTAAACTTCTTTTGTTTACCTACATTCAAACCATCCGCCACACAGAGACCCTCCCACGTGAAGATTAGATAAACAGGGATACAGTTACCTCTCAGTGAAGAGTTAAATCAGCTTTTAAAGTTGGAAGCTTTGGTATCGTGTATGTGATCCGCCACCACGCTAAGGACTGAAGAACAATTTGTGTGTGTGTCATGTATGGGTTGGGAGTCAGTGAAGACTAGCCAGACACAGTGGGCCGGCTGGCGGACGTGTTGAGAACTGTTTTGAATAGGTTGGCGGTCAGATTGCCTGGGCTGCAGGTCTGGGCACGTTCCTGTTGCCATCAAACACACATACACAAGTGTGTGTGTGTGCTTGGGTTTACGTGTGTGACTACAGCTGGAATGTAAAGTGGTAATTCCAATGTCAACATGCTGTCGGAAGCTTTTTACCCATTCATTGATTCAGGAATTTGTTAGAACCTTGCAGGTTCTGGAGCAGGTTTTCGAAGATGTTTCACTGTTTGGAGTGAAAACCATCTACGGTGAACGGTGTAGGCTCAGCTATCAATGGAGGGCATCTAACCCCTTTGTACTGAGTGTTTTAAGAGTCACTCAAAACATTCATTCATTAGTTCAGGGGCAACAGGACGTTCAGTCTAGTCTGATTTGGTACATTTTGAGAGGAACCTGTTGCTACTGTTGGGAAATGTATTGCTACACTACAGCAATGGCTGATTCTAACAAAATATGACTCATCAATTCAAAAGAAGTTCCAGACATGATGTTTTGTGTGCTGATGTCCTTGAATGTCTTGTTTTGTCCACAACCCAATTTTTGGGTTTACTCTCTGTCACTGAAGAAACTGGAAATTTTAAGAAGCCAAAAAACAGAGAATTTGGATTTTTTTTAGTAGTGATTAGTTTCAATCATGGATAATAACTGATTAACTGATGAGCTCTTGGATCAGCTCAGGGTAGACCTTTGGCAGTAATGTCTTTATCCCAGTGACCAATCAAAAGAATTAATGTCACTTTCATCTTTGGGCTAACAAGTTCACAGACTGATTTATATTGTTAAGTGTCAAATTATTCAACTATCAGATGGCAGATGTAAAAGAGCAACTCTTTCTGTTGACGCGAACAATGAATGAAAACACTCATTCCTGGTTTTGGTTTAGTTTCAGTTTGTGTCCATTTGTTCTGCAGAAATCTAGTCAGGTTTACCAGGGTTGAGCTCAGGCATTGTTTTACTGTTGAGTGGCAGCTGAAGACATTCAGCACATGTGACGGCCTGCTAGATTTGGCAAAGCCAAAAGGATCAGTGGTAATTTAATCTTTGAGACTAACAGTCATTTATTTTACCAATATGACCCTTGCTGTGGCATTATAACATTGTCAACAATGGATTAATTAATAATATGATAATGATAATGATAATTACATGTAATGCAAAGAGTGTAAGGTTACAGGGCAGGGTTTTGGCATCGTTACTGCTCACAGTTTGACAGTTTTGGTCCATTTTCAGACACAGCAGACAGCTGCTCTGGTAAATCAACCGTGCACGGCCCACTTGGCACCAACTGATAAATAGAGTTAGTGACTACCTGTTGAAGAAAGCAAAGCATTTAGCGGCTAGAGAGCCGGATATTTAGCTCAGGAGTTGGTGAAGACCAAAAACACAGCTAAAAGGAAAAACATGAACATGATTCCAAAATGAATGACTGCAGGAAAGTACCCTGCTCAGTTTAACAGTGTGGAGTTACATGTGTGACTTTTATTCTGACCCCTGACCACACTTCCCAAGTGTGTGCAGGTTAACTAACCAATGGGAGTAAGTGAATCACTGAATGAACATGTTGTTGGAAGTGACTCATTTTTCTGGATGCAGGAGGTGCTTAAGCTATCAAAACACAAAGAAAGATAACAAGAACAAGATTGTGTCTACAAAAAATGAGATACGCATCTAGTCTGTCCACTTATCGCTGACTTGTCCTGACCTGTACATGAGGCGACTTTTCCTGCACAAGCCTCACTGTTCTGTTTGTCCAGGCCTGTAATGAGGCCATCACACACTGAGAAACACGAAAAAGCAATTTGGAATGGACATTTTGCTGCCACGAGTTAATACAGTGACATTATTGAGATCAGCACGTTATGTCACAGTGGTTGTTTTTCATGACCATGATGTTCAAAATGCATGGCATTCATAAAGAGTGTTCTGTGGATTCTATTTCCAAGTCCTCCAGATTACATGCTTGACTGGAAGATATCATCAGCACTCTTGTTGTTAGTAACAGTGTCTACAGTTCATGTTTATTTTCTCAATGTTCTTTAAAGAATTTATCATCTGTTACAGTCATACTTATTTTATAAATTATTATCGCAGATTTATTATCTCTGCAAAAAAAAAAACTTAAATCCTAAAGCGCTTCTGCAGTAAATCTGCTCAAACTGCCACCTGAAATAATATGACAATATACCAATCATCCAGATGATAGTTCGAATGATTGAATGAATAAATAAATGAATGAATGAAGCTGTCCAAACTTTGCACTAAAAAAGATGTGACGCATTGATTCCATTGTAAGTATTAATTAAACATTGGTTGGCCATAACAACATACTGTAACAACAGAGATCGATGTATTAAGTCCACACCTTACAACTGATTGTTTTGTTTAAGGCAGCATATCTACATTAGCATTCATTTGTTGTTACGTTAGTCTCCACTGATGAACGTCAGTCCAACGTTCACTCTTTTAGGTTCTGTTTTTGGTCTCAACCATCTCACACCAGTAAGTCTATAACTGTGTCTGTCTGCTGTTTGCTGCTGAGCTGGTTGTGTACAGAAGATTAATCTCTTTTTCTAAAAATCAACTGCTTGATGCATGTCAAAAATGGCAGTGGTATGACTGAGCTAAAGTTGCGGTAAAACCAAAACAATGAGCTGAAAGACACAAACATTCTCTGTAGAGGGCTCAGGTAACTAATCAGATAATCAGGTTCCTCCAGTCTGCATGTCAAAGTGTCCTTGGACAAGATACTGAACACACCAAATTGCCCCTGAAGGCTGTGCCATCGGTGTGTGGATGTGTATGAATGGTTAACTCCTCAAACTGATGAGCACCTTGCATGGAAGATTAGAAAGGTGCTATATAAGTAGAGTCCATTTACCATTTAGTTGTAGAGATGATTGAAAATATTGATTAGTGCAGCTACAAGACATGCACAAGTGCTCACTAAAAAGTGACTTGAATGTATTGATGCTCGGATTATTGGTAGTGTACATATTTCTTTTATTCTCCAAATGAGTTTGACATAATTTTAAGGGTAACTTGAGCTTGACTTCATCAAAACGTTCATTCATCATTTAGCAGAAGACCGCACTGTGGATTCTCACATGTAGTGCCACATGTTGAGCAAGGCTATTATGAAGAGTAATGACTGTAAAATGGAACAAAAGAGTTGCTGAAGGCAGTAACATTTAGCTGTAGGTCAACACCCTTTTTGTTGCTAAGTACAGCAAGTCAGAGGCAAGATCAAGCATGGTCATGCTCTTCAGCTGTTTCACAACAGAGCAACTGACTAAGATGTCAGGGAGCAATGAATGTATGTATATATAATGTGTACTGTACAGCCCTGTGGACAAAAGACGTGACATCACGCGAATCACAGTGTCAGAGCACAAGACAACTCTTAAAATGTACAAGGCCACAATGGTAGCTTGAATAATGCATTAAGAGTGTTGTCAAAGGGTGAGTCAGCCTGCTACAGTGTGTTTCAGCTTGTGGTTTGCACTGTTGTTGTGACTAGCGTGTTACACACCGTAAAACTGGTTGCTTTCCTAAGCTGCCTGTGAAAATTCATAAATTCATTCATTTATTTATGGCATCTAGCATGTGAACACACAGTATCTTTGCCGCTGGCTAGTTGTTACAGGCAGTAACAGTCAAAAGCAAACGAACACAATGGCTCCAACAGTCTCCACCTAACTGCTCCCTGCACACAATGGGATCCATTCAGTGCACATGACTTCAAGAGGTTTCACAAAAGTGTGTAATCAGTGGTGTTCCAGATGACGTGCATGACAATGACGTACGGTACATGCTGTGGAAAGGGAAAGATGTTGCTTAATCTCTGCTGTTACGTGATCGTCTAATTAAATGCCAAAAGATGATTCATCACAGAGGGCAGCAAATAAACTATTACTTCTCTTTTGATAAATATGTCATTGACTAATTGTGACTAAGTACTGTCATTTCCTGGTCATTGTGGTAGTCGTGTGACTGCTGTGTAGGTTAGAATCATTAGATGGATAAATCCGTCCACAAGTGATGCAAAAGCCAAACCGGTGGAAGAAAAAAATGTGCCAGGTATCCTCAGGTACTAGCAAATACTTGATAAGCAGCTATGATAAGCCAGATAATAAAATATAAACAATTCCTAATAGACAGATAGATAGACACCAGATAGACACCATCTATCTATCTATCTATCTATCTATCTATCTATCTATCTATCTATCTATCTATCTATCTATCTATCTATCTATCTATCTATCTATCTATCTATCTATCTATCTATCTGAGAAAGATATCTCTAAATCTGCTTACCATGGAATTTGAAAGTGAACTGGTCTACTGAAAATAAATGGCTGGACGTCAACTAAACTTGCGTTGGATATTGTATCCAAATGATGACATTTTTATATTACCTGTAGCAACACCAGGAGGCCATATATGCTCATGAATTCTACAAGAATTGTTTTCTGTCTACAACATATTCAAACAAGTGGTTACAATTAATGTGCCTGGAATTACCCCATTGTTGTGAAATTCATTTTGGACACCCTTCCTCTCATGCTCAGGATAAAATATTCTGTTGATCTTACTGAGAACATTTGATTTGATTATTTGATATGAATGCTATTGAGCTTTAATCTATAATATGTCAAAATAGCAATTGTTTGTTTCATCCAAGGACAAACCATTTCCATTTGTGTTCTTTTTTTCATTTTCAGTTTTATACTTTACACCAAACTTTTCATTTTTTCACTTTGTTATATGAATAAATGCATGTACACCCACACACTGCACCAACACCAGCAGCAACACACTTTCCCGAGAGCTTGTATTGTTTTCAATCTCTCAGGTCTTTATCCCAGGTGAGGTGCTGGGTTTCGATGCTGTTAAATCCCCAGCGACTGAGCTGAAAGAGGCTGAAAACCAACACCCTGCTGAAAAACAAGCCTCTACAAAGGGATAGAGAACCGGCTTTCCCATCAACCACACAAACGTTCATAGCTGCCAAGGTCGGGTGATTACAGTTGGCCAGCAGCATGTCACAGAGTGTACATGGTGTGTTCATCGCTGGGAAGTCAAGAAGTCACACACGCACACACACATTTATTGTTGTTCTTGTAAAGTTGACCTAGCTAAGACAAAACAGGATGAGGGGATCTAAAAAAAATAAGTCTTTCAGAATGTATGCCAATCCTGCTGTTCTCTGTCAGGAGGCCAAACAAACAAAGGGGTTACAAGGCTTTCTTCTTCCTACCGAGGCGAGAGAGAATGAATAAGTGTGACAAAGAAAAACAATTGAAAGCTTCAGTCTATTCACACACACATCACACTTTCACATCACTGAACCTGCTTTAAATATCATTTGGGACAAACCTTAAACAGTACAGGGCAGGGGTGGGAGCAGGGAGGCAGCAAAAGTCTCTGAAACAGCAATGAAAGTGAAAGTTGTTAAAACTTTAAATTTGTCCAGTGCTAAAACCTTCCTCTGCTTATCCATGGTTGGGTTGCGGTGACAGTAGGGTAAGCAAGGCATTCCAAAACTCTCCCCAGCATCCTCCTGGAGAATCACAAGCAATTCCCAGGCCACCTAAGATATCTATTTCCTCCAGTGAGTTATGGGTCTCTCCCAGGGTCTACTCCCAGTTGGATGTGCCCAGAAAACCTCCAAATGAAGGCGCCCAAGAGGCATCTTAATCAGTTTCCCCAACTTTCTCAGCTGATTTCTTCTAACATGAAGTAGCAGTGGCTCAACTCTGGGCTTCTTCGGGACGTTCAAGCTCCTGACCCTAACTCTAAAGCTGAGCCCATGCAGCCACACTAAGTAGGAAACTCATTACAGTCACTTTGGCTGATCCAAAGCTTATGGTCATTGGTGATGTTTACCTCCAATAAACACTGCCACTTCTAAAATCAGAAAAACGTGGAGCCCACTTGCATTTTCAGTTATATCTGTTTGCCACAACTGTAATCAGGTTCTGTGTTACAAACTCTGCAGACATCTCAGGTTACAGGCGTTTTCTCCAAATGCGTCAAAGAATAGTGTGAGCATGTGAGGACAACACAGACTTGGACTGTTGCAGTAACCGAGTTCTTTATTTCAGCTTTTTGAAAAAAAAAAAGACATGGGCGTGGGCATGTCAGGGCTCTGCATGCATGTGCAAAAGCTGTGCCCTAAAGTAAGGGTGTGTTTTTGTTAGGATAGCCTCATTAACATCCAGACATTGGTAAAGACTCATCTCAGGCAATGATTAACAGACCGAACTGTCACAGGTGCTAGTTTTGGGAACAATCTGTCAGAAACACAGAAATTAGACATGTCTTATTGATATCAGTGAGAGAAAGCTGTGTAGTCATCTAAAAATGTCATCCTCGTCAAGAGAAGATCATTCAGCAAGGCATTGTTACAACACGTTCTGGCTGATTGCGCCTGTAAGACAATGTTTGTGATTCCACCAAAAATGCCGCAGTGCATTTATAGAAGCATCCCAGAAGAAATGTAGATGGAATGTAGATGACACCCTGTGCAGACTCCTAATGACAGAAACAGACAGAAGGGAAACTTCGTAGCCTACTTACTCATGATAAAAGCATGTAAACCAAGGGGAAATGACCAAATCTGAGCAAGTTTACAAAGTCTGGCGGGAAAAATGCTCCATGTCTGAAACATGGTGGGATATGAAGCCATGCTGAGGATGGAACAGATCAGCGTTGTGGGCACATTTGTGCCGTTTCTTTTAATGGCAAGCTAACACAAAATCATAACTGCTGTCAAAGATGGCATCATGTTCCTCAGAAGTTTAAATGCACGCTGGTAATGCAACTAAAACTTCACTGGAGGGTTAAATGTCTAAATGTCATTTAGATTAATAAACTACTAAAAACTAATATGCATTTTTATCAAAAGACCAAGACTAAATTTAAGTCAGGTGTCAAAATTACTGTGAGAATGTCACACCTTGGTGAGGTCAAGTTGGGTTTTTGTCCTGTCTCGTCACTTACTGTTTTATTTTGATATTTACCTGTCCTCTCGTTTCAGGTCACTTGCCCTTCCTCATGTGTCACCGGTCTGATTGTCTTCCCCACCCTGATTGTTTCCACCTGTTCCCCATTACCCTGTGTATATATTGTCTGAGTCTCCCTTTGTTTTGTGCCAAAGTGTTTCGTCCTATGATTGATCACCTAAGCCTTCCTTCCTGCCTGTCCACAGCCTTAGTCTCGTTGCCTGAGTGTTCTTTTGTTTTTGCCTCGATTGAGTGATTTTTTTGTTGTAAATTTCGTAGTATAGCTGTTTGTTTCATTGAGCTTAGTTTAGTTGTTTCTTCATCTTACCTAGAAGAGATTTTCACTTAATGTTTTGCAGCCTTTTGATTTTCCTCCTTTTGTGAGTGATTTTGATTTAGTTCATTTTTCATAACGCAGTTAACAAGTTTTTTCCTCCCTTTGGAGTGACTTTTAGTTTTCCCTAGTTTTAGGCCTGTTTTATAGCCTCACTCTGTTAAGGGTTTTTTTTTTTATTCTAAATAAAACAGCTCTCTGACACTTCTGCGCCTGAGTCCTGCTTCGAGTCCGGCCTGATAGAGAATCATTCAGTATAGCATTCAGTAAATTCTTCTCCACGGACCCGAGGCCTTCACTCCACCAACGGGCATTTGACAGTCAGACGGTAACTTATCTCACGTCTCATTTCCAAGTCAGATGTGGTTTCTCTTCCTATATGGTCAGCCAGACGCTACAACTGAGCTGGCATGCGGGCTGCGTATTTGTAAAGGTCATAGTGACTCGCAACCAGATGCAGAGATAGAAATTATTTACTGGAAAATAGGAATAAACTGCTACTCTAAAAAGGTCAGGAAGTATTTTCTAAACTTACACAGACGGTACACTAGGATATTGGTGTTTTTTGGAGGGGACATAGGTTAATGAGATTCCCACCATGACATATTCAAAGAAAGATCATAATGTGTGGTCTGTACGTGTGCAATGCAGTTTTGTCGTGTTTCAACCTGCGTCTCCGTTTGAACACTTTCATATAGATGTGCTGCGGCTGTAATTACACACTTCAGACACATTAATTGCTATTTCCACTGCTCAGCGTTTAAGCTGCGCCTGATTTTCTAATGTAACGACGGCTGGGTGGTGTCGCTACATACACTTACGGACTTACACATGCTGCTACTTGTTTGTTTGCCACAGAGCTGGCAGAATAGGAAGTCATCAGGTTATGTTAATGAGTCAGAGTATTTTAGCTGATGACGGTTAACGTCGTAAACAGTCCTCCTCAAAACGGCTTTTACAGTCACACAATACCATAAACACACTAAGAACAATGTTTATTAGTAACAGACGACTGGTTAAAAAAAAATTTGGGAAATGCTGAGGTTAGTCAAGCCCAGTTGGAAACAACAAGCCTGGCTCTCTCCAACGTTTTTTAAAAAACAAAAATTAACATGTTATGTTAATGTGCTTGATTGGTTTATACAAACGGAAATGTAAAAAAGTAACTGGCTGCAGCTTAATGAACGTGAATTGATTAGCCTGTTAAATGTGAACAAAATGCAACATGTCTAATCATGGACTGACTCAGACTGAGAAACATGTCATTCCAGGAAAGAAAGCTAAAAAGCATATTTCCCCAAAATGTTGAACTCTTCCTGTGATGTAACATCATAAACAATTTGGCAAAAAGAAATGGATTGTTGCTTGTTTTCAGATGCTTGTCTGAGGTTTATGGCAGACATGGAGTCAAAACATCATAAATTGTTTTGTTGTTTTTTTAACCACAGATGTGAAAAATCCATTTGATATTCATTGGAAGGAAATCAGCTGAGAAAGAGAACGTCATGCTGAGAAAAACATCACGATTTTTGATAAAAATATACACTTTGAATAAATTACAAACTGAAGGGAATACAGCCAGAGAGAGCATTAGTTCTGAAACACTGTTTTAATAAATCCTTCAGTTTACTAAAGCTTCTTCTTCACTGTGATATATTTTTCTACAAACCCTGTGAAAACCCCAAATCAACGCTGAATGTATCTACTAACAAGTATTGTGTGTGTGTACCAAACCCTGGTGTATCTCATTTCTCTGTGCATCGAGCTCCATTGTTGTCTCAGAACCATTAAATCACATCCCTGTTGAGCCGGGTGACATGTTTCTTTATTACCATGAACACACACTGTCGTTTATTTTACCTAAGTCCCACACACACACACTGTCCTCCTGCCCCAGATACACACCAGAACATCAAATGTGGATTCATACACCACTTAAAATAGTCCTCAACAACTGGACTATTTCCTCCTGGATGAGTAACCTTTAAAAAGACCTACAGTAAGCAACAACATGGTATATTACAAAATATACTTGTGACCCATTTACCTGCTTTACTGTAAAATGTACAACACCAGATCCTGTGCAAGCAGCCACAGTCACTATGTCATTGAGGACACTCCACTTATTTAGTCGTAGGAAAATCCGAGCAGCAGAGGTTGAGTTATCCGGTCAACCTCTAAAATCCATGGCTCCTTCCCACAATGCAACTCAGTGGTGTATTTCATGAGACCCTTCTTGTCTAATAAACATTCACATCTTTCATACTCCACACCTCTGGTTTAAAATGCACCATTTCTTGTTCAAATCTGTGTTTCTAATGCTTAAACAACAAAAACCATAATGCATTTCCTGTGTTAACCTGTGGTGTTTTGTCTGAAGCAGGCCAGTCTCTGACTATGTGGCATACAGGCTCAGTGTGCACAGCCGTATCAGCGCCAAACAAACCCCTGTTTGTTTTACCTTATGGCCTCGTAAAAAAGTCATATGGTACAATACGTATTCTCTGACTTCAAACAGTCTGTGTGGAGAACGTGGTTCGTCTTATGCTTTCAGGTCACTCAGGCAGATTACTGACATTACGCAGAGGGCTTCAATAGATAGTACTGTGAACACATATACTGCCTGTACTGTACTGTATATTATGAAGAAGAAGAAGAAGAAGAAGAAGATATACTTTATTAATCCCTCACTGGGGAAATTCTTTTTTCACTCTATTTTTATTTTGACATGCATTTTAACCCAGACACACACATGCAGTACAAGGGCTCATAGACATGCAAATGTGGAGAGAGATGGTGGAGTGATGGGCAGCCCCCCTGAGAACAGCCAAGCGAGCAGTTGTGGGGGATCGGCCTTGAATATTTTTGGTCCATGTCGGACTTGAACCGGCCACCCTCCGGTTCCCAAGCCAAGTCTCTATGGACTACTTACTGCTGAATATTTTTGTCCACATTGAAAAGAAAAATACTTGTGTAAAAATGTTATTTAATGATTGTAACTCTGCTTCTAAGACAATCGTCCCAACTGTCAAAATCAGAGGTTTATTCTTGGCAGGTGCAGTTGGATATTATTTTATTTATTTATTTATTTATGCTTTAGCTGCCCTGTTCATCACCATGATTTAACCTGTCTTGCTGTAAGTTTAGAAAAGGAGGACATAAGTCATCAAGACTACACCCCCTTTTTCTGTAACAAAATCAGTAAGGAGGAAATAACCGCTGTAACATAACTGTTGAAATGTGTGTGTGTTATGGCAACACAGTGACAGATACAGAGACTGATACAAGAGACAGTGATGATGTCAAGTGGAAGTGGTGTCAAGACCAAGCAGCAACTTTTGTGGCTGTGAGTAAGGCCAACGTGGAAGTTCCAAAAACAGCAGTACCTTGAAACAATATGTTAAAATGTCCAACATTCATGACAACTGTACTGAAGATGATTATAGATTTATAAACATCTTACATATTATTATAGAACTTCGGTAACCAGCTCATCCATGCTCCTCATCTGATGGAGCCAGGGCTGCCAAGATGGCAGCGACACACTCACACAGCTCCTTAATACTAAAAGGCATCCTCAAGGAGGCACATCAGAGGCTGTCCTTGGTGAGGTGCCTTTGGTATGGGGAACAAAGGCTCCTGTGAACTTTTACCGATGCACCATTGAGAGTGTGCTGGCAGGCTGCTTCACAGCCGGACTGCACAGGACTGTGACAAACTAAACAAGACTGTGAGAAGGCTAAAATCTGATCAAATCATTGGCACAGAATTACTCCTGGACGTTTAAATAAGAGAAAGTCCATGACATCATTAAGCAGAGCAGCCATCCGGCTCATAGACTGATCTCAGTTCTGCCTAAAAAACTGCAGCATCAAATTTCCCGACAGTTTTTTTCACAGACGGTTAGCCTGCTGAATAGCAACACTCCCTCGTGCCTGTAAATACGTAATGTTACATGGGAGTGCTGTAGGTATATGGTTACATGAATTGTAAGTGTTGCTATGATGTGGGCTGTTGTGGGTTTTAGTTGCTATGGTATGGATGAGAGAGCCGGGCCAGAGTGAACAAAAGAGAAACCAAAAACCTGACCGACCTAAGTGGGTGTGATTGTCTGTTTTGGAAAGTTGCTCCATTCAGAAGCTGTTAACTAACCTGAGAAGCTATTTGGAGCGTACTGAGGCCTTCAGAATAAAAGCTTTCTTATACACATGAAAATAAGAATATCACCATCTTCTTATCCGACTGTCATCAGGGTGACGTCATTTGTTCGTGCCCTCCAACCATCACAGAAAATCAGTTCTGGTGTTTTCTGATCTGACTATCAGCAGGATGACATCAGCTGCAGGGTTGTAGTGTTTTCTGATCTGCCATCTCCGTGGTTAAAGTTTGCTTAGATTAGAAATCAGCCCTGTGTTAAAACAATGCAGCGGGCTGTGTTGGTGGGGGCGTGCTCCTTCAGGTACTGTTGAGACTTGAAATTAGATCCGGGAAGTCCATTTTGTTGAGTCATAACTCATATGCCCGCTTTGTCAGTTAAACATTGTCAAGCTCTTCCAAAAAAACAAACTTTTTGATGACTCAGATATCCCCTATGAATCCCTCTGTGTGACTTCTAAATCTTGTACAAGGACCTCATGAACCCCTCAATCCACTCAATGATGACAGGGGTTTATAAAAGCTGTTCAGGGGCTGAATTTCTGCCCCTGAAGCACTTTGAGCGTTCATGGCACCTCCTCCTATCAACAACCAACCTGTGTGATATCACACAGGGGAAAGAGTGTTGACTGTATGTCTGTATGTGTCCACCTGTGTGTGTGGTTCAGTGTGTATCCCAGACATGACACGCTCTTGACACCGCAGCTGAAACAGATGTTGTCTGAGGTTATTATGGACACGACTTCCTCAGCGTCTCCACAGCAGGTGTTGCCTCTGTTCTCCTGTTTCCTTCCAGTTCTCTGCACGTGGGTGTGTTTTTCACCGGTAGTGTGTGTCTTTGGGGTCTTTTAAGGATGTTGCTTAATAAACAACCTGCCACCCACGCTCACACACACACACACAACCCCTTAATCTAACACGGCGGAGCTCTAAAGGATGCAGACGGGCGATTCATTTGTGCTCGCTGACTCGCTTGGTGTACTACGCTCAGTACATGCTCCTGACAGCGTACGGCTAAAAGATTCCTCGGTTCCATATCGATCTCCAGAGCGTGTAATCTGCGGCTGCGAGCAGTGGACCGTGACCCCCTCCCCTCCAATCTGTGACAGTTTGGTACAAATACACAAACTGTTACATCCCTACTATGCTCTGTTCATATGTTAGACTTTCAGGCTCAGCTTCACTAACACATGTTAATTACTGAGTACCATAAAACAATAAATGATGCTGGCCTCTTTCAGTGTGTTGTCATTACATCATAATATTTACAAGCGGCAACATCCGTGGCTGGGAAATGAAGCCGATATGGAAGTGCTAAAAACTTCACAGCAGGAATAAACATGTTTACAGCTGGGTTCAGATGACGGTTTAGGCTTAAAGTTACCAATAATTAGATTAGCCAGGAGGCAGAAGAAGCAGTAGAGCCAACATGGCAGCCGTGCATTTTTTCAGCTTCGAAAAATCACTCATGCTCTGTCCATTCTTTATGTCATTGAATATTGCCCATACAATGAATTCACATGACAGCCACATGGGATTTTCAGAAATAGCATATGTGAACATTAATCACATGATACACCATTGCACATCATGTAACATGACGTAGGTACATATGAATGTTTTCAAACATTCATCATTTCACTGAACATACAGTACATAGATGGAAAAATTAACAAGATGCAGTCACATGATATACATGATATCACATTTCACTTCATAGGCACGTTTGATTTTCATAAATGTCACATGTAAAATATAAAAACAATAATGTTTGATGCTGTTTCACTGACTCACACCATTCGTAAAGGGACGTGATTGGACGTGTAATTTGTGTTAGTGAATCTGAACTGAGCCTGCAAAAATAAAATATCAACAGAGGATAGTAAGGCTGTGTCGGTTTGTGTATTTGGTCCAGTCCACGCAGATAACATGCTCTGTAGACTAATGTGAAAACTTTAAATTAACTGTCCTTTCAACACAAAAATACAAGAATAAAGTTCACTTACATTATCTGTTTTGGTTAACGCTGATTGTAGTTTCACAACATGCACATCCTGTAGAAAGTTTATCTGTATTTGATTTTCTTCTCCTCATATGATTGAAATGATGCAGTACCACATGAGTTGTGTACTGTCATAGCTATGATTTCATGTACCCATGCATGCCATGTGATGTTATCTATGTGTTATCATCATCTGATGGCCTCTAAGAATCAGGTCTGCTCTCCTCAGTCAGATGTGGTGAATTTTGTGCAGCTAATTATTTTCATGCAGAATCCACAAACACAACAGTGCAGAGGAAAACCTTCACCTGAACTGACTGCTGCATAAGCTGAATGTCAAGGAAGACAATTACCTTTCTCTCTCTGAAGGGAACTTTTTAGGACAACAAAGCGTCCAGTTTCAACGTGACAAAGTGCAGCAGCTGTGATCACTGCAGCGTTTTTAATGTCATGTCTTCCAAATCACGCCTTGGCTTTGTCTCCAAACACTGTAGTTTGGTGTCAAACGTCTGACGAAACACAAGGTGCATGCATCCAGTCAAGTTTGTGTCTTACCTGTGAAAAAATCCCAGACTCTCCCCGTGTTCGCGTTAGTGGTTTAATCCAAGCAGCAAAGTGCTTCCCGCACCATCCACTTTCCATCTGCAACAAGTTGCAAGTATAGCTCCCGAGTTTAAAGGAGGAGGGAAAAGGGAAAACCCGGCTCCTCCCCTCACTGAGAGCAAAGTTCAACTTCCTGGTATGCAGGATGGTGGGACAGACTGTCCAAGGGTTGATGCAAGTGCTTGAGAAAAGTCGCTGTAAAAGGATAGGAGTGGGCTTATAATGGGATGTTCTCCGTAGTAGTTATCGTACACCTGGCTGTGCTCAGGGAGCAGCACTGAGGAGACAAAGAAACTGGTTCTGCAACTTTCCAGGCAGATTACAGCAGAGCACACTGCTCGAGCTTTGAATGACTAAATTGTTGTAAATTTGCCTTGTAGTGACTTGTACAGCAGGTCACATTATAGTTGCTGTATTAAAACAGTAAAGCTTATTTATAATGGTTCCATTATATTGATCTGATGTTAGGATATGTATCAGGTTGAATGGCTGTAATCAGATTACAGTATATCAGTGTATGCCAGCCAATAAGCAAGAAATGTCTGTCCAGATATATTTAACATATAAGTGAGGACATCCCTCTGTGTCAGATATAAGTTTGAAAGTTTCTTACCTGAAGAGTTTTTGTGATATAAATAAAGGTCACTAACATAATAAATAAATAAATAAATAAATAAATAAAGCTATTATTCTATATGAAACACTATCTATACCATAATGATGCAAAATAATATGTACACAAAATGATTGAACAGGTGACTTAACAAACAAATGTGAATTTTGAATCCGGAATAAAATCAATATAAATTTGAGACCTTTGTTTTAGTTTCTGACCAAAATGTCTTTGTCTTGGGCCTGTTTCTGAACTCCTGCCGACGACCCTTCCTGTCTTCATGTTGGTTACTGCAACGTGTCACTGAATTATATAATTGTTATATAATTGTTAATTGCAACATTTCTACAGAATTGTCTTATTAGCTCAGAATAAAATTTGCAATTTAATTATGGATGAAAATTAAAAACAGAAAGACAGATAATGACATGAAAGGCTTGGATATCTTTTCAAATATCCTTTTCAGCAAAAGTTATAAGAAAGTGGAACTCGATACATCCACCAAACTTTGACTTTGTTTCTAATTAAATTAAGCCTGTGATGCCTCTTCCTACAAGATATTAATCTGACTATAGTTTCAGGGCATCAACTTCCTATGTGTCTCTTAGATGTAGCTGCGTAAAACTCTAGGACTTATAAGACCTGGATATGGCATCATCGCTCAGCCTAATTTTGTCACCCATTTTTTCAATTTAGTCTTAGTCTTGTGTCAAAGTTCATTCTTAGTCTTAGTCACTTTTAGTCTTTCACAAATCATTTTTGTTAGTCATATTTTAGTCGACTAAAAGTCTCAAAATTTTAGTCTAGTTTTAGTCAAACGTGAACACAGAGTTTTTTAGTCCAGTTTTAGTCAAAACATTTTAGTCTTTTTCTATTCATTTCAGGAATATTTTTTTGTTTATTAATTCCAGTTCACTTGTGTTTCACAGCTAACATAAACCTTATTGAGTGGCTTCTTAGACCTACTTGCATGGATGCTAGCTGCTATTTTGGTATTTTTACCAGCAATTTTCTTCCCGCACATATTCCCATCCATCAAAACGAGGCATTGTGACTTTTTCTCTGCTTCTAAATAATGGAAATGGGACCACACGTCCACTCTCTTTTTCCTTCCAAGCGTGATTGTGCTAGAGCTGGAAATCTTTGCCCGAACCCGTCAGGACCGGTTCGGGCATAATTTTTATCATTTGAATCGGCCCGGGCCGGCCTCGCGTTATGACTTGCGTGGTAAATTAGCAATCATGTGATGTGTTTCGACTTATTCTTGACTGTTATGCCATATGCGCACATTTGAATAACGTCGGGCTGCAAACGGTTCAGGCTCTACAAAGCTGTCAATCAAAACGGGCCGAGCTGGGCTCAGGTCGAATTCTGCCGGGCCCGAGCCAGGTCGGGCCTAGATTGCGCTGTCCGGACACCGTATTTCTCGTGCATGCTGTTTGTTTTTAAGCCACAAGTGCGAGAGCAGCAAGAGGATCTCAAACTCGTGGCCGTGGCGTTGCCTACAGTAAAAGAAGTGCTGGCAGAAACACATGACAGCAGGACTGGATGTTGCTTTTTTTCTTATATAGTAGACAAAAACCAGGAGGATTATTTTTTTTTCTTGCGTGACATTTCGTCTCGTTTTTAATCGTCAACAAAAACGCACATTGGCACATTTTTCGTCAGTGTTTTTAGCACATTGTATTGTCTCGTCATCGTCTCATCTTAATTAAGGGAAAAAAGGCTCGTTGACGAACATATTTCGTATTGTCTCGTCTGACGAAATTAACACTGCTCAGCCTTGCTTCCACTTTTTTCCAGTGGCCACTAACAGTATTGCGGAGCAAAAAGCATTTTCCCCATAAACCACCATTCTAAAAGAGACGTCTGTAAAACTGTTGATGAGAAACCTCCAAATGCATACTACAAAAATTGATCCATGGAGGTTTTGTGTTTGTAAAACATTACAGTCATGACACTATTCAACCCCCTCACAGCTATCATGGATAGAAAACTACAGAGACCAAAACCGCTGTCTGAACCAGGCGGTAAACATGTTTATTTCTGCTGTGGAGTTGGACATTTAACTATAAGGGCTTATGGAGACTGAGCTCGTCTCAAGTGGCCACTTGAGGAACTACAGTTAGTTTTTAGCACTTCCACATTGGCTTTTTTCCCATCAAAGAGGTTGCTACTTGGACTATACATAAAAGATAATAAGTCTAAAGTAGATTTAAATTCTAAAAAATCATATGACAGGAAATAATACACAATTCTGTTGGGACTGAAGGAGTAGACAATAAAAAAATATATTACAGATATTTCCTTTGGTAAGATGAGAAGGAGAAGCAATAATAAAGAGGAGAAGCATGACAGGTGGGAGGGATGTATAAAAAGAGGTGAACGTACTACAAATTCTAACTAGGTTATGGTTCGATCGTACAGGTTTGAACAAGTGCACAGTCTATCCCTAGTGGGTAAAAATAGGTCAGAATAATGGTGTCGCTGTAAGATAATAGAAAATGTTGTACATATATTCATGGAATGTAATAAACATGAGGAAGAGAGGGAGCGGCTCCTCCTGAAGGATCAGGGTGTACCTCGGCAGTACAGCCAGCAGGAGCTGAGCTCCCTCTGCTTCGGAGTTTATAACAATCATGGGCGTAGCAACCATTACAGGACTTTTTAAAATCATTAGTTTGCACCTAACCCTCTTTTACCATGTCAAAAATCAGTAGGCTACATGAGTCTGTTAATTGATCGCTGTTTCCAGAGCACTGTGTCAGAGCTTCATTATTGAATCTGTTCTGCTTGTTTATTGATATAAAACCTGAATCAATCAAACTTCAGTCTATGTTTATATATATATATATATATATATATATATATATATATATATATATATATATATATATATATATATATATATATATATATATATATATATATTTGCAGGTCCGTGACGGTAATGTAATCCCGCGCGATGACGTAGTCATTGAGTATCTTCGATGTTCCTAGGACTGCACTCTTCTGGACTGAGGCTTCAGATGTTGTTCCTGGGATTTGCTGGAGCCACTCTCCCAGTTTTGGGGGTTACTGCACCAAGTGCCCTCACTACCACGGGGACCACGCTACCCTTGACCTTTCACATCCATTCCAGCTGCTCTTTCAACCCTTAATACTTAATTCTCAAGTCTGTCATGTTCCTTCTTCCTGATGTTGGCATCAGCTGGGATCGCCACATCTATATAATATCTATCTATCTATCTATCTATCTATCTATCTATCTATCTATCTATCTATCTATCTATCTATCTATCTATCTATCTATCTATCTATCTATCTATCTATCTATCTATCTATCTATCTATCTATCTATCTATCTATCTATCTATCTATCTATCTATCTATCTGGTCTGCTTGTTGTTGTTGTAAAACTAAAACTCTACATACTCCGGGACAGTAGGGGGCGGTACGCGCCTTCAGAGCCATTAAACGGACGAAGAAGTTTGCAATGGGGTATTATTGACAGACTGTCTGTAGTATGTTGAAGTATTTGATGTTAGTGCATATTCATACTAAACATAATACGACAGAGACAGGACAGTAGTTATGTTAGCGCCGTGCTCTTCCTCCTGCTCTGTGTGTCGTAGTTCAGTAGTCTGAGCTTTAGCATCCGGACTTGATGCTCGGGTTTGACTGGACGGGAAGCTGCTGTATGGACACTGCTTACAGACCTGACTCTGACTCTGTCTCTGTCTCTCTGTGTCTGTCTCTGTGTCTCTGTCTCTCTCTGTCTCTGTGTTTGTCTGTCTGTGTGTTTACTCACAATGCCCCTCGCTCCTGCTAACCAGTCGCAGCTGGTTCGGTCCAGTCAGAAGGACGAATATTACCGAACCTCTCTGAGGAACAACGCCAACGAAGCTTTTCAGACACTTGCAGGTGAGTTTGTTCACATTGTGCACACTTAAAAAAAAGCCAGCTTACTTCACGTTTGGCATGTACATAAGTACATGTAGTGATGGGAATTCCGGATCTTTTTAGTGAGCCGGATCATTTGACTCAGCTCACCAAGAAGAGCCGACTCTTTCGGCTCCCTTCATTTTACCACTTATACCTTATGTAATTCAGGCACTGTTTTGACTTGTGATTTGTATTTGGACGCATATATCACTTGACTTTCAATAATTTGCTCTAGCCAATTGCATTTACAGTTGTAAAATACCTTGTAACTCCCTGAAACCACCCAAATGAATGAACTAACTTGCTTGAAGAACCACACAAAGGACAAATAAAACCAACATTTTTGGTATAGTGTAAAAAAATAATATATCTTTGCACCACACCTGTCTCTCCTTCAGCGTGTCTCCCTCCTCTTGTGTCCTGTCCCTGCTTGGTGTTATGCTACTTGTCAATCCTCACATTATTGGTTGCACAGCATGCATGTGACACCCGTAGCCAATGCCCACAGTGCCCACAGATACTTTTCCTAAAGAAAAAAAGTTTTTAAAAAAAGAAAAAGAACGGTTCACGGACAGGCGGGAGCCGGCTCCTATCGTTCACTTTAAAGAGCCGGCTCTTTGAACCGGCTCGTTCACCACCGACACATCACTACAGCCCAGTCAATGGACCCTCTGCAACTAATGACAGTAACGATGGCTCCGTTCCATTAAGTGTCCTATAAGCCATGCTAGTGAGTGAGCATGCACACAGTCATGCCCAGAGTCCGAAATGGAATGCAGCCATCGTTAGTTATTTATTCAGATACATTTAATCCAGCCAGTAGATTTGTTATGTGACGTTTCACCATAACCTGGCTCCATGTTGTGTTCAGGTGCACTGTGTAAATAATGAGCCCACATGATTGACATAATGTTCTTCTATCTGTGTGCAAGAGCATCGGCTGTTAGTTACCATATACACTCCATATGTTGACCCACATCTGATGAAAGTTCAGAGAGTTCATTCACTACTGTTTGACCAATATTCAAATGGACAGTTCATTGTTCAGTGAATGTAGGCAGTTTTAGAAACGTGGTGCTTTAATGGCAGTACGTGAGCAAGTTGTCATCAGAATCAAAGCAAATCCAAAAAAAAAAATATGTGGGTAAGAGAGAAAGAAAGTTTTCTGACATGACATATCTGTGTGACGTTCATCACCGCTCTTTGTCGTTCTGCAGGATCTAAAAGATGGCTGGACTGGAGGAGAGAGATAGAGCTGCTGTCAGACCTCGCATACTACGGATTAACGACATTCTCGGGTATTTACCGACGGAACCGGTGTGTCTAGACTTACTTGTGTTTTTGGGCTCTAAGTGAAGCGCGTGCTGTCATCCTGGGACTGAAAAAAAAATGTTCAGGGCTGATTTAAAAGAAAAACATTTTTGGCTGCAACACTGTGAGAAGTCTGACAGTGACATATGAAAGTGGTGTAACTGTTGCAGTAGTCAGACGGTTACAAGGACATCTGAAAGCGGCGCTGTTTTATTCATGACACGCCAACATTTACTGCAGGATTTGAATAGTATTTTGACATATGTTGAGATAAATTAAAGCTCCAAGCTGTCTTATGATTAAATATTTGTATTATCCTCCTCCTTAGGTTACCAAACTCTGGGTGAGGAATATGTCAACATCGTCCAGGTGGATCCCACTAAACGTCAAATCCCCTCATGGGCCAGACGGGGCCTCTTTGTCCTCTGCCACGCCTACTTCCCTTACCTCCTGGGCAAGGTCCTTGTGTGCCTGGAGAACGAGCTGGAAGGTGGGCAGGAGAGCCACAGTGGTGTCGGTCGGCGGCAGGCGGCATCCGGGCTGTGGAGCCTGGAATCCTGGCTCAGGAGGTGGATGCAGAGGGCGGTGGGGCTGCTGTCAGTGCCCCAGAGAAAGGCGTGTCTACCTGCCGTGTTCGTCCTCCAGCAGAGTCTGACCCTCCTGCACCGACTCCACGTGGCTCTGTTCTACATCAGCGGCTCTTTCTATCACCTGTCCAAGAGGGCAGCTGGAATCAGCTATGTAGGTGATCCTTTCTTTATTTTTTAGATGTTTCAGATGTTTAGATTTAATTGTTGTGTCACAAATTGGAAAACACTTCGTGGATAGATGCACAAAATTTGCATGACGAGCACCACAAACAAACATGGAGTAGAGTGACTGTGACACGACTAACCTCTTTATCAACCTACACAAGAATCCTGCCAACAGTGCACAGAGAGTCTGCGGACGAGAGCCACAAAAGTACAGTCAAGTAGAAACAAACCTCAAAGCTCATTTTATATAAACCAATATAAGATATACTCTGTTCTATACACAACAAATAAGATGTGTGAAATACATAAATACACAGACGTAAAAATGAGGAATGAAAAACAAAAATCTGGGTCTGTATTATCGTCACACAGCCCTGCAGCAGCGGGCATGTTTCATCAGCTTTCCTTACATGACCGCATCAAAAGATAAAGACCACGACAAACTCAGTCCTGTCACTCCTTCACCGTGCACACTGCACATTCTTCCCACTTTCTAACAGCTGTCATCATCCCACTGTGTTCCAGCTAAATATATTCAGTGTGTCGTTTTTCATCTTTTCCTACACAGTTTTACACAACGCACCGCCGGAAGATAGTTCATTATTTGTGGAGCAGGCGGGGTGTCGGCAAGAGACACAGTGATGAAGAAGACAGTCTAAGGGGGTTATTGTACAATGTCAAAATGTCAATAGTTAGTTTATTAGGTACGCTTAGATGATAGCTATCAAACATCAGTGAGTGCAGACTGAATAACAGCACAGATATAAACAGATGACGACAGACCAGCATTGTAATCTTGTTGATCTTCCATTTGTCTTTGTTAGTTTTAGCCAGATGGTGCTAAATAATCTGTCAGCGTGTGCAGAGCACGTGCATTTTTATTTTTATTTCTTTTCTAAAGGGAAATGATCTTCTAAACTTTGTCTGTAAATCCTCTGCAGGTCTCTGTCTGTCTGCAGAACATACAATCTTTTCAGTAGTCACTTATTGTTTTCTGCCACGTTGCTGTCACAAGGTAATTAGTGGCTTGCATCGTGTATATCAGTGAAGTTCTGTCATTATGTCAGTGTGTGTGTGTGTGTGTGTGTGTGTGTGTGTGTGTGTGTGTGTGTGTGTGTGTGTGTGTGTGTGTGTGTGTGTGTGTGTGTGTGTGTGTGTGTGTGTGTGTGTGTAGCTGTGTGTGACAAGGCCGAACAGCGATGACGGGACCATCAGAAGCAGCTACAGACTGCTGGGAGCCGTGTCCCTCCTCCAGCTGCTCGTCACTGTTTGTCTGCAGCTCAACAACTTCAGACAGAGACAGAGAGCCAGGCAGGAGTGGAAGCTCTACAGAAACCTCAGGTACAGAACCAGCATGACCACTATAATTAAAAAAATGTAACACATGACTTGACTTAATGCTGAACTCTGAACAGTCCCCAGCGTACACGGAGCTTAAGATCCAGAGTTTCCCGCTGCATCCTCTGCCTGGAGGAGAGGCGACACTCCACGTCCACTCCCTGTGGACACCTGTTCTGCTGGGAGTGCATCACAGAGTGGTGCAACACCAAGGTCAGTTGTGTCTTTACTGCATTATTCATTTAGAAGTGTGTGTGTGTCTGTGTGTGTCTGTGTGTGTGTGTGTGTGTGTGTACGCACTAATGGAACACCGCCACATGTGTGTTTTTGTTTTTCGTCTCACAGGCAGAGTGCCCGCTGTGTCGGGAGAAGTTCCAGCCTCATAGACTGGTGTACCTGAGAAACTACAGCTAGAACTACACACACACACACACACACACACACACACACACACACACTGCTGCTGGCTGCCCCTCAGGAACATGTGAAGACAAAAACTGTTTATTTCCAGCTGTCGCAGTACGTTGTGCCATTATGCTGCAGCTTCTTCAGGCACTAACATGACCTCTTTTTTTTTTTTCGTTTGTTTGAATGAAGTTGTAATTAATTGCCTCTGTGGGTGATTGAAATTAAAATATTGGATTGTATCAGTTGACATGTATGATGTAAATAGTACTTTTAGTTTAAATAAACTAACTATTCATTTGTCTGTTTTGTGTAAAGAAGTATGTGATGGAAAAGCGAATGAAGATCTTTCCACAGGCAGTTCATTCTGCGTCCACACTAAGTGCTGAATTTGTTTGTTGACCTCTACAGGACTGACCTGGACGTCGTTTCTGTCTTGACCAGCCTCAGGCTCCAAATATCTCTCTAAAAGCCTCATTACACACAGTCAGGTGTGTAATGAGGTCAGATCATCTGCCACTCAGATGTTCAGCACATATGGTCATGAGATAGAAAAGAAGATCTGGTCAGTGATTTCCAAGCCTTCAGATAATCGGTAAATGTCACATTGTCAGCCCTCAGGCACTGATGCAGTCAGAGAGCAGTGAAGTTTGACAGGGCTTATCTGAGGTGATTCATTTGTGTTAAATTATATTATTTATTTATTCATTGCAGAACAAGCTCTGAACACATCTATTATATTAGGTTTGTTAGCAGCTCTGTTTGGTCTCCATCATCTCCTTAGAAAAATATTCAACATTTAGTTATCTGCTAAATTCTCCACTACCTCCATGGGCTAGTTTAACAGATCTCTGCGTATCTGGAGGAGATCAGTGCTCTGTTTTCTGTTTGTGTTCTGATTGCATTGACCAATCATGTTCGAGCATGCTTTAGTTGCATGTTTACTCTTCCATGTGAAGAGCAAAAGAGGCGGAACAGATTGGCTGGAATGCCGTCTTGGGCTGTCATTCAACAATGAATGAACTTTTTATTAGGTAAGGTTGTAAATAAATTCACCCTCAGTACAGTTGTCATGAATGGGGAAATTAGCTACAGACACTAGTCTGTAAACATTGTTATTTCTGCTGTTAAGATAATTTAACATGGGGGCTTATGGAGACTGACTTGTTTTGGATCCAGGCTCAAGTGAAGGAACTCGAGTCATTTCACAGCCACAGAGGTTGTCACTTGGTGTAAATATTTGGATCAAACATATAATCTAATCTGATCCAATGTCCCAGACTTGTGTGTTTACGCCGCTCGGCCCACCCTGAAGACGTTTTATCTCCGTCACTTTCTCTTCAATGAAAGATTTAGGCTGAGATAGTGTCGCTGCAATGATTCTGTTATCTATCACTCTCTTATCTGTGTACTACTGTATGTTCTCATCTGTCATGCTGCACGACAGGCCTCAGGGGGAGTATTTGAAATTTCCTGGGCTTGAAGCCCTGATTGTGATGTCATACACCCTGTTTAATGTAACTCAAAATGCGGCTTTCTATAAAGGCCTTCTGTGTGATGTGTTATAGCATGTACAAGACATTCTGCTGCTGGAAAGCAATGTTCAGCCAAAGCTTGATGATTGTTTTTGTTTTTTGAGGCGTACTGAGGACTTTGCTTCTAAACAGCCCTTACAGAGCAGCATGGCATCACCAGCTTCACGGGGGCTCTTCCTGGAATGTGTACAAAGCTGATGTTTTGGGATGAAACTAGAGGAAAGTTAGCGAGTATGAACGTGTTATGTTGAAATTTAATTTATTTCTTACACACAACTGATGTAGAATTCACCCTTTAAGCACCAAGAATATGAAAAGCAAAGTTTGAGTTAAGATCTGCCATCACTGTGTTCAAAGCTACTAGACTTTACTGACAGTTGTATCATAACACAGTGTTCAAACGTGACTCAAAACTCATCAAAAACTTGTGTCTTTCCACCGTTCCAACCATTACCAGCTCTGGTTTGGTCAGAATAAATCCATAATTAACAGGATTATATGTGCGGTCGGGCATCAGCAAGACATCAAGGAGAACCAACGTGTGGTGTTAGAAGCTGCAGAAGAGCTGCACTGCTCTTTCTGTTTCTTGTGTCTTCACAAAAAGATCATTTTCATAATGTTATCAGAGATGGTGGCAAAAACAAGCACCTATAGTGGATGTGCTTTGGTGGTGAACAAAGGTTTGCGTTGCGTTTTCGTGACTTGCTTAGAACTGGACCAGTTTCAAAAAGTGTTCTCCGACTGTTGTGGATAATTCTATTAATAAATTTATGAGTGACAAAGTGCACAAGTGTCCAATATGTCTCATGTTAAAAGGTTTATTGAAGCTTGGACAAGCAGACTGGTGGATTTATCAATGCAGTTGTCATGACATGATACCACCTCAATTCTGAAGAAGTTCTCACTGGCTCGTCCATACATCGTCAGAATAATGACACAACTCTCTCTACTCTGTCCACAAATAGTCATACTCATGGTATTTGCCAGTTGGTCATTAGTCGAGAAACAAGGAAAAAGGTTTACTCTTAGGGGTCCGACATTGCCATCTGACTGTGTAGAGACTTTTAAGTTATCTGTTTAGGCAGTGAGACAGTCATATCCTCTGACCTTGTTTACTATAATGATCAAAATGAAGCCTGATTTCCTGAACACAAACACACAGCTGATCTGTATCTCAAGGAGAGAAGCCAGGGTACCTACAGTGACCTCAGGACATATGCTTGATAGAAAATTCCCTCACATGCTTTATTTATTTGACACACAAACAGTAGGATTCAGCATGAAAAATATCAAAGTTACCGTCTAATCATCATGTACTTATAGTTCCTGTGTTAAAGTGTCTTTATAGAGTTTAGTGAATACACAAAGCAGGAGTGGAGTAAGAGCTGGCACAACTCAGATATTTGCTCTCTGGTGATATATGGTGATGTCAAAAAAATACCACGGTCTATAATCATATGCTTTTAAACTTCCCATAACACAGCAGCTTTACAATAGGATCCTGTTTTTGGATGCAATGTGTCTCTGTCTTCAGACTGTCTCCCCAGGCTAGCAGTAAATAAACCTCACAACTTGGCACGGCTCTGAAACAGCGATACGGGAAGTGTGATAAATGGAATGGAAAGAATGGGTCGTGAGCAGACGTGTTCCAACCTGTGGCTGTTGTTGGATGTTAAGTGATCAACTGTGAAATATCTGGATGAAAAGTCGTTTCTTCGCCTGCAGTGAGATAACAAATGAGATACACCGTGCTGTCACATTTAGCTCCGGGCTGAGGACTATAAATCTGTTAGGCCAAATTTACAGCTTCAGGCTTCAAGATACAAGCCTTACTCAATTTTGTACAAGATTATTTTGGATATTTGTGCTTTTGGTTAAAATCATATCAACATAATTATCAAGATTGCATTAGAATTATGGGGTACTTGAAACTGCTGCTCCATGACAGAGGAAATCGAATCACTTTTTACTTCAATGCATGTGTTTAATAACCTCAGTGACTTTGCAGAGTCATATGATTCATACAAAATACAATGAAGAAGTAAATTACGATGTAATATTATAAAATTAGCTTCATCTTTACCAGCTGCAATGCTAAAATGATGCTACACATGAGTGCATCAATAATTCTAATAATATTGTATACGTGATTCTGAAATGTACTCCGGCTTCCTCCCACAGTCCAAAGACATGAACCCTAACAGGTTGACTGGTGACTCTAAATTAGTAAGTGTGACAACCACAACCCAAAGACATGAAGGTTTACAAGTGATTCTAAATTGTCTATAGGTGTGGATGGATGTGAGCATGAATGAGCTCTGTGATGAACTGGAAACCCGTCGAGCGGGTGCTTTGCCTTTTTCCTAAAATCAATAACTAGCTCATTGGTTTTGTTGATGTTGATGCAAGATCTGTGTAACGATGTCTCTGATTTTCAATATCTGGGTTTTGTCAAGCTGGGTTTTTGTCCTGTCTCGTCATTTCCTGTTTTATTTTGATATTTACCTGTCCTCTCGTTTCAGATCACTTGCCCTTCCTCATGTGTCACCGGTCTGATTGTCTTCGCCGCCCTGATTGTTTACAACTGTTCCCCATTACCCTGTGTGTATATATTGTCTGTGTCTCCCTTTGTCCCGTGCCAAAGTGTTTCGTCTTTTGAAGCGATCACCCAAGCCTTGTTTCCTTGTCCACAGCCATAGTGTTATAGCTCAAGTGTTTATTTTTCCTCATATGAGTGATTTTTTGTTGTAAATTCTTAGTCTAGCTCTTTTGTGTCATAGTGCATAGCGTAGTGTTTTTCAGCCTCTTTGGTGCACCTTCAGTTAATGTTTTTGCAGCCTGTTGTTTTTCCTCTTTGTGAGTAATTTTGATTTTGATCATCTTTGATAGAGTAGTTTAGAGTTTTTTTTCCTCCTTTGAAGTGTTTTTGTTTTTCCTAGTTTAGGCCGTTTTTCATAGCCTCACTCTGTCGAGGGATTTTTTGTTTGTGTAACTAAGCTCATTTGAGATTGAGTCCTGTTTGAGGCCTGACAAGTCTTATTTGATTTTCATTTTATTTTGACCGGCCATTAGTCCGGGCAGACCGGGCAGGTCAAAGCTCTGCTAGCTTAGCTGGGCTCTCTTCCAATGAGGTTGTACCGCTCACGATCGTGACGAATAAAGACAAAAATGTAGTAAGTTTCAGGCTCGCCGTTCCTGCACAGGCTGCCGACACCATGGTAATGTCTGCAGAGATGCCGACACCAACAGTACACTGACTGTGAAACTACCTGAATGTAAAGATCATTAAAGTGGTGCACACCCTGCAGACTCCATTGAAACCAAGATGCTCTTTAAAGGATCATTAAGCCACCGCTCTGCATTATAATGGCTTTCAAGAGCACTCTGATGGCACACACCAACTGCCAGCACTCAGAAGTGTTTACATCCAAACACTCAGTTATAACACACTCCAGTGGCAGATTCTCTCCCTCCTGTTGACAACCCGCCAGTTCACTTATGCTGCTGTCATTTTGGGTAATCAGGTTTCCCCCCTCCGTGGAGAGTACAGCTGTCGGTGGATGCAGATGCTGCCAGGATAGTGCTGATCCCTGAGCTCAATCACGTCTATTATGCTGTGATGATGGATGTCTGCTGTTCTTCCTCCTCTCTCTCCCTCCTCATCATTAAACTGCTAGGCAGTTGGCTGTGTAATATGTTCAATTACACCCCGAGAAGAGAATTTATTAGAAAATATGGAACTTTTCTTAGTTTGTGTCAGTGTCTTTAGGGGCGGGAGGAAACTGGAGATGTTGTTAGCTGCAGAATGAGTTTCATTTAGTGGACAGAAGGAAAATGCAGGTTGTAAAACAAAACTGAACTCTCGCACGAGTGTCATGTGGTCTGTAAACAAAAGAAAACTTTATTTCCTGACATTTCACTGGTGTAAACAGCTGTCATCTGCAGGGATCAGCCTGCGCAGGCGTATGGAGCAGCTTTCACAAACATACTACAATAACAGAATAAAAACTTCAGAAAACATCAGCAAAAAGCAGATGAATACTGACCTGATCGGCCTTCTGTGTTTGCAGACAGTGTGGCAGATCTTCTTCTTCTGGGAAGTCATATGACCTCAGCAGAGGAAGTTGGTGACTCTTTTCTGTTTATTGAATCATTTTATATCTTTATAAAACACAAACCATCCTCACGGTTATCAATTGTGAGGAGGTTCTTTGCACAAACGACCATGAGCCATTGAGCCATGCCGGCACAGTGCCAGCATAATAAAGTTGTTAACGCTGGCAATGTGTTCTAGGTGTCCTTGTCCTGTCGTCTGCAGGTCTTTATCTAACAAGTCACCGTTTCTGTTTCTGCTGATCCGCTCACAAAAAAGCTCAGAATATGTCCATACCTGGTTGATTTGCTGCCCTGACAAATACATTTCCTAAAATTCTTCACAATATAACTCTTTCTATCTCTGTCGGCTCACAGCAAGAAGGTTCCTGGTTCGAACCTCGGCTGAGGCCCATGTGGAGTTTGCATGTTCTCCCCGTTTGTGCATTAACTACATTTCATGTAGTTTAATAATGAAGTGCTGTATAATTATGAAGTACTTGTATTTCCATTTTCGACTTGAAACTTCTGCTCCATGACTAATAAACTTGACTCCAGCCCCACTGTGACCATGATGAGGATATAATTGCAGCAATTTGAACTCATGATTCAGCATACTCACATGACTCAACATAAACATGAAATATTTCCGTTAAATATTTACTAGCAAGTTTACATGTTCTGAATCATTTTAAATCATTATTTATAACATGTGTTGCACATTTTATACTAAGCAAAATCCACCATGTTTCATGTTTTAGTAGGATTGTAGGTATTGAGAGATCTTTATTAATATTTACATAATACCTTTTCTTTCATGTCCATGTCACATCATTTATAAACCATATAAACTTCCACAGAGTGCACTTTCTGTTTTTTTCCACTGAGTGGTGCTAAAAAAAAAATTTTGAGCTCAAAGTGAGTCAACATGACATCAACTGTACATAACTGCCTGGGAATTTATAGCCTTGCACAAGAGCACTTTCTCAATGCTGTCTTTTGTTTTAAGCTAACAGATGTCAGCTTCACCAACTATATATTAGGCAATACAACAAAAAGCAATTCACAGAACAAGAAGGGTAAAGAAAGCAGACACTGTGAACAGGTAGGAGGTTCACAGCTTACATAGCTATTTAGGACCCTTACAACAAAAACTCTAATTTGTTATAAAGTAATTTCACAGAATGATCTTTCTACAGAGATTTCTTATTAATAGTCATATTCCTGTTTTTAGCTGATTTAACTAACTCTTAAATTTGTCTTTATAAAACATTCACAAGTTGGTAAAAGATTTGCATAAAGTATATAAAGACCCACAGAGAGTTTTATAACTGGAATGTTACAGGTATAACTATATGTAGAAATCAGTTCATCAAGATACATGAAGCAACAGAGAACTTCTGTTTCCCAAGAGAAACTGTTTAAATCTTTGATTTCTCCTTGTTTCTCAAGGCGTTGGTGCATGATGAGTGTCGTAACAAGTAGAACATTCAGCCTCTGCATTATTACATCATTACAAAGCATTTAATCATCAGCCAATCAGGAGACTGATCCTTCAGTTCAGTTCAAAATACATACTTTGTAAGTTTGTTCGCGATTGTCATGAAACCGTATATACAGACGAGTATCACCAGGGCGTTTCCTCCAAACGCGTAGACCAGCGTGGTGGTCCAGAAAGCAAACAGGTACACGGTTCTGTCACAGTAAGGAGCTGCAGCCGGCGCGGTGTGAAGTGCTTGTGGAGTGTTCGGATCTTCTCTGTTTGTCTCACCGCTGATGTTTCTGTGGGCCAGAGTTTGAATCAGGTCCAATAAAGTCTGGTTGTTGTTGTTGGTGGTAGGGGTGGTGGTGTCGGTGGACATCATCCCAGTCTGGTTGAGGTTTGGAAAACTCTGGTCCTGGTCCCTGAAGATGAAGATGGGCTTGGTGATACTGTTGTTGAAGCCGTGTGGGTCGAGGGTGATCTTGATGTAGTTGGGTGGATATACAGAATAAATGTAGTAACTGCCTGAGGATGGAAAGAGACTAAATGAAGAAAAGCTCCAACAGATCATAACCTGGAACTGGGTTCGAGATCATTCTTTGATATAAATGAATAAAATGATATAACACGTGATCATCATGGACATGCAGAATGGTATTCATCATCTGAGGTGGATGCCTTTAATATGAAGCCATGGTGATCTTCAGCTTACCACAGATGAACCAGATGAAGACAAACAGCAGCAGGCTGATGATCCACACAGTCCAGATCATGTTGCCCGGTGCATTTGGACAGATGAGCTTTGGTAAAGCATACAGGCCCATCACTAGCAGGGCCAGCATCCCACACACCATCACATACACCGGGATGAATGGTGCTGCTGGACAGTCATACATGTGCATTGCACCTGTTCACACAGAGCAAAGACTGTACTGACACTGTACATGTTCAAGTTTTTTTTGCCTTTTATGATAGGATAGCTGAAGATAGACAGGAAGCAGAAAGAGGGGGAGTGACACGCAGTAAATGGCCGTCCGATGCGGGATTCGAACCGGAGCCAGCTGCAACGAGGACTATATCCTCCACACACGGGGCGGCCGCTTAACCCACTACACTAAATTTAATGCAGTCATAACAAAACTAGCCTTCACATTACTGCACAGCTCAGCAGGTCTATTATTTACAATGGACTTATCAGATTGTAATAATTATCTTTTAATGAGGAAGTACTGTGCTGCGAATCACAGCTGAGCTGATGAGGAGCTCCACTGCTAACAGATACTGATTCACAGTGAATCAGTCCACAGGGGTTAAAGCTTTTAAAAATATGGCAGTTCTAAAATTTCCACACTTATTACATCATCATCACTCAAATACCTCTGAACCTGTCTGACATGACAGAAGAAGAAACAACTGTAAATGCTGAGTCATTCTTTTTTCAGTGAAAATGTTTTGAGACATTTAGAGGAAAAATAGATTTGTAGAACTTGTGGATGTTCCGTGGCTGTCTTACTATATTAATATAATATACACGTTATATCTATATGTTAGTGTAATGTATTATTTAGCAATATTTGATTGTGAAGTAATCCAAAAGTAATCAGATTACATTACAGTCTTTGTAACCCAGTGGATTGCATTACTAATTACAGAAATTGCTGTGTAGTTTGTATTCAGTAACTTCAAAGTAATCTGATCCAACACTGTCAGTTCACGCTTAGGATTCATCATCATCTCAACACTTCTATTCAAGAGTAGAAGCACATGACAGCATCTGTATTTGTGGAATGGACAATTCTACAGTGAATGATCACTTAGCATACCTCGATAAAAATGTGTACCAGACAGTATAAACAATTTTAGTGAACCTTGTGACATGTAGATGTTTTCTGTCTTACAAGTCAAAATGTCAATAAATGTGTCCATTTTAGTAAAAATATTGAAATGTGAAGAGCAGGAGTAGGTATTTTACCATTTACCACTTCAGATCGAATGTTTTCATGAATGAACAGAAAAGTCATGTCTGTGGATCACTTACCTAAAGTAATCTGAGCAATTGGGAAAGCTGTGACAAGCAGAATGGTGCAGCCTGGAGGAGAATATAGAGAAGGGTCATATTTCGTGTTAATAAATCCAGGTGTTCACATTGCTTGCTTAGTCTTTTTTTTTTTGCAGTTACTTACCGGCCATAAACATGCTTGCACTAAGCACGTTACATAAACAGTTTCCTGCAAAGTTCCCGGCCATTTTGACAGATAACAGGCTACACTGATCTGAAGAAAAAGAGATGCTCCATCACCAACACAGACCGACGGTACTGGACACTTATCAAGAGTCAGAACATTCATTCATGAGATAAAATGAAGAGAAAAATCAAAAGGGCTCACCGTCTGTCCTCTTCTGGGTCTGTTTAACAACTGAGTGTCAGGTTGGGTTGTTGGCCAAGTCAACATGTCTCAACTCTTTAATGTGTCATTGAAGAGAGGGAACATGTAAGAAAGGATTTTCCTCTGTTGAGTCAATATCACAATATTACTGCAATACCAACACCTCAACTACTACAACCACTGAGTACGTGATGAGCAGGGGGCCTATCATCACCCATTGGATTGTTATGGAATTTATTAAAACACTTTAAAAAAATTTAAAAAATACAGTAAGAAACATCTATGATCTAAAACAAGCTGGACTTTGATGATTGCTGAGTATATGAGTATATGAGTTGCATGGCACAGGTGTGAGCAAATGCCCGGGGAGATTTTACCTCAAATCAGAGACCAAGTTTTGTCCCCAAGTCCCCAAGTTTTGACAGGAACAACCTGGCAGAGTTTTACACCATTACATCGTGGCTGATGAAAAATGAAAAATGGGCAGGACATATGCTGTTGTTGTATCACAGGAGGGCTTTGTTTGTCTGTGAGGATAATAAACCTTATCTGCAGCCAACCTTGATCAATCCCATGTGCTTTTTGAAGACTGATACATTCTGACAGATTGGCACTGAAGTTGGACTTCATTTCTGGCAGGGACAAAGACTCCTTAGCTGACCTTGGAGCTGTCACCAGAAATAGGATGAGAGAGGAGCCACAAAATAGTTTAGACATTTAAAAATAATAGAGATTCACTCTCCTTTAGGTCTGTTTTTGGTTTCCATCACCTCTGTGCTCTACTGGGCCATTTTTTGATTTGTCTTCTATTCTTAAATGCAGTTTTTTGCCTTGAGATCTGTAGGTATTCCTTTCAGGCTACACACAGTCCCACCTTCACCAGTAAGGTATAGTTTCAAGTTTATTGCATTTATATAACTTTAAAAGCAGACGTTTTGTGCTCCAGGAAGACAGACACACAGATAAAAAAACTAAAAAGCCAGAGAATAAAAGTGGGTCTGAAGCAAAGCATCAAGACTCTAATGGACTCTAATGGCTTCTGGGAGACTATTCCAAAGCTGACCCACTACTGAAAACTTCCTATCCCTGGGCGTGTGGGATCTAACATGCCACGGTCTGCAGAGTCTGGTGGTTCTGTAGGGGGGTGAGAAACTCTGAGATATATCCAGGGGCGATTGTTAAAGAATTTGAATTTGATCCTGAAGTGAGTGGGAAGCCGGTATAACGATGCCAAAATGGGGGTCAGGGCTGGTGCGTTTAACGGGAAATGGTCGCCTGAGAGAGTTAGTTACAGTAATCCAGCCTGGATGAAAACAGTGTATGAATGACTCTTTCTAGATCAGTGGGTGATAGGAAGCGTCTGATGATTCAGGTAGGGCAGAATGGACTGTGTGTAACCTGAGAGGCAAAATCCTTGACAGACGTGTGGAAACCACTCATGGCACCGGTCCCTGTTCGTCCTTAAGTTAAAAATCTAACGGAAGGAGACTCACACAAACACATTTTTATCAGCCTCTCTTGAGTGTGTGTGTGTGTGTGTGTGTGTGTGTGTGTGTGTGTGTGTGTGTGTGTGTGTGTGTGTGTGTGTGTGTGTGAGCGTGTGCATGTGTATGTGGCAGGTGGACAACAAGAGAACAATGTCAGGAATAAAATCAGAGACAAAAACCTGATTTTGAAAAGTGCCCCAAGGAACATGTCTAGGCCCAATGAGGCTTTCAACAGCGCTTGTACACTGCCTGACACAAGTCTTCACATGACTGAAGATGGTGTCAGTCTTACAGCATCAGGTGAGTCAGCATTGTTGCCAGCACGTAGTCTGCTTAGCACCTATGCAACACACATTTACCAGGCAGGGAAGGAAGAGTGGTGCTGTGCTGTGTGTGTTAGTTAGTTAGTGTGTACATCTGTCTATGTGTCCCTCAAATGTAAAAATCAGATTTATCAGGACACATACACATTGTCTGGATATGAGCAGATTAACCCTTTGAGTTCAGTTTTTTCTCAAAACACCTTGTGCTGAAGGAGCAATATTATTTTTATTTCTTACTTTTATTATGCAGATATAAAACACCAAACAACTGCCTGTGAACATCACTCACAGCTGCTTATTTCACACTTATGTGTTTTTATGTCCTCTCTGTTCATATTTGATTTCATCCTGTTGTGAAATGTCCTTTTAAAGGAACAGACAGGTAGAGCAGGAAGTGTGAACGCTTTAGTGGACCGGTCAATGCTGCCATCTACTGGTTGGTAGGAACCCTTCATACCTCTGACCATCGTTCACAACATTTCCTGCCAAAGACTGGAGTCCACATCTGCAATGCAGTACAGAACTAATTTTAAAGGAGTGGTCTGTGTGGATTTGATGGCATCTAGCAGCAAAGAAGCTGAATCCAACTCATTCCTGCATTTTAGAAATATTAGAAAATATATATATATATCCCCAAAATTACATTATATAAAAGTTATACATTGATTTGCATTTCACTGAGAAAAATAAGTATTTGATCCCCTAATACAATATGACATTACTTGGTGGAGAAACCTGTAGGAGCTATTATTCATTTGTTTTGTGCAAAGTACCTTACTTTGAACACAAGGGTGCAGTATAGTTCTGCTTCTGTAGAATTGGTAACCACCTAGTAACTCCAGGTGTACAGGTGTAATATGAAATAAGGTGAAAATCAGTGTGAGTTCTATAATCATAGCTGGCTGAAAATCTCAGGACATGTGTAAAGCTCGAGCATGTGGGAGTGTCTTTTTATATTTCATATATGACAGTACAGCTATCAAGATACAGATGAGAATAGGGCAGAAGTGGTGGAAGAAGACAGTGTGGCTTAAGAGGCCCACGTTGAAGCTGAAACCACCCTTGAAAGGCTGGTCCAGGCCAAAAGATTTTAAACAATGAGTTTTTCCTCAGCACTAAACCAGCTTTATACACTTTTTCTGGGGGAGGGCCCACTAATTAAGTTTCTTTTTGGATAGCCACAACAAAACCTTTGTTGGCAAGAGGTGGGCTGAATAATGCCTGGTTTCTCTAATAAGCCATCTGTAAGGGCACTTACCTGTCAATCAAAGCAGCCCTGCTGTTAATTATGCAGAACTTTATATTAGCATTAATATAATTTAAACAGGTGACCGTGTCAGGTGTCATGAACCGGAAAATTAGCGATAGAGACCAAAAACATTGTCTGTTTTACGCTGTAAACATGTTTATTTCTAATCTGAAGTTTGGCATTTGATTGGACGTTGACTCAACTCCTGAGCCTGTCTCAATCAGCTGCTCAAGAAATTAATTCATCATGTTTCCCATAACAGTTTCACTACATTATATTCTCATTATAAACAACAGAAGGTATAAATGCGGTCTTGTTTTCATGTGTATCATACATTTTCACTCTGAATACAGTACAAATAATATGTTTTACTTAAAATGGGTTACTCTTATTATTTCCCTAAGAAATAATGAAAATGTAATGTAAAAACAATGTGTCGTGACCACAATGTGAGGTCACTCATAGCAATAGACCTACAGTGAATTATCACTCAAAGCTGCAGACCATTCTTAAAATTTGGAATAAAACAATTTATATTATCTAAGCATATTTCATCACTAATAAGCACTGTATTTTTGAAAAGTTTTACACCTAACAATTTAGAAGATGAGGTCAGATCATAGTATTTAGTTGTGACAATTTTAACAGTGGAAGTCTCCTTCACATGAAGTGAGGAAAACTATCCATATAAAAACATTTATAATACAAATACAAACAAGAAATGACGGAAAAAAACAAAAACATTTGTAAATATTTTTGCCCATAAATCTACGAAACAACCTCCAGATGAAGCAAAGATGGGAGGCTGAACACGGCGTGCAATGAGGCACACCTGGTTAAAAATTAAAATACATGAAGGAAATTTGAAGGAACAATATGTAGTATTGATAATATTTACATTCATTTATATATAAATGGGCAAAATTAGAGTACTCTAACGCTAGTTACTTTGTAACGCGTTATCCACAACACCTGCTGATATTAGAACATAGAACTGTGAGTGTTTGTATCAGGATGTTTCTGTGTTTCTCTTTAACACAGTTACACAACAACATCCTCTACTCCCCGCACCTGATGCGCACGTCACTTCCTGGATCTCCAAAACAATAAAGTCATGTGTGTTTTATGCCACATGTTCAAACTCCATCATTTAACAGTGACAGTCGAGCTGTCTTCAGTCTGAGCTGTCCGTGTTTAAGAATCGCTGAGAACCGCAGATTTCCACTTCCTCATCCAGAACCACTCTAGGAGCAGCAGCAGGCTCGGGTCACATGACAGCTGATCAACACACACACACACACACAACACACACACACACACACACACACACACAGATACAGATACGCAGACAGAGGATCACTGCTGCACAGAGCTGTCTTCACCGTCTGAGTCGTGTCTGGATCTTAAGGTAAGATTGGTTTCATTTGCAGACCCGGTTCTGTTAAACCGGATCACTGATGATGCATCATCACAGGCTGCTGCTGTCAGCACGGATCAGAACCAAAGAAGAAGGAATGAAGAGTTTAAAAACAAACTGTGGCTTTCAAGACTAGAGGACAACATGTCTGTGTGTGAGCAGCATTAAAGTTTAATAAGTGTGACTTATTAACAGCTGCTGGACTTCCAGTGCTCTTCTTCAGTCAAATATGATTGGTTTATTATTCTCAGTAAAAGTTCTGCATGTATGAACAGAAATATTCTCATCATCAGAAGTCAGAATGATCTGCATTCTTTTTATAATACAGGATATTTAATTAATCATTGCTAAGTGCATTCAAATAAGAGCACTATAATAATATATTATAATAATAACTAACTATAACTAACTAACTATAACTAATAACTAATATTTTAATTAAATATATTAGAACTGATCATGTGTTGTTTTTGTTAATGTAAGAGTGTAATCATTTTCAAAGTAGTTAAATGAATGTAGTGGAGTGAAATGTAAGTGGCATAGTTTGTGTAAATACGTGTGTGTGTGTGTGTGTGTGTGTGTGTGTGTGTGTGTGTGTGTGTGTGTGTGTGTGTGTGGTTTGGTTAGTTCAGGCTATTTGGATAATGTCAGTGAGATTTCTTTCACCATCCTAATGCAGAGCTGGTTAAAAAAATGTACATTCAGGACCTCTAGATCATGAATTAAACTGATTTCTACTGGAATAAATTTCATTCCACACACATCATCCGAGAGGACGTCTTCAAGTCAGTGTTTCAAATGAGATGAGGCCTTAAGAAAAACAAATCTTAGCCTCATGCTGGGTTCAGTTTTTTTTCTGCTCTTGCACAGATCCAGACAGAAGCCTGTTTCAGATCATCAGCAGAGGTTACAGATACAGCCACAGCTTAATGCCCAATTTTCCTGTTCAGAAGATCATTATTATGAATCACCTGCACGACTACAATTCCAGTCTAACGCCTGGCTCCTCTCCTACTCATCCTGCATCCCCCTCTGCTCTGTGCAACATATGCTGTTTCTTAACACAAAGGCATGAGAGGAAGTGGAACTACTAATGAAGCACAGCTCAGGTTTAAACCCAGTAAACGGCTGCTCCTGAGTCACCTCGCTGTAAAAGCCTCCTCACACGTGATATACAGAAGCTACAGTATTGATCCCATCTCAAACTGAACACACCCACACGCAACAAAGCTGATACACCATTTTAAGATAAAATAAAATAACTTCTTCATACTGACATTTATTATTTCACAAGAGCACTTACCTTATAAATGTTACACCACATTTATCTGGGTTGACCTGAGTCTCGATTCGTGTCCTATGACGTGAATTTGTGTAAGTGAGGCAAAAGTAAACAAGGAGAAGTGATACATAGATTTTTAAAAATACTTTTTAAAATTTCTTTTCAGTTTTTGTGTGAACAGAACAAATGAGGTCTGGTTACATCATAATCAGTGAGATGAATAATTAGAAATAGACTGGGTCTTCTTCTATACTTGAAGCCATGTTTCCTCTGGAATTGAAATGTTAGTATCCCTTTCCTTTGCTCTTTTATGTAATTGGCTGAATTTTTATTCATTGAGGTGAAACCCTTGGATAATTACACCATCTTTTTAAAGGAACTATGTCTGCGGTGAAGCTGGAGGAGTGTCGAGAGCGCATTCGCACAGAACTGGACAACGTGGTGGACTTCTGGCTTAAATACTCTCACGACACTGTGCATGGGTACTGCAGTGACATTTATACGCTTTTTTACAAATACTATCAACTCATTAGCAGCTGTAGTGTGCAGGCTGTCTGTATCCTCATCATGGTCATGAACCTGCTTCCTGTTTCAGAGGCTTCTTCACTTGTATTGGGAAGGACGGGAAGGTTTATGATGAGCTGAAGTATGTCTGGCTGCAGGGCAGACAGGTGATGCACTGTGCCGATACTGTTTGTGTTGAAGAAGTATTCCACTGTGTGAAATCTTAAGATGCGAAATGTGAAAACGTCTGCCTTGTTTCTGTCATCAGGTGTGGATGTATTGTCGCCTGTACCGATCCATGGAACGCTTCCACAAGCCTGAAATCCTTGAAGCAGCAAAAGCTGGTGTGTTTGGATTATCGTAGCCGTTCTCACAGTGCAACTGGAGGCCTTGATCCATTGTTATCAACCACGTTCCATAATTTAGCCATGGAATATATAACCTTGCTGCCTTTTATCTATCTGTTAATGTGATGACATTTAGCATTCAGACACTGGTGACTTTACAGAGCAAGACTTTTACTAATTGCAATTAATTAGATGAATGTGAAGGGTTGCAGTCTTGAAAGGGGCTATAGCTGCACTTAGGCACAGTGGTGCTTTAAGATCAGCATGTTAACATTGTCATGTCATGTCTGATCTTCAGACGATGAGCTGGAGCTTATTGAACCTTATGTTTGCGTACGTTTCACGCATACACGGGTAGACCTGTGACACAGATGGTGCAGCGACAGTGAGCTATTCTCTTGTGCACTTAGGTGGTTAATGACAGTCGTGATGGTGTTTGCTCGAGGCCCAGTAAAGTGCACAACATGTGGAAACTTGGATTTACAAAATGTTCCCTTTTACAGCAACTAAAAAAAGAACCACACTTTAGCTTGACCACCACAAATTTAAAGGGAAAGTTCAGATTATTTAAAGCGTGGGTGGTGATATTTACATGTTACATACTGTATGCGTGACAACCAATAATGGCCAGTAATGTTATGTATTCATGTTTACAATACAAGGGCCTAGTGTACACAACTTCATTACTACAGTACAGATACTCCTTGTCAAATATTACTAGTGGAATACAAGTAAAAGTAGCTTAGTCAAAATATTTCTTAAGTAAAGTAATAAAGTATTTGCTTAAAAAATAGTAAAAGTATTAAAAAATATATCTCAGGAAATACAGGAAAGTAGCTTTATTGTCATTATACAATACACTGATGCCATTCTGCTACAGACATATTTATAGCGCAAAATAAACAAATAAAGGCAAGAAGCCTCAGAACACACACTCAGCTGCATTCATCAACAAATGACATTTCTACATATTGTAGTTACATTTGAACACATACTTATATCATGCATCATTCGCAGCCGATAATAAGCTGGATAAACAACATCAAAAACAGCTGCACCTCAGTAGTGCACACACAACCACACACCTAACCCCTACCTTGAACTTTGATATGAATTGTATAAAAAAAATGAACAGAAAGTCAACTTACGCAAGTAAATTTACTTTGTTACTGTCCTCCACTGCTAAAGCTTCTACTACTATATGTTTTATCGTCTGTTTTAGGAGGAGCATTCCTGAGAAAATTTGCCCGTGTCTCCGGCAGCAGTGGACAGTGGAAATGTGCCTTTTGTTTAACAAGAGATGGTAAAGCAGTCAAAATTCAGAGGACCATATTCAGTGAGTGTTTCTACATCATGGCCATGGATGAACTGAGCAGGGTCACTGGTGACAAGGACATGCAGGTAAAGATGTTATTAAAACCAGATTTTTTGGTCCACTCAAGCCTCAAGTGACACTGCTAATCTTCAGGCCAGATTTTCCACTCTCACTTCAGATTCTCTGATACAAATGTGTGGATGTCCATGAAATTCAGATTTCCCAGAGGATGAAACCTTCCCACAAACAGAGCTAATAAAACAGTTTTTCACCAGTTTTCAGTCCATGATATTGTGGGCGGTCCTTAAAGGGTGGCTCGATGACACGCTGAGGACACCCTGAGCAGATAGATCGAGATGAATTCATTTCGTTTAGAGTGTTTAAAAAAATCTACTAAACTTAGATTTGACTGTAATTTTAGTTATAATTTTGTTATTTATTTATAATACAAAAATTATATTATGGTAGTCATTTTACAATGCAGTAAGAACAAATATAGTACAAATTTTAGAGCCTCCTCTAAAAAAGAAAACATGAGAAAGTATGAACATATTCGAGTTTATCAAGTAATGTGAAAGGTTTCACTTTTGGTCAAACATGCTTGAACATGCTTCATTCTCACATAATCACGCTGTCGCTCTGACAAGCTGTCTTCTGCTCTGCTGTGTTTCCAGCTGGAGGCTGAACAGATGATGGAGCAGCTGATCTTCTGGGTCCAGAAGGACTCTTCAGGCCTCGGTCGGCCCCAGCTTCCCGGAGACGTTCCCACCAACGGCATGGCAGTTCCCATGATGCTGTTGTGTCTGGTGCAACAGCTAACTGAAGGTCGCGGGAAGGAGGTGGTTCAGAAGTATAGAGAGCTGGGCAGCTGGTGTGTACAGCAGATTCTCCAACACGTTCAGGTACGGACACATAGAACACGACTGATGCATTGCGGTTAATGTGACTTACCAGAGTCATATAGTTACCAGAAGGTTATTTGTTGCTACGCTTCATGAAGTGATTCGGTGGAGTCATGTTTTACTTACTAAGTAAATATTACACCAGAGGGTGTGGTTTAATGTCATTATTGGCACGACAGTGATGCAGTCACTGAGACACTTCCATGCCAATAATAAGTTAAAGCTCACCCTTTGGGGCAATTTTCTCTCAAAATAAACATTTCTTTGCCTGCAATTTCTGTCTGAAATTGAGAAAAAGTTGACTTCCAGTATTTGTTTACATGTTCTATATTTTCAGCATGTGACAATGTGGAGATGGCGGAGTAATATATTTAGTGATGAGTCAGGTCATGCTGATTTGAACACGTTCTAAACGTCAAGTTGTAGGGCTGCCACGATTAGTCGATTAGTCACGCTTATGTCGACGAATAAAATCGTTGACAACTAATTTAGTAGTCCAACTTGTTGTATAATGCAGCATCAATATTGGGAAGAATATTCCATAGAAACTCAAACGAAAGCTCAGAATCTAGTCTTCTTGTCTCACTTTCAGTCAGCTTGAATTCACAGCAGTTCGGTTCCACCCATGTCAGAATGTAACACTGCAAAGTTCATTTGTTCATTTGGACTAGATGTTGAGTCATTCATTTTATGACTAATGTTTGGATGGAGTTTTACAGAATCCAGAAGTTACAGTTTCACTCTGATTAGTGCAAGTTATTTAATCCGCTGAATATAAAACTTCCTCCTTCTCCTCCTGTGACTTGGCGCAGAGAGACGGCACAGCTATCTTAGAGAATGTGTCCCTGGAGGGAGCAGAGCTGCCGGGTTGCCAGGGCCGACTGCAGAACCCAGGTAAACAGATGACAGCGAGCACAGTGTGTCCATGGGGAAGCTCGGGTCGAGCTCTTTTCCTTTTCTTTGTTGCTTGCCTCAGCATTTTCTATTTTTCTCTGGTTCTTTTCCACACGCTGACCCGTGCTGACTCAGGCCATGCCCTGGAAGCAGGCTGGTTCTTGCTTCAGTTCAGCGCAGAGCGGGGAGATGAGGAGCTCCAGAGGACGGCCATTGATAAGTTTGTAGAGCTCCCTTATCAGTACGGCTGGGACAAAGAGCATGGAGGCCTCTTCTACTTCCTGGACGTGGATGGTCACTGCCCCACACAGGTGAATCAGTCGTATATGAACATGAAGGTGTAGGTAGATATTGTCATATCAGATATCTGACCCTGCTCGTGTCTTTGGCCAGTTGGAGTGGAGCATGAAGCTGTGGTGGCCTCACTGTGAGGCTCTCATCGCCTTCCTGATGGCCTACAGTCAAACCAAGAGGCCAGAGCTGCTCGAGAGATTCTCTCAAGTTTATGAATACATCTTTAGCCACGTGAGTTTCCACTGAAGTGCCAACAAGGCAGCCAACTGCACATTTTTAGAAATACATTTAGTATCTTTCCTTTTAAGAGGGGTGGAGAGTTCAGATGAGTCTATCCCATGTCTCTGTCTTAAGTGAAGAGCTGGAGTCAGTATGTGGTTAGCCTGGCTCAGCATAATAAGTAACTATAAGTAACAGGAAAACAGTTAGCCATGGCCAAAGATAAACACGTCCAAAACTCTCAGATTAACACATTTAATCCAAACACAAACAGAAGTGTAAGAACACGATATCTGGTTTAACTGGGAGTTACGCTCTATGCTGTATCAGTGACTGCAGCATTGTTGTCACAGTTTGCTCTTTTCCAAGAAGAACAGGAACTTAATAACACGGTGTTCTTTAATAAGAAATAATTACAACACATAACTCCCCCTAAAACCACACATGTCTAAGATAGAATATTTCATTCTATCCTAATTATTGAAGATTGATTAATGTTGATTTTGTGAATATAGAAAATACATGTATCTATTTATTTAACATACTGTACATGTGCCTGATTTGTTCCAGTTTTCTGATGCTGAGAGCGGTGAGTGGTTTGGTTATTTGACACAAGAAGGGAAAGTGGCCCTGGATTTCAAAGGAGGTCCATTTAAAGGTAAGAGCATGATAAGAAGCAACAGAAAGACCTGTTATGTATTGACCGCCCAAGTTTGTCCCTTCAGGGATGCGGTTACGCCCCTTATGTTATGCGTTGTGAAGTGACGCTCTGTGTGAAACAGACACTCATTAAAAAGGGGACGTTCAGACTCAGACTCAGCTCCCTCTGGAGACACTAGAGTCTTTGTACAGCTTGTAGTAGCCTTCAACACCTGCTGATTTGTTAAACTGGTGGAGTTCTCCTTTAAGACCTTTTTTTTATTTCACTTTATCACAGAACACACACAGTATTATCTAACTTACAACAGACTAACTGCCTCACAGTGAACGTGGTGCCTGGTTGCTAAGATACTTGTGTTTCTCTTTTCTTCTTCAGGGTTCTTCCATGTGCCACGCTGCCTGTATATGTGTGAGCGTATTCTGGATGATCTGCTGGAAAACAAGGACTGATAATCATGGGATTGGATCTGATGTGTGGGTCTGTTCACTAAATCAAACCACAAAAATCAGGTTATGAATACAATCGTACTAATATCCAAATATGCGTTACTGTAAAGTTACTTGTGCCATCTGCATCCCGTCACTGAGCAGCTCGTAAATTGTGTTGTGGATCAGCTTTGCTACTGTGTATAAATGTAGTCTATACAAACAAATAGATGACTGCTGGACACTACTGGCAGTTTGTACTGACATTAAGATATCTTGCTTGCTCAGACTGAGTCATGTTTTTTCATTAACAATCTTCTCATTGTGAAATGAGCCGCTCAGTGACGTGACAGCGATCCAGGACAATATGACATCAGGGTTAACAGTCACACTGACATCTACAGGCAGTTTGATTTCATACTTCAACTGTCTGCATGTCTGTGGACACTGAAGGGAAAAAAATAGTGACACAAACTGAGCCACTGAAGTACTATACTATACTATACTATACTATACTATACTATACTATACTATACTATACTATACTATACTACACCAAAAATCTGAATGTAAGGTGCCTTCTACATGCACTCTGAACTTTTGAGCCAGCCTTTTTTGAAGAGCATGTACCTTTACATCCTGTTCACTCCAGTGTATCCAGCTAATGTTGAAACTCTTTGGATCATATCACTATTCTGACATACAGGTTAGGTTACCATGTTGTATGTTAGAGAACAATCAAAGCTACAGTATCTTAATGACATTGACATGCTTGGCATCTGTGGACTTATAGGCCAGTAAATGAATTGTATACTGAAATGAATGACCAGCTGATTATTAATTGTGCAATGCAGTGTATGCAAATAATGTTATTATTCATGTAATTCATTTGTATTTAGTTTAGTTAATGGGTTTCAGATATTGCAATGATGATTGAAGAACCTTTTTTGTGAAGGCATTTTTCTGGGGGGGACAATAAATTCACTATTTCAAATTTTGAAGGACTTCAGAATTGTGAATGATGTTTAAGTTTTAACTTCCTGTGTGACAGTATAGTAGACAGTGTAAAAAGAGGATGGAGTTTCTGGGTCTGAGAAGTAAAGCCAATACAGAAGTGTTCTAAATCTTTATTTCTAATGGTCAGCAGGGGGCTACTCCACTGACTCCACAAAATTAAGTCATTTCAAGTTTCAAGTTTCAGGTTGTTTATCATGTTCAGGCTAACACAGGGTCAACAATACAATGAAATGTGTTGGACAAGAGGAACGATCAGCTCAGCATTAAGAGCATCTCATTGGATCAGTGAATAGTTTCCTTGTGAGTTTATGGTCGCAATCCTCTATACAGCATGATGTTCATTTGGTAAATTATGTTCCAATTTAAAGTATGAGACAAATTAAGGTTTTCTTTAGAGCTTTTTAATCATACACTTGGTTTTCTATTTGTAAAGTTTACTTTAATAATTATAATTTGGAAATAGTACACCTAATATTTAAATAAGTAGTTAATTGAAGACAATATTAAAACTGAACTAATCATTTTCTGTTTATCTTTTACAGGTTGCTCTTATTAACATCAACACTATTATGTGTTTGTATTAGGGGGCCACATTCGGATTACTGTGGAGTTCACAAACTCACTGTACAAAAACATTGATATTGTGTTCAGCAATATACTGAACAGATACTGCTTTAATGGTTAAGCCTAACCAAACCAAAATGTGTAAGAAAAGACATGTTCACTATTGTCTTTTGTCAATTCATAAATGCCATTCGAGATACAGTTGACCTGCCTCATCCTTGGCAGGGGGAAGGGGGTTAGCTGCAGTGGAGGATGGCACCTGAAGTAACCCTCTCTCAAAGAGTCTTTGAGGGCCAATGTATATTCTGGAAGAATGAAACAAATGTTAAATCAGTCAGTAATATTATAGTTGACTCCCATAATAAATAATATTTAGGGACTAGCTGAAACTGCTGACTGTGTGATGGTTTCTCCTTTATGGATGTCCTGGATATGCATCACTATGCTTTTGAGTGGACTTGTGTCTACAGAACATGTACAGCTGTTGTTAGATATAAGAGTGAAGATGCACTACCTGATGAACGATGGAAAGGTTTGAGATTACACCGTGAGCCACAGATGATGGCTGGGTAAGTGGAGAGAAGAAGAGGCAGTGCAGTGCTGGGTGTAAGTACATCTGTCCCTTCATTACTTGCAGCAACATTACACCTCAAAGTAAATGTGGAGCTTTAAAACTAGACTGTCATGGTTATCTTCTTCTTCTCCTATGGGCTTTTCCCCTCAGGGGTCGCCACAGCGAATCAGTTCCCTCCATCTAACCCTGTCTTCTGCATCCTCTTCTCTCACACCAACTACCTTCATGTCCTCTTTCACTGCATCCATAAGACTTTCATGGTTATAATGTTAGCAAACTGAAGATATTATTTATGCCTTATGACTTTGTGGATTGAACTAAATGCCCAGGTCAATGTTTTAAAACAACTGTGATGCTAAGGCTAGCTAACAGGTTGTGTTCAATGACAATTACTGGTACTCAGAGCAGATTCAACTCATAGTACATCTAGCTGCACGGCTAACTAGCTAACAGCAGCTACTGTTAATATTAGCTAGGAGTTACTTTATCAATATAGCTGCTTTGCAACGATAAATACTAACCATGCAGTGCTCGTCATTTTTGAAATCATTATGCTGACTAATTTGGTTAAGTTAGCACAGTTCTTGTTTTTATTGAGTGTCCTGGCCAACATAGCAGCACAGCACAGAAAGAAAACCCCCTAAAGACATTAACAGACTTAAAATGAAAGTATGACTCATTGTAATGTGCATTATTTTTCTTAATAATAGATATAATATCATTTTTTACACAAAAGTGTATCTAACTGTATATAATAGTGATGTGTTGATCGCGAACGAGTCGGTTCAAAGAGCTTAAGTGAACGATGAGAGCCGGTTCCTGTCCGCAAACCCTTAAGTGCTGTAAATGCAATGAAAACAATTTATTGATATTAGAAGTATTTTACGCTTTTGAATACTTCACTACAAAGGATGCATTGAAAAAGTGATATATGTGTACACATTCAAATCATAAGTCAAAACAGCGCTAAAATTTGGCTGAAGGTATAAGTGGTAACATGAAGAGAAATGCTGCTACCAATGACAGAGCCGGCTTTTCTTTGTGAGCTGAGTCAAATGACCTGGCACACTAAAATGATCTAGCTCACTAAAAAGAACCAAAATTCCCATCTCTAGTGCATAAATGGGGTGGTATTGAAAACATTTGTGCTGTTGACATGTTAAACATCATGTATGTTTGATCTGTCTGGCTTGCACTGCAGACGGCTGAATACAAAGCATGCATTGACAAAGAAAACGACACTAAACACCGACATTTTTGCCTGTAACTTGTCAATGGTCCCACCAATGGCAGCCATAATGGCTCCACTCCATTGACTACAGCCAAAGCGCGTTTCACAGAGCGGAACCGGAACTAGTCAAGGTCGACCGGATGTTGGTGGAAAGCAGAGTTCAAAAGCTGCCAGGGATTTAGTAACACTGCTGAACGTGTTTACTGTGACGTCAGCTGGAGGAAGACGTCGACAAAAACATAAAATAATGAGTTTTAACGGAAAATAAAGTTTAAATCTGAGTCTGGGTTTACAAAAAACACGCCGCTTCGTGAGCGTGACACTGATACAAACTGTAACGTCATTAGCGTCATTGAACACAGCCCGTGTAACAGACCGGAAGCTCTGTAACACCGAGAGGGGAGAGATGCCAGAACGGAAGCCGAGAGGCGAAAGGCAGAAGAAAAAATGTCGAGTGAAAAATGTTTTCAGTGCCAATAAAACGGCCGTTTGTGTGGTCGGTGAGTGACCATGGCGAGGCAACCCTCCCTCATGTTTAACGGACGGAAGCAACGACGGAAATAACTAACGTAGTTTGGCTCACAAGTGACTGCTCATGCTTTTATGTAGACCCAGTTAACGTGAGCACGTCCAGCATGTAACGCGCACCGAGACTGATGATCAAAGCTTCCGTCTGTCCAACATTAACCAGCCAAGACGCCTTTGCGTTTTTTTTTTTTTTTTTTTATGAACGATGTTTCCCACAATCAGAGAAATGGATGCGGTTCACAGGTAAAGTTACAGGAAACAGAAATACATCTGATAAATATGATGCTTTGAAATCAAATGAAGCAGTTAAGAAATGTGTGGGTTGATAAAAGTTGATGTGATGATGTTTTTTTTTATGTTTAACAGCACTATTATGAAACTAAATATGACATAAACATAATACAGTGCCTATGATTATGATTTATACGTTTAAAGGTATAGTTCAACATTTTGGTGAATACGCTTATTCGACCTGGAGTCAGGAAAGCCAAGCTGAGCAGGCTAGCTGTTTCTAGTCTTAATGCTAAGCTAGGCTACTAATGGCCTATTTATGCTCTGTAAGCTACCTGATGTCACGATACACTCAACTCACGACTCGATTCGAGTCACGATTTTTCGTTCACAATACGATTTGAAAATTAGCTACAGACAAATTATGACCAAATAAAATTATCTTTTTAATTTTTTTTTATTTTACAGAAACTCTGTGTTCTTATAAAAAAGTGCAACTTACATCTTAAACAACAAAATACATGAAAAATATCTCCTTTCTTTAGAAACAATCTCACTGTTGGATTTGTGTATATAGGGAATATAAAATGCCGCCACACAGGTGATTTCAAACTGCTCGGTGCGTCCTCTGTTTCAAAGCTATTTTCTACCGTTGCCATGTTTTCCCTCGCTCTGTGCTCCATACCTACACGTGGCTTGACGCCTGGCGTTGAACAAATGAATCACCAACCACTGACTTTTTTAAAGATAATGTAACCTAGTTCTAATTTAAAAAAAAGACAAAAAAACAAAATATCTTACTTCTCCCGCATTCGCCAAGAATCATGATTCATTTTTTCTGTCAGCCGATTCGAGTCGTCACGCATTTGTACCGATTTTTAATCGTGTCACGATGCATCGTTACATCCTTACTACCTGACATTCAGGCATGAGTTAGGCTAACTTGGCAAGCTAGCTGTTTCTCCCCGTTTCCATATTTATTGTTAAGCCAGTTACAGTTTATCTTACGGATTATATTGATGCTGAATTAACAGGAAGACTGTCGACATATGATGTGATTTATCTCATGGCTGTAGAGTGATGTGTTTTTACAGAAATGTAAGGAATTATTAACATGTAATATTTCTTAAAGGGACAGCGCAGGGAGCTTTAGTTTACTTCAAACTGCTATTATGTTTATTTTTTAACATTTTGGAAACGCTACAGAAACACCTGGTAACTAACAAAAGTATGATCAGGTTGTCCAACGTTGACTGCGGCTGAGTTATTGGTTTGATTAATGGTTGTGTATTGATTACTGGCAGTATCTGATCAGGTTTGTTATCAGCTGATCGTATTCAGTTTCTAACAGCAGTATGCAGGAAGCTTGTAAAAATATGTTCATGTTTGCAGTGCAAAGTTTGTTACAAGATTAATGATGGCTATTAATATAACGTTAACGCAACGGTCATTAGGACACCTGTGAAGCGGAGTGATGACTCAGCACTCATAGGACGACTCTTACTTGTTCAGAGCTGACTGTTGTTTAACATGATTTTATGGATTTTATTTCTGACTTTAAGCATTATCTTACACCAGAGCAGTATTAAGGGTCAGCGCACTAGCGAGATCTTCTTCCAAATGACTGACTGAGTGCCCCCACTCACAAGTGGTGCAATATCAGTTGTTGAATCCGAACTGTTGCAATCAGAAATCCGAAATGTTGCAGTTACTCGTTACACTGTCTGTTGGCAGACTATCCAGACCTGTGTTGTGTAATTGTTTAGTTCTTGACTGACATGTTCCTGTGCTCTGCTTTTTTTTCATCTCAGTGGGACTGGTGTCTTTTACCAGGCAATGCCTGCTGTTGGACCTGACGGAAAGAACATCATGAAACTGATTCCTGTACAAATGGTCAACGGACAATTTGTCCGAACTGAAACAAGCAAACCCAAAAAGGCTCCTACCCCACAGAAAGCTGTGACTATAGATATTGCCTCAGCAGCTATCCAGATGGTCAAAGAGGCAACTTGGAACAGTTCTGCCTCTCAGCTTCTCAGGAAGCAGGCTTCCCTCGTGAGTCAGGTAGATCTTAATGTTCGGAATTCGGCAAACAAGCGCCCACTGCTGCAGCCAAGTGTAAATTCAATGACCAAAGTACCTCAGATGGCAACACCTGCAACAAACTGCGTCAGTCAGCAAGTAACATTTCCAAGTCAGCTCCCAGTGACGGTGAAATCTCCAGCACTCCCCAGAGGACAGTACCTTCAGATTCCACCTAATGCACAGGTCCGAACAGTCCCAGCATCTCAACTCCCTACAGATATCAAGAAACAGATTTTAACTTCATCAGCCAGCTCCTCTTCTGGGTCAGGGGTACCCAGTGTGGTCTACGTGTCACCCATCAAGACCATGGACCAAGGCTGTACTCCACCAAATTATCCTGCGCTTAACCTGCTTGAGTTCCTCTCCAAGAAATCAACCAGCACTTCATGTGTACCCCCACCAAAACCACAACTCAAACTGATCCCACAGGTCTCACAAAGACCCAACAGCCCCATAAAGTGGATGATTGAAGAAGAGGAGGGCTCGGTGCCTCAGGCTTCTGATGCTCTCAATTCTTCCTTGGTCACATCAAAGATCCTTCAGGCTGTAGCAGTGAAGGAAAAGGCTCACAAACCCTGTGACGCCATGACAAAACCAGCCCCTCAGCCGAGTCAGAGTGAAAGTAGCCAAGGAGAGGAAAACGCTTTGGTCATGTGTAACGGGAAGGTGTTCTTTGTGGCCAAAAAGTGCAACCTGCCAATTCCAGTGGGAATAGACGACTCACCAACAGTAGCAACAAAAAACACAACTGTGCCTTCACCCGCCCTGACACCTGACATCCAGCAGATCATCATCCCAGATGAGTCTGACGAAGTGATTGACCTTTGTGATGATGATGACTCATCCCAACAAGCAGTTGACTCGGCAGCAGTGACTCATCTGGACGAAGACAATGTTATATTTGTGTCTTATATTCCACCGAAATCTGACTCTGGATCAGCACAAGATTTGATACTCCAAACACCAAAAGCACTTACAAAGATAACAGACCAGAGAGGCACGAACAGCTCAAACAGCGCCCAGCGACAAAAGAGGCTGCATGGTAATGCTGGCGATGATGCTCTGAGAAGAGAAAGTGGCCAGAGCGCATTAGTCAGCGCAGTCCAAAATGATGTACATGCTTGTGGTCCAGCAGTGATAAACACGGAGGGTTCAAAAGTCAACAGTCAGCAGAGCACCTCCACCCAACATGTGGGGAGCTTAGGGGTTGATGTAGAAAGAAAGAGTCAAGCATATCCCAAAATGTCTGATGGCAGCAGTGGAACGTGCTCTCGAGTAGAGGAGGACGCCTACGAAATGGAGGTGAGGGTGCGTGTATTGTTTTAATACTGCGGAATACTGTATAGCTCTGGTTCTCAACCTGTGGTAAGAGTACTTGTGTGGTAAAACATACATGCTATCAAACGCTACAAAATAAAATCTCCAATCAAATAAACTGAGATTACTGCAATACATATTGTTAGATCCTAAGTTACCCCCGTACAGGTGGTACTGGACCAGCTCTCTGTTTAAAGGGTGGACGGCGCGACCCGCCGTCCACCCGAAGAACCCTCTCCTCTCCCCGCCGGGGCCGGCGCACAGCTGGGGCGCGGTCAGCGCGGAGACGCGGGCGTCCACCGGCAGCCGCGCCCGACCTGTGCATGTTTACTAACAGGCTCGCGCACACTGACCACTTATCGAACGCTGTCGTCTTTTTTTCTAGAAAGACCAAACCATTTTGGAATAGGGGTGATAGGGGGTTATTGGCCGTTTTTTCAAGGGCAATGAAGGCAAACATCTATAAGTCATTGTTTGAATGCAATTAAAGCACTTTTCTACCCTAAAAACCAACACATTTTGAAGTGAACGTATCATAATTGAGCCCGACGTCATGGGGGCCCAGTTATGGGCCCCCCTCTATTCCAGAATTCCCAGGGCCCGGGACAAAAAGCCCTTTAGTCCCCCCCTGTCGGCGGGGCTGCTTCTAACTGCCTTCAGTGGTCTCATGGTCACGGCAGCTCTCCTCTCATTGATCTTGCCGCTTGGTATGGTTGCTAGGATAATTAGTGGGTTGTACAGTAATTACTGAATGTTTTCCATTTCCTGTAACATTTAGTTTTAATATTAGCCTGCTGCGTTCTGACACGTTCATACATGTAGTGCACATTTATATCCATGATTAGTTTAGTACCATTGTGTCTCTACAGAACCTAAAGAAAAACCTCAACTAATCAACCATGTGTGTTCTGTGGGTAGAGACAATGTCTGTATGCTAAGCTAGGCTAACTATGTCTGTATGTTAAGCTAGGCTAACCATGTCTTAATTCTAAGCTAGGCTAACCATGTCTTAATTCTAAGCTAGGCTAACTATGTCTTTATGTTAAGATAGGCTAACCACGTCTTTATGCTAAGCTAGGCTAACTATGTCTTTATGCTAAGATGGGCTAACCATGTTTTTATGCTAAGATAGGCTAGCCATGTTTTTATGCTAAGATAGGCTAACCATGTTTTTATGCTAAGATAGGCTAACCATGTTTTTATGCTAAGATAGGCTAACCATGTTTTTATGCTAAGATAGGCTAACCATGTTTTTATGCTAAGATAGGCTAACCATGTTTTTATGCTAAGATAGGCTAACCATGTTTTTATGCTAAGATAGGCTAACCATGTTTTTATGCTAAGATAGGCTAACTATGTTTTTATGCTGAGATAGGCTAACCATGTTTTTATGCTGAGATAGGCTAACCATGTTTTTATGCTGAGATAGGCTAACCATGTTTTTATGCTGAGATAGGCTAACCATGTTTTTATGCTGAGATAGGCTAACCATGTTTTTATGCTAAGATAGGCTAATCATGTCTTTATGCTAAACTAAAAAAAGAACATCTTCCAACTTTAAACAAACCTTTAAATGTCTTAAAATAAACTGTATTGATTTGTGTGACGATCAGAAAAAATAATTGGACATTATAGTTATGAAAATCTTTCTTTTCTTCTGCCCCTTTTCACTCTATGCTCCAATCACAGTTGAGCAAGCCTTTGTTAGAACTTCAACTTTCTCCTTTCTTGTACTTACATTTGCTACGTGCTAGCTTGTCTATGTTGTATGTTGGCTTTTAGCCCAAAACACGGCTGTGCCAGAGTGTAGTGTAGCTCGTGTACTCTTGTTTGTATTTTAAAGACTGTTGGTTTTTCTCTTGTCAGAACTCTGTGAGTCCTGCAGCAAGTTTAACGTCTTCGCTGGCATCAGAATCCCGTCCTATGGCCGACCATCTGCTGCGACAGTTATTCGGGATAACCGCTGATGTGAGGATTTGCTTGCAGAGGATTGATGAAGCCTCAACTGGGTCTGTCCCTGCAGAGCCTCTGCAGAGTGAGTCCATAAGGTCAGTGGAAGATCATCAGAAAGCAATAAGCAGGTCAAAAGAGGACAAACTTTTCTTACAGGACCTTTTCAGCCCTCAAAAACATGACAGCAGCAACCGTCTTGTCAAACGAATCAAAGTACTTACTGAACAGGAGCTACCAGCAGACCCTGCCACTCCAGGTCCTCACACGCATCTCCAGTGTTCACACCTCGAACAAACAAAAACTTTGAAGTGCAATTCAGGTCAAAGGTCACTCAAGGAAACACCTTGCGATGTTGAAACAAAGTCATTGATCAGCTACTTAGAACCCATAGATGAGGATTTCCTCAGCGCAGATGAGAACAACCCCACAGACGCTCTTCCACAGACTTGTGTGAATCTGAACACAAACACCAGGAGGATGGGAAGAACAAGGAAGCGCACATTTTGCCCATGTTGCATCACCGGTACTCATGACCCTGCAACAAAGTCAGAAAAGACGGAAAAGTTGACGACGCAGCAGACGAGTAAAAGAGGCAGAAGAACAAGCTGGTTAAAAGCCAAGAACAAGCAGAATTGTGAGGCTCTGGCCAGTGAACGTTTCTCCACCACATCCATGGACCCCGAGGACCACAAGGAACTTGATCGACTAGAACAGATCAAAAGACTCAAAGATCTTCTGAGAGAGAAAGAAGCCGCTTTAGACTTGATGAGAAACAGCATGAGCTGAGATCAGAGGTCAAAAAACATTGCAAGCACCAATATCCTAACATACAGCATTAACACAAATATTTATTTTTGTTTCATTTTGTTAGAATTAACTGACTAACGTGTATTGTATTGCTTCAGCATTGTCATGTGTGTCTGTTTTTCTATTTTTATATCATTATCAGCATATGATGTGTGCATCTCACAGGGAGAGCAGGTTCAATATTTGTTCTACAGTTTACTGTTACTTAAGGCTGTTGCTTATGTTGTTAAAGGTTACACAGAATATGTTAAACGGAAGCATCCTCCATGCAGTCTACACCAACTCTGACCCCAGTGTCAGGCTCTTAAAGTGCTGCAACTAGGGCTCCAACTAAAGATTATTTTGGTTGTCGACTAATCTGTTGATTATTTGCTTGTTGATTATATGCTTGATTTTAATTGATTTTAGTGTGTGTGTGTGTGTGTGTGTGTGTGTGTGTGTGTAGAGACATGTTTAAGTCTCTGACTTTTCTGTAGGCCATGAGACAGTTACATAACCCGCGTATTCTTCAATGAAAAGCTCAGCTCAGTACAACTAACGATGCCGACTGTCATTTAAAAAGGGAAGACAGAAAAAGTAACAGACATGTATATATCACTCAAGTCTTATTTCATACGCATGCATTGTTCATATTTTATTATTATAATGTATATTTGAACACTAAAATAAACGTTTCATGTGAACACGTCTTCTGTGGGTTTGCTTGCTGTGAATGTTTATGTTGCAAAATTTCTACTGCAACTCATCACATTACAGAGCCACATGTTAATAGTCAGCAAGGTGATTTTTTTTATTTATTTGAATTCTGTTGATTGTTGGATGTTGCTCACTTGAGGGTGGTCTACTTTTCCTGCAGGGTAGTTGCAGTGCTGCACCTTTGTTTAGGTTCAACTTCATGATTCATGAAGCTGTTCCACCACAGATTTTAGTCACTCATACTTTTCTTTTTTTTACTACACGTACAAACTGGCCTGCTGCTCTTGTCCCTTTACAGTGTGCTAAGTAGATGCCTTTGCAGTTCAGACTTGCCTTTACTAACGTCAGATTGCTGCAGGCGTCCACTCAGAAGTATCGACTTCTGACTCACTAACACGATTCAGCATTAGATCCATATTTCAGGGGAAACATCTCTGTAATGTGCTGGAGTCAGCTATTGACTTTTGTCTGTATGACAATTACAGATGAAATTACTTTTCTGTTTTTTTTTATATGTCTCAGAGGGCTGTATCTTCTGCACAGGTTGGATTCAGCTGCTTATAGTCTTTTAGATATTTTACTGAAAAAAAAATGTCTGAACCAATATTTAATTATTTACTTAAGCGTGTGACATTTCTTTATTCATAGTAGTAGTTACTGTTTTTGAATGATATTATAAACCAGTCGCAATATTAGTTACGATAATCATGATAGAGACCAGCTGCCAAGAAAGTAGTTCTTCTTAAGATAAACTTACGACAGAGCAACATGGCTGTTTCGTCACACTTCCGGTTAGTGCGCCAGGCCTTCAAAATAAAATGTGTAGTCCTGAATAAATTACTACAATATTTAGTCGGCAGTTCCAGAGAAAGATAAGAGTGTTATGGCACACTTAACTGTACATTTTGAGAGAGGAGTGTTGAGAACAGGATGAGTAGTTTAACATAGATTGTGCTTTACAGGCATGCATGGGTTAGTTAAAAGTGTCCCCCTTGCACAGTATTGGACTGACTTTGACATCTTGCAGACACTACATATTATACACTACTCACAAAAAGTTATAGATATTCAGCTTTCAGAGGAAATTTCAGAGTGCACCTAAAATGCTTTACAGGTGACATTCATTTGACTTCTCTAATCTTTTGAATGCACGCGTCCTGTATTAAATGCATAACATGCTGGTCTCTAACAAGGTGATTAAAAATAACAAGTGTGTGATCCATGAATGGACCACTAAATGTTCTGCTTTAATGACAGTTTGTATTTAAACAGTCCACGTCATCATGCTGTTCACATTTTGACATCATGACACCAAAATGACCCCTAACAGTCCATCAACAGTACCTGGTCAAACAGGATGTACAGGTATGTATTTTTTGTTGAGGTATACCCACCACTGTTGTTAGCTTGAGATGAAGATATCACCATTGCATGCTTCTACTTAAACTCCCTACTTTTATGATATAATATCGCTGTAATGATGGTTTTTTGGATCAGCAGATTCAATGAAGAGAGTTCAAGTGCACTTTAATGCGAGCTCAGATTCATTCCCATGCTGCAGAATGACTAAAGACCATGTTCCTCACGACTCCTTATATAAGAAGTTCATGCTGTATCAGATGTAAGCACCTGTCATGGGCTCCCTTCATCCCTTCATCAATACCCATCAACATGTTGTCTTCTATCTACACACTGTTCTAGACATGGTGGCTCCTAACTATTGATACGTATGTCCTAGTCATACAACAAATAAGAAAACATTCTAACAATCACTGCACTTTTTACATTTTTTATCACAGATTTCACCTGAAAGTCTGTGAATGATGTAGTTTGAAGATGATGTTGTATATTCCGTGGTGATGCAGTCGAAGATGTTTGAAGAGAAAGTCCGCCGACATTGCCTTAGTTGTATAACAAGTTTATTGTAACAAGTTCAGCATCGTAACAAGTAAAACGTTACTTGGAGAGCTCCTGGCCGAATGATGAGACTCTCCCGACCTATGCGGGACAAGCCCTTATATAGGTAGGTTATACCCCCAATACAATACATACAATGAAGTCACTTAAATCAAAGGAACAGATAGACCAAAGAACTTCCTTCCCAGGAAAGGGCCCTTATCCATCCATTCAAAAGAAGTCATTATCTTACCTTACACATCTGACAGCGGTGCCAACCCGGTGGCTCTCTGGCACCCCCATCTTAATAACCTCTGACCTGGCATTGGTCAAGATACCAACCCCTGACTAAGCAAGTATCTTTATATAAACCAATGTATATAATAGTATCAACATTAGTATGTGACTATGCATTTATGTGCAGACACCTCAATGAAGAACAAAGTATTATTGTGTGGCTCATTTTATTTTTTTATTTCAAATAATACTAACTCTCTGTGGATAAGTGTGGGAATGTGTAAGTCCTGTATAATCTATGCTGTACAATCTTTTAGATTTGTTTAGGTTCCGCTTTTATTCTAAAAATACGGGCCGGAAGTACAGTTGATTTGCTGCGAAGTGAAAATGTAGAGAAAACACAGCTGGCTGTGAGGCTTGCTCTGAGGCTGGCTGTGAGCGGGTCATCAAGGTAAGAGCAAAAACACGTTTCTGTTTCATGTAACTCTGTCCGGTACCGTTAGAAACGAAACCGTTCTGCCGTTATTCAGCTCAGCATCGACGATAACGGCTGTTACTATGGAAACGGCAGCCTCAACGTCCCGCTCCGTCGGTTAAATTTTATCTCGTTTAGTGTCGAAAGATTTCCCGTGAATCGTTTTATTGAGCCACGCGACGGTGTTAACGTGTCTTAATGTTTAAGTTAACGGGTTAGCCACCGTTAACTTGAACGAGGCTCGAGGGGAGTCGTAGCTCGCCTCGAAAGTTCGGGAGATTTCAGAAAGTGAGCCCGAAGTCCGACAGCCGGAGACGGCCTGACCCAACCTGCACGCCGGAAGTAGCATTAGCATTAGCACTGGCGTCCTTTGTTGCTGTTGGAGTTGATGCAGAAATCTCTCAGTCCGTCTGTATCCACAGACTAGACATTTAGATGAGTCTTTTCTAATAAGATATTAAGCAGAGACGAAAAGATGGAGGTACATACAATAAGTAGTATGATGATAGGAACTACAGCACCACACCAGACAGTGTGGAATCATTAATCGTGGAACAAACAGTGATTCCAGACCATTACTCATGATTGTAATGATTTCATTTCATCTGAACGATCAAGTGTCTGTCCATCCAATCATGTATGCATGTAAAACCCCCTTTTTTTAAATCCCTAAACTCTTTCAGTCAGTGGTTTTGGCTGCACTTTGCATTTGTAGAGATGCACAAGTAGTGTTGGAGGAAAACAAAAAAGAAGTCATCAGTGTTACAGTTTAATAGAAAGATTAAGAGTGGGTACCCCACAGGCTTTTCTAGAACGCATACCCCACACAACAAGCCTGAGTCCTTACCTCCTCACCGTGTCCTTTGCTGCGTGTCATCCTCTCTGTCTCTTCTGCCGCTGTAACATGAAGTGAAATGCCAAGACGATACACACACATTACAGGTGCTTAACCCCTAACCCAGGGGTCTGTTTGTTGGACCCCTTGGATGAGAGACAAACAGGGAGGGACCGCCACATGTAATTACATTGTTTTAAATGTGTCACATCTTAAGCCTGGCCTAAAATAACTTATCTTTACTTTATTCAACTTTTATTTTACCTTATTAACCTATTTATATACTTGGTTAATAGCCTGGATGTGTTTATGATTGATAAAGCATTCATGCTTAACTGTTTTTGGTTATTAAATGCCGAGAGCTGTGCGTCTTTGTAGTGTGCAGTGCAAATGCCTCACTTATCTGCACCCTCACATTCACCATTATAGTATTAGTGAAAATTGTCAAGTATTATGAGAAAAATCGGCAGACCCCCTGCGGTATGTGACCCCTGGTTAAAGACCCCTGCCCTAACCTGTTTGCCCGGTTAATGCGGGTTACATAAGTTCAGATATGTGGCTTTGAACACGGTTTAAAAATCTGAACTGCTAATGTGCTGATCATGAAATCCATTCAATGTTGGTCTCTATGAAGTCAGTGTGAACAGGAACTATTTTCAAACTAAAACAGCAACATTGCATCATTTTTTTTTCTCCTTTGGTCCAGAACACTCATGACTCTCATGTGTAGCTCATCAGAGTTGTTACCTGGAAAAAAGTTACAAGTTGAACGACTCAATTCATTATCAAACTATTTTTTTTCTTTTAAATTCAACTAAATGTCATGAATATAAATGTTGCCAGAGATAAAAGTAGGACACTTAATCGATTCTGACATGTGTGACCATTTTCTTTTAACCGTAGAAAAATTAATAAACAGCCGTATAGGATATGAAATATTAAAACTGAGACCTGCTGTAGGTGGTGAGTGTCAGTGGTTAATATCCTGGCATTGTTTTTAGGTGAATGTTGCACATTACCAGCTCATAAACTAACACAGTCCTGAAAATAGCACAGACCTGGCTGCGCTGTCCTCAGCTGAACCTCTGGTCCAGTCAGCTTCTGGAAATATGAACAAAGCCGATGCCTGTTATCACCACAAGGTGACAGCACAGGATGTGGGCTCGCTACAACCCTGCTGAGAATCTGCAGTTGTTTTATAAATTAATCCGTTTCTGTCAAAGAAATTAATTTAAAAAGCCCAAAACAAAAACAGCAGAATCAGAATCTTCACATGTTTAATTTTGTCTGATAAATGTATAAAAAGTTTTGGGTTTTTTTTGTCACAGAACAGCTTAGCTGTATGTAAGTAAGTGATGGTTTCCTTCCACGTCTTAACATCATTGCTGAGCTGGGAGATAATGATGGGAATTGATGATAATATTGCGTGTTGTCTATAAAAATCATTGACTGATGAACTCTCTTTGTTTTAACCAGGAAATACACGGAGCATGGATCTGTTTGGGAATCTGGAGATCTACATCCCGGTGGAGGCTGAAGTGAAAAACATCCTCCTGTGGAGTTTACCAAACTCAGTGCTCAGACAAATGGGCCTCCCGCAGTCTAACAGTGAGGGCTCTAGGAAGCTGGCAGAGTCTCCAGAGGTCATATGGATTTGTCCAGCAGTCCTACGGAAGAAAGGCCAGAAAGCATCCAAGGAAGGAAACGGCATGGCAGAAAACATGTCTTCTCTGATGGCAAAGCAAGCTCCGGTGGGTCCACTGAGAATGTCCTTTGTCTCATCCAGCCACGCGGCTTACAAAGTGCTGAAGGACACCATGCCTGGGAAAAAGGTCTCCCCACACACGCCTCACACCTCCTTACCTTCAGGGAAGGCCCCGCGGAGCTACCAGGGGACGGTCATCATCTACCACGGACGCATTTTCCTGTCCATCAGGAAGCACAGTAAAAGCCAGGGTCCACAAGAGACACCTGAACCACAGTCAGCGTCCCAGTCCTTCGTCCCTTCAACATCAGACCCGTCATCTAAAAGTCCGAAGAAGGTAACACGAAATTTCAGCTTCAGGTCACAACAAACAAACCAGTAAAAACTTCAGAGAGCGCAGATTGAATGTGATAAATTTTGCACACGTCGTAAACCAAAATATTAAATATAAAGTCAGAGGATCAGCAGTTTTATTGCAACACATTTTCCCCATATAAAGTGTAAGGCAGAGGTTTGACTGTTCCTCTTTGAGAAGGATTTAGTGTGCAGCAGCATTTATCTGTGACTTGTGTATCCCTCTGCAGCGCCAGTCCCCCCAGGCGGCCCTGCAATCTGCAGACACGCCGCTACAAAATAAGAGATTACGAGTCACTCTACCCCAAATCTCCCCAAAACAGCTGAGGGACATTTTCACAAAAACACAGTCCACCAAAGAGCAGGTGAGTGTTATTATCATAATGCCACTTTATTTTATAGCACCTTAATATAATTCCAACATGTTTTGAGAAACAGCATTGAGGAACAGGTAAAAGTAGAAGTACAGATGCACCAATCCGATATTGGTATCGGTCCCGATATTGAAGAAAATTCTAGATCGGGTATCAGTGACAATGGCTGATCCATACCGGCTGATCTATTCTAAGTCTATGCTGCGCACTGTGAGTGATGTCATACGCAAGCAGCACGCCGTGCGGAAGCTCACACTGTTTTCAAAATGGAGCGAGCGAAAGGATCGGCTATCTGAACATTTTTCACACTACCTCAACCAACAAACTCGACGGCTACTTGCAATACCTGTGCAGTTAATTGAAACTTAAAGTTATAACACAACCAACTTAATCAAGCACCCAGCGCCGATCCTGGCCACATTTGTGCCCCTCACGCCTGTGCTCCCTAGATGTGCCGTGCGCCCTGGTCCTAGATTGCCGCCTGGGATCAGTCTGTCTGCCGCCCCCCTCCGCCTTGCCAAAAAGTGGATCGGTGCATCCCTAAGTAGAAGATGGAGGCAGTGGAATGATCCTCAGTAGTGGTTCATATTAGTTCAAATGTCAAGTAATTCACTGTCAACCTTGGTAGCAAACCAGGGACTGTTTGTTCTCTTGTAGGTCAGGGCTTAGTAGGTCCGAAATAAAGCTTGGAACCAATGTATTTATTGAAGTGTTTCATATGAGACAGAAAATCCAGGTATTTATCATCCTGATCCCCCAATAAACCAGAAGAAAAGTCTATGATGTAACCTCCCCATAACTACGCCCTATAACCCCACCCTGGACATCCAGTATAAATTATCATTATAACTGTCAGCAATGTGGACAGCATGGATGGTGTAGCTGTATAAAGATCCAAGTATGCAGTGGTTGTTAAAAAACAGTAGTTTGGCTAAGCTAAAATTAAGCTAGCAAGATGTGTCAAATCAGATATGACAAAGTGAAAATAAGTGATTGAAAACATGTTCAAGTGTGAGATGAACTTTCATTGTGTCTATTAATCATGTGACAAAGGGGAAGCATGTGAATGGAGAAAAGTTCAGGGCCCAGATTGAAGCCGTGGGGTACACCCAAAGCAAGTTTTGTAGACGAGGACACAGAGTTCATAAAGGAAAATGTCTGTCAGAGAGACATGAGTTGAACCACTGATGTCACCAATGTGATGATAAGTTAGTTGAGAGTGTGGGTTAAATTTTGTACATGGACACAAGACAAAATGATCTCAAAGGTAAAATACAGTTTATTCACAGTCACCAGTAAAGAGCTGACAGAAATCAAACTGTCTTTTAAAATAGAACTTTTCTGAACCTCTGCTGTGGACTTACATGATATTACTGTGTCTCCCTCAGGATCTGCGAAATGACAAGAATAAAACCACCACATGCAAACAGAACAGAAAAGGTGCCAAGCACGAGGGAAGGGATGCATCTTCATCCAAGACAGCACATTCTGTCCCTCAGTCCACCGACGGCATGCATAGCAGCAGTCACAAGGATGCTAGAGCAGGACAGGCTGCAGAGGAAGCAGCAGGCCCGGGACCAGCTTGGTTTCAGTCTCAGGGGGAGCAGCAGGAGGAGGTGGCCAACGAAAACAGTGAGATGCAGGACCTGGGAGGTGAAGACACCGAGCACAACACTCAAAACAATGACAAAGACAGTATTATAAAAATCAACAGCGGTGAACCTGCAGAACAAAGCAACACCCAGAGCTGGACCAGCAGAGAGTCTTCAGTTGCTTCCACGTCACGACAGCAGGAGTATGACTATACAGAGCTGGCACAGGAGGAGATGATCGCTCAAAAGAAGGCCAAACTCTTACAGGCTATCAACAAACTGACACCATCAAAGTGAACAGCTATAACGATGTCTTAGCTCCTCAAAACGTTTGATAGAAATTATCCACAAAGTGCTGAGGTCAACTCAGTGAGAACACAGAAAGGACAGAAACTGTCCTGACACAAGTAATTTAGTTGGACGATGCATCGTATCGATTAGGTGGTTCCAAATATACTGTTATTATGTTATATTTCTGATTCTGATCTCTCAGAATCTTGTATGGGATATGAATGATGTTATGTTTGAAGGTGTGTATGTAAACACACTGTTTTTCCACCTTTAGCTTAAGGCTGCAGACAGGTCAGACTTTAAAGGTGACGCTGCTGCTGTTGAGGCTCTAGCAATAGTAAAATGGTCAATAAAATAAATCAGAATCAACTGACCTGAGTGACATTAATTGGAGACACCAAAGTTTAAAAAAATGGATTGTACAGATTGTAAGCCCTCTGAGGAAAATGTACTTTGTAAATTTGGGCTATACAAATAATTTGATTTTATTGTTTTCCCCTGTCTTGGGCGACGCCTCTTTCTTCTGCCGATTTGTTCCTAGATACCCAGTAATCATTCAGCTGATTTTTAAACATTTCTGTTTTATTGATGACTGAACCAGGAGAGCTGGCAGCTGCTGCCTTCACTCATATACTGGTGACTGTCCAGCTCCATGTGTTTCTGTCTCTGTTTGACGTGTTTATCTTGCACATGTTGAGCAGTGTCCAGAGCCTCTGCTGCAGAGAGGAAGTGTTTACTGATGTTTGAAATGGAAGCCAGCACAGCCACAAAGAAAGTCATGGTCACCATCCTGCACAGCGTGGACAGCAGGCAGCGCCCTGATGTGAGAAGACTTTAGAAGTTTACACACAGTCATGACACGGTGCAGCAGAAGCGTGGCCTGTCGAGCCAGGAACCAGCCTGCTGCCAGAAGTGTGTGTAGGCAGCGCTGTGACGCCCCCTCGTGGAGAAAACATAAACTGGAGCTCAGAGCACAGCTCACCTTTGAACGAACAGCTGCTGCAGAAACTTTCTGGACTCCTGTGGTGGAAAAGAGCATATGAACATAACTGATGAATGAATTCAAACAGATGATGGGCTGTTTGTTATGATGGATGCCATGAGTCATCACAGCATGATGAATCCAACAAATTCACTCTTAAGCTTAAAAATTGAGCAATAAAGCAACAAGCAAATCAGAACTGCCAGCGTCTCAGGAAATCCAGCTTCAGTTCTCTGATGACTGGAGTTCTGCTGATGTGACATGTCTTTATCACTCCAGCTGTGCATAATTATACTAATGAACTATAAAGGATCTGAAATCTGTATATCTACTGTAGATTTAGATGCTTCTGTAAATGAATTAAAATTCAAACTTCTCACCTCTCTTCTAGAAATAAGTGCACCCTCATCAGATATCCCACATGCACCCACCAGTCCTAACAGTTAAGAAGAGCCTGTGTACGTCAGACACAATGAATAGATGAGGAGCTTACCTTGAACTAAACAATCTAATGGATTTGTGTCTAGAGTCAACCGCTCCGGTAGGACGTAGGAAGTTGGAAGAAATGATGTAATGTGAATTCTGCCTAATTTTATTCTTTTTTTTCATAAAGTCTGTTTTAGCTCCTGGGCTGATAAAACACTTTGAATACTTTTTGATTGATGTGATTTATCTGCACCAAAAATCATTTAAAATATTATTTAAAACACATTTATTAACACTTTAAGTGCATTATAAGTACAAATAATGAAACAGCTTTAAGTTACCTTTAACTTCACACATAATGAGACATTATGTGACCTGAACTTGTGTGCGTGTGTGAACTTGTGTGCGTGTGTGAACTACAGTTTACTGTTACTTAAGGCTGTTGCTTATGTTGTTAAAGGTTACACAGAATATGTTAAACGGAAGCATCCTCCATGCAGTCTACACCAACTCTGACCTCAGTGTCAGGCTCTTAAAGTGCTGCAACTAAAGATTATTTTGGTTGTCAACTAATCTGTTGATTATTTGCTTGTTGATTATATGCTTGATTTTAATTGATTTTAGTGTGTGTGTGTGTGCGTGTGTGTGTGTGTGCGTGTGCGTGTGTGTGTGTGTGCGTGTGCGTGTGCACTCGTTTAAAAGTCGCTTCCAGCCTTCAGAAGCAGCTATCATGTTTGTGACTGTGATAAATATCCTGTTACAAACATGTCAGGAACACGGCAGAACAAGCTCATCCTCACTGTCAGTCTGTCAAATCATCTGATATGAGGATGAGTGTGAGGAAGGAGGGAGGAAACCTCCCCTCCTGCCGCCTGACTATAAGACTGCAGTCCTCCTCGAGTCTGTCCACACAGACAGGATGCACTCCTCATGCTGCCCTTCTGCCAGACCGCAGACACTGAAGGTAAGACTTGGTTTCACTCCGGCGATTTCCCTGAACTGGGGCTAACAGCAAGTCGCTGATGCAGTGTTGTTAGTGCTGGCAGATACTTCTCATCGAAGAGCTGAAATTATTATGACTCGTTGAATCAGTTTCTTCCTTCCTTGTTGCTGAAGATTTACTGCTCCTCTCTAGTAACGCTTTATTTTGTAGGTCCCACAGTTTCCTTTAAATTTATAGAATCCAAGAGAGGAGCTGATTTATAAATCAGATGAAGGTTCATGGGTGTCATTTGGTTTCTGATCAGAATCTGAATACGGAGAAACATGTAGTTTATAGACAGTTCAACATGTATGGGGGTTTGTATGGAAGTTTGTAACAATAAATGAATAATGAATGAACATTTACTTGAATTTAAATGAAGGAGCTCGTTCAACAAATGCTGTTGCTGTTATTCAGTCTGCTGAGAGCGCCCTGCCTGCTCTTTAAATAGAATACAACAGCATATATTCTGAAGTCATTATCTAATTTACAACATGCTGTGTCTAATTGCTGATGGGTCACGGCTTAAAACCTGCATTGTACAAAAAAAAGTTGGTTGCAGTACTGTTTCTCAAGGGCCACTGAACATATCTTGCACACCAACTCTGACACATGGCGTGTCACGTTAAATAATAAATCAGAGAATACCTGTTCATAGTGTACCATCGACCACCATTTCCACTTAAATCATCAAGCGCAGAGCCACGGCCAGGATAAGTCCTGAGGTCAAAGACTCTGAGTGCAGCCTCAACCCCTGTACACGTGTATTTTACCTCATTCTGTAAAGATACATTTTGTTTCAAAGCGCATACCTAAATAGATTCCACGATCTCCATACACATATAGTTTTGTCAAAACTAATTTTGATTTTAAAAAGTTTGTGTCATGTCTTTTTTTCATGCTGTCTTGGTAATTTGTCATTGTCGGTATCTTAATATGACACGAATTCTGTCTCAATTCTGTCATAATAAAGAAATCCCTGACACAATACAAAGTCACTGTTCTCAGTGGTAGCCATGTTTCTATCTGAGACACCTGCAGTATACAGTCACATTAATAAGAATAGCGATGAAGCTGTGAGAGACTGTAGAAGTTACCTGTTCATTCCAGGCTCAGTGTACTGAAGAGAGACGTCATTAAACAGGTTAAGTTGATTGACTGCCCGAGTTCATGAATGTATTTGTTTAAGTTCGATCAGTCTTTTGTCTGTGATGTGTTCAGTGTTCAGTGGACTGACAGTGTTTCACCTCGTCCTCAGGTGTTGTGTGTTCGGATCTGTATCTTCTACTCCACCATGTGTCTGTCCGGCTGGCCGCTCTCCTCGGAGGCGGCCAAACTCCGCTGTGGAACTGATCTCCTCAGTGACCTCATCTTTGTGTGTGGAGACCGTGGAATCTATTTGGGTAAGTCTATATTCACGCGGGTCAAACAAACAATGTGCTCTAAAGTATGATGCCTGGACGGCAACTTTAAAGTTTGGCACTGAAAGCAAAGCCTGGACTGAGAAAGTAAACATTGGCATTGAAAACATCATCATCATATCAACTTCATATTGTCATAACGTCAAAGGTCCCTCTTTTTTTTTATTTGAAGTTTTGATACCATAGGATGATATATGTGACTGTGTAGTTATGACATCATAACCTTACAGAGGATGGTGCATTTTTCTATGGATTGAGACATTTGATACTTTCACTGTTACACCAGGACACAGAAATCACTTCCTACAATATGGAACCTTTGGCATGTCTCTGCCATCACCGTACACCCACTGTGTCACAAGTTCACCTGTTACCACATAGAGTGTAACACTAGTTAGCTGACATGTATCAGCTGACCTCAGCAGACCTCTTCCAGACCAGCATAATCTCAGGAAAACATTTAACCTGAAACAGACTCAACAGACTCGCAGTTTGGAACCCATTGCTCTATGTTAGCTGTGTGGTCACGTCAGAAGCTTTGGAATGGACGGCGAATTCAGGGAGAGTGATGTTCTCTTCTTAGCATGCAGATGGAATCACTCTTCTTGAGAACCAGACGGTGGCTGGTTCAAATCCAGCTGAGTGTATGTCTGCAGTGAAAGTGCAAGTACCAAAAAAATAATGTGTAATGTTGATTTTTTTAACCAAATATGTTTCAATGCAGTGTGTCCTTGTTCAGTTCGGGTTTTGTTTCAATGCCAACATTTAAAGTCACTGTCCTGGCTCTATATTATGAGCACATTTGAACACAACACAATATTGGCACCGTGCACGATGACAAGATGAAATAAGGAACCGTCTTAAAAGTGCATGTGAAATTGCCTAAACTCAAATTGAATCAGTTTTTTGTTTAGTTTTTTTATCTTTGCCATACAAACTTCAAACCATCTTTTATCTGTCTGCTCTTTATCTTTGTGTGTGCACTCAGTCCACTGCATGCGCAACCTTGTTTTCTTTGAATTATGCAATATGATATGTAGTCATTATGACATCTTTTATCAGGCTCTGTTGCTAGCAGAGAAAATATGACTTGAAACAGGCTGGCGAGGGCCTGTCTGTGTGGAGTTTGGGCATTCTCTCTGTGCCTCTGTGCTCCTGCAGGTTAGCTTCAGTAGTAAACTCTATAATTGCGTGTAGGTGTGAACGAAAGCTCGAGCGATTGTTCGATTTATACGAATGGACGGAACAGATCAAAAAAATGCAGATTGATTTTTTTTTTTCAGATTTCATAACATATAAAGAGCTGATAGGACCAAATGCTATCAAGGTTATTCTACCCCTCTAACACACGAGCAGAGGTGCATAACGCAGATATGATCATGGTCATCGTGTCCACATGAAAACACTGCAGCAGCTCTGAGCAATTTATCAGCTCCACAACAACAAAACACATCCTGTTCATTTATTTACATTATGAGTAGTCACAACATAACTCTCAGCTCTCAGCAGTGAATGGACAAAATCATCTTTTAATGCAATATTACTTTTAATTCCACTCGTTTATCCAACAACGGTTCATCATTAGATACAAAGCTGACTGGTACAGCGTGTGTTGGATTGATGGGGATCAAGACTTCACAGTTGACCAGAAACTGTGAGGCACACTGCAGCAATTAATTCAAAACAAAGTTGATTATAATAATGAATATAATGTCTCAAAGTCCTTTCACATGATTACCTTTCCCCTGCTCCGACCAAGGCCACCTTCTCCATCTGCTATCAGAGCAGTGGCAATCCACCAAAATGGCACATACTCACCGGGACACCGTGCCTCAGTGTGCGATAGCCGTATTGTTAAAATACACCCGTTATCTGAGAGCAGCGCAGCTTTCACACTGAAAGCAAAGAAAGGTGCATGGAGGGAGAAAACAGCTGAGAGGGTGAACAAAAAAAAAGTTGAGAAGACACAACAAGTCTAATCTCAGAGTAAAATCAACAAACCACAGCCCTTATGTTTCTGATGACGTTCTGATGATTATACCCCATTTCATGCAGGTTCCACTTATTGATACTAAATATTTATTGCTTTAAATGCTCAGGCTCATGTTGAAACTGTTAAAATGACCATCTTACTTTGGTGTGCTGGCATGCTAATGTTTGCTAAATTCAAAGTTGAGCTGAGGCTGGCGGGAAACTCATGAGCTTCACAGGCATTTTGTCCAAAATCCAAAGTACAGGATACATTACGAATTTGGCTTGTTGATGGCACGAAATAAAACTTCAGAGGATCACCAAAGTTATTACACTTCTTCCTGAGTAACATGAAGGTCTGCAGTAAATTTCACGGCAGTCCATTCAACAGCAGCGCAAATATTTCACACAAAAACAAAATAGTTGTGTGAGAGGAAATGTTTTAGGATCTTCTTTTTTTTATATCAATTCAGTCCAATATTAGTCCAGACATTTCATTATATTGTCTAGATCAAAGTGAAGGATCAACAAAGGGATCAACCCTGTAATGCATACAGCATCCTGCTAGCACCTCAAATATGAAAAACCTATGGTATGTGTCAAATCTTCTTCATCATATTTAAATGACACTGTCTGACACTTATTTCCAGATGTAGATGTACATGTGTAGATGAAATTGTTTCTTCATATCAGTAGCTTCCAAAGTATAAGTCCTAACAATTTTTGGATCATCCTCTCCTGGCACTATAAAGAATAGATTTTCTAATGGTCCATGCCAATGTAATAATGTAATATTTAATGACTGGAATGTCAATGAATCTCATGTTTGCTATTACTCTCTCCACAGGTAAAGGTACGAGGTCTGGTTATGGTTCTCGGCCCAGAGGGAAGGGGATTGTGGACCAGTGCTGCCGGCCATCCGGCTGTGAACTTCAGCATCTGGAAAAATACTGTGCTAAACCAAAGAGCCAGCATCAAACCACAACTCACCCAACCACAACCGCAGAATCTTACACCACGACGCAGCCTAACACGGTACGAACTCTACTGCTTGAGCATCAAAGTTCTTTGGAATACTTGGACAAGATAGTCTTAACTCGAGGTTCACTTTTATCTTTCAGCTTCCAGGGCTGTCAAATGCATTTCACGGTTAATGTTAGCGGATGAGAGCAGAAGTATCAAGATTTGAAACAGGCCCATTGAAATCCAAGCCAAACCCAACAGGCATAAATTCAATTTCAAACAAAGGCACCCAATGACAGTCAGGATGGGACCCTGCCCAACTCGACTCAGTATAATTTGGCCCCATCCTTGAACCAAATCCAGGGTTACAATCTTTGATAAATTGATTATTAAATTAAAGTTGTCACATGGCAAGTGATGATAACAACTGAAGCAAACTGTTGAGATGAGAATGTTTTGTCAAGCTTCACTGCTGTCTGACATAAAATACTTTGTCCCGCCACAACCACAACCACAATAATCTGTTATATGTGTACCTATTAATGTATAGAATGCCCTACCACTAACAGGGCAGAATGATTTGCATGCATTCGGAGAGTCAGAGAGATTGGCTAGGTGATCAGTACATGGTCAAGGTTACCGGCTTCAGCCAAGCTACATGTCCTTGAATTAACTCCTTATTCTTGTCTTTATCTTGCAGACGCAGCAGTTCCAAGCAGTATTTCAGAAGAGACTTGTGGAGCACCTGGGAGCTCCCAACAGTCCAAAGAGGGAAAACTATAGAAAGAAAACACAGCCTTCAAATCGACGGAAAAACAAATCGTCAGGCAGGAGGAATAACTCAAAGAACGCAACTAGCACGACTCCACCGGCCTCCAGGAGTCCCCTTCAAACAACGAGGAGCTCTAAATCATGACCTTCAACCTTGTAAAAAGTTAAAATTCTCATAGTTACTAGATTGAATTTGGCAAGTTTCAAGGACTGTTAAAGAAAGACGGAATCGGAGGGAAAGTTGCCAGATGACATAACACACCCACTGGCAGAGGAAAACACTGAACATTGATGGACTTTTAAGTAATTTGTCCTATTATAAATGTCACTGTGTACAAGGTTTTCTGGAACCAGAACCTGGTAGTGCCGGTTTCACTCCAGATCTCTATTAGCACTGCAGCAACGTATCAACCAGAAGCTTCCAATAATCTGACCTGTAAATATCCAGCAAGGTTTTTAGTCACTCGGCTCCTCTTTGTATTTCTATTATATTTAAAGCAGTATTCATTATTTATTTATTTTTTCACATTCTAAGCTTATAGGGTTGTTCTGATAAACATGTTTGACTTATATACACTATATTTATCAGTTACATTTGGAGTGGTGTCTGTGCATTTATATGCATATATAGCTATATATATAGCTCCAATATTCATATTCATATTAACTTTATGTTTTTTTAGCTACTAAATGTTTAGCTCCACTATGTTCACCAGCTAGTTGCTAATTTTGTGCTGTGATAGTGTACAATGGGATTTTATATGTTATGATACATTCCTGCAGTGGGAAAATGAATGAATCAAATCTAGAGACACGTATATATTTTGTGGATGGGGGTGATTCTGTGCCCTGCACTAAAACGATCATATTTTTAATGATTTACGTCGTCTGTCTGAGGCACCTGCAAAGTGTAGTGTGGGATACTATACGCTGCATCTTTTCACCTGCGTTTTTGATACTTTTATAGCACTTGGCGAATTCCAGTGTATCTTTACCACATGTGTTGGTTACAGACATTAGCACAACAGAATGTGCTGCACCAGTTTGTGTACAGCTTGAGATTATCAAGTACGGTGTGTATGATGTGTTTTATGTAAAAGACATGCGTTCATTATTTATTTCACTATGACATATTGCTATAATAAATGTTGAAACACAAATTCTTTGTGATGTTTATGTTGTTAGAACTTGAGTTCATCATCACAATTTCTTTTCTTACATTTTTTTTTCACAGAGTTTTTCAGTGTGTAGTAGAACATTTAACACAACCTTTTATTTTGACATTGAGCCTTTGTGATTCATTTCATGAGGAGACTAATTTCACTTTGACATGAATCAAAATTATTATCTCGTTTCAAGACCTCTCCAAGACTTCCGAAGGTCGTCACAGCTGGCTGTGTAGAGCAGCCTGACAAACAAATGCTTACTAAGCATTAGTCTGTGTGGTAAAATGTGTTATTGTTGTAGAGAAAAGATCACTGTGCTCCAGAGGAAGTACTTGTCTTTATTTGTGACTACATGCAGTGTGGGAAGTCTTGGTAGAGCGTCAATTAAAAATGGTAGTATAAAGTAAATCCAACAGCTTTGTACTTTAAACACTTTTTTAAAAAAAATATGATTGACACCAAAATCACAGTTCAAGGTACATTACGCATCTGTTGTGTGAATATTCACTTTGAAAACGCCTGGCTATGGAAACCCTCAGATCAGTTCTTTATTCTGCATCACATAAACCTGTGTGTGCGTGCATGTGTGTGTGCGTACGTATGTGTTTGTGTGGAGAGACAAGTTATTTTGCTGGCACTGTACAGAGAGAGAGATTTGAATCCAGGTTGTAGGCAGAAGCAGACAATTCACACCTACGGGCAGTTTAGAGTTGCCAACTAACCTGCATGTCTTTGAGAGGAACGCACGCAGACAACATGCAAAATCCACACAGAAGCCGGCCAGTGGGTTTGAACCAGAACATTCTTGCTGTGAGGCGACAGCGCTAACCAATGCACCACCATGCCACACATAGTCCAGTTAGAGCTGTCTTTTATGTCCTGTGCTGTCATCATGTGACACTAAATCTCTATAATTGTTAAATCCGCAAGCACCGACCAGGCACTGCTAAAGACCCAACTGTCAGCTGGCAGCCTACATACTGTAGTAATTTGTGCTGTATATTCTGTATGTATAAAAACTTATACTGAACTTATTAACCCGATTTCTCAGTGGATGAAGTCATAAGTGACATAATAGGTGATTGTATGCTGGGTAACTCCTGTCTCTGTTCAAAGATATCGTTGATGACCTTTGACCTCTCTCCAGTCGTCACTGTGTCCCGACTTTGTATGATGTAGAAACTTACATACTGGACCATTTCTTCCTCACAGCAAAGTAGCCTGGCACATGAATGTCAGACCTGGACTCAATGAGAGAAATAATAGTTCAGACAGACTTTATTTAAATACTCCAACCTCTCAGACAGTGTCAAACAGGCTATAAAAGTTTGTCTATGAATTTTAGAAAAGAAGAAAAAAAAGGGAAGATAAGACTATTAATAAACAAAAACCCCTCCAAAAAGGGAGGGAAGAAATCACTAGTCAAAAGAGAAAATAAATCAACAGAAAAATCTCTAATCTATGAAAAAGGCTATGAACTATAAACACAAACCGCTCCAGAAGGGAGGAGAAAGAATAAGATACACGCACTCTTAACCCAGAGGCTCAGCTAGACTCTATGAAACTAAAACAACAAAAATCACTACAATGGGCGGGAATCAGGAAAGACACTAGGTGGTCTGGTGACACATGAGGAACGGCAAGTAAACCTGAAACAAGAGGAGAATTCATTTTCAAAATAAAACAGGAAGTAGTACGTTTTCAAAATAAAACAAGATAAAAACCCAGGACATGACAAAACCTCACCCAAACTAACTTAAAAGCTGTGGTTACACGGGAGGTAACATGTTGAAATAATTGGATGGGGGAACAAAGACGGGTTATCTAAACTAAACTAAGCTAAGCTAAACTGAGTTCAACTGAACTGAGCTTAGCTGAAATAAGATAAGCTAAGTGAATATTTACTATATATTTACGGCACATGCATTAGAGACTCTTTAAAATGGTTTAGGTCATTTCTGACCAGGCGGGACTTCTTTGTTTCATAGCTATGCTGATGACACACACCTTAGCCCATTTGATAATTTAGCATATTGCTTAGATAAAAAAGATGGCAAACAATTTTCCACAAATCAAATCAAATTTTATTTGTATAGCCCAAAGTCACAAAATACATTTGCTTCTGAGGGATTCAGATTCTGACCTCAGCTTTGAGGCTTATATCAGAAATGTAGCCAAAACATAATTTTATCATTTAAGGAAATTTATTGCTAAAGTCAGACATTTCCTTACTCAGGCTGACACATTCAAACTTTTATTACCTCGAGACACAATTACTATAACGTCCTTCTGTCTGGTCTTTGAAAAAGAACCCTGTACAGAAAACTGCGGCCCAAGTACTGACAAGGACCAGACAGAGGGCACATATAACTGAGTTCCCACGGGTGCTTGAATTCCTTGAAAATGCTTGAATTTCAATTCAGTGTTTTCAAGGTTGTGAAAACACTTGAATTTTTTGTGAAGTGCTTGAAAATGCTTGCAATTTTACAATTAGTTAAAAATCAAAACAGTCAATCTACCACCATATAAAATAATGCTAATTAGACCCATATTATTATGCCATACAGTGGCACCGCTGCGCTTCCCATGACCATCATGGCAAACACAACTAGTAGGCTACCTATTTAAAGGTGCTGGAAAAATGGAAAAACTGGTGCTTGAAGGTGCTTGAATTTGTTCATGAAAAAGGTGTGGGAACCCTGATATAACTCCCATTTTGAAATCCTTGTACTGGTTGTCAGTACATGGCACATTCATAACCCTTTGTCTTACTGTATGCATCTCTACTTCTATCTTTTTCCCAACTATGAATGCATGCCGCAGACCAGTCTGTTTGTACTCTCTGATTTTTTTCAGGGAGCATTCCTCTTTCCACATTCATCCTCAGATTAGTCAACTGTTGCCTCTCAAAACACTAACAGATAAACCTCAGCCTGAAAGTTCACTGATTTAGAGGATTGAGGCATCCGATGTGTGAGTCCTAGTTTTGCATCCAGTTCTTTTTTGGGAGGATACCTGAGTTCAGAGGTACTTTATATGTTGTTGTTTAATGTGAGAAGTTAACTCACATTATCAGCTGGAATGTAACATCACTGCCAGGCAGCTGGCTAAATCCTGCCCAGAGCTATGCCGGTGCAGAGCCGTCAGTCATGATAGGATATTGGTTGGATTGCAGGAGAACCGCCTTGGTGACACAGCTGTATCATCAAAGATCATTTCCAAATACCTGCTTTTTTTCCACATATATATAAAAAATGCCAGAGGCTGCCTTAGAGGGATTGTTCAGGTTTTTGTTCTAATGTGTGCCAGCTAGTGTCCAACCAGGTTCAGCAGAACCTTTTCACAGCTGCCTGCTGCTGGAGACGAAACAAAAACTAACCACCTGAAAGAGCTGACTTGGTGATCAATATTTCATCACGTCTGGAGACCGTCTACGTTACACACACCGCATCATTTTATCCATAAGGATATTTGAGTCTTCTTCACCTCTAAGTTAAGAAATGGCCTGGGTTTATCCTGTCGGCTATCATCGACGATCCAATGTTTCAGGACTTAAGTGTAACCGACGGATTCCTGGGCCAAGACTTCCTCTGCACATATTTCCCTTAATCTCTATAAACAGATATCTTAACTTCAGAATTGAAAGGTAAATCAAAAGCTTATCTAGTTTCCTAGATTGCATTTTGGTCAATGCATCCCATCTCTTGGACTGTAGTCAGCTCAAATGTGATTAGTCATTACTATTCAGACTACTCAGAACCAAAATCATGGTCCCTTGTCATTCTGCATTCACCTGTCCATATTTCCAGCACCAAGCTAATTTGTCCTCTGCCAGTCTCTTCACTGAACGAGTGTCCAAACTGATATTACTCCCCGTCTATCTCCCAGGAAGATGCCAAAAAAACTCAACCACCAAATGTCAAAGGGTTATGATACTGTAATTTATATAATACTGGAATAAACTGGCTCAGACTTGACAGGTTCTCTCAGACAGGAAGGTGTTTCTGGCCTTTTGACTCTACAACATAGTAACAGCTGTTCACAGTGGGCTTGATAAGGCAGGAGAGGAGAGCTCTGTCTTTTCAGCTGCTTGCGTCACGGTCAGATAAGTGATATTCACTCCCATCCCTTTCCCTCTCCACTAAGGCCCCGGTTCACGTTTGATTCTCATGGCCATGAGTGAGCTGTTGTTGTTAGACCAAAGGGTAAATGTTAGGACTGGTAACATTTTGCACACAATACATTTTGGACAAGCCTTAATAAATCTGGGGTTAAAGATTAATGCAACCTTGTTGCGTGGACTCATCGGTCAGAAACAGATTTACACTTTCGGCAGCGACATTTCTATCTGGTGCAATCAGCCGCACGCAGCGTTTTCTGTTTCACTTGTTTTCGCAGAGCCTTGTGTGCAAACACACCTTTTATGCAGACTTCAAGGTCTGTAGTGAATGACAATGCATCTGTATTCACTCTGTTATCACTGCACAATGACAATGAGTACACAATGAGCAAGTATACCACAATATAGTCAATACATACAGTACCTTGAAGAGTGGCCCAGTGCTCATTTTGTGCAGATGTCCTAGTAACATACCCAGTACACAGAGGATTATTTGTAAGTAAGTAAGTAAGTAGCATGTCAAATGTTGTCTTTCAGTGGCAATGCTGTATGCAGGACCTGTTATTTGAATCGACAGTAAACAGGTCCACCTGCATCTGACTACAAGAAGTTCACTGTTGCGTCCTATTTTTCTGTCAAGGATGATAAAGGGATGCTCCCTTTTTTCCTGTTACCATATCAGCAGGCTCGTCTCCACAGCTGCAAACACAGTGAAAAGCTTTTAGCGAACAGGCAGCACACAACTTGGAACGGTATCCCGTCGCTGAAAGCATCAGCGGCTGACAGCATCTGCCATTGCGCAGGAAGTGATAGAGCAGAGTATAAATGACTCCCTGAACTGAAGCTCGCTCCAGAATAAACTTCAACTATCGCCACGTTTCACTGGTTCACATGCTCTGCACTCACTGGCAAGAACACATTACAGGCACTGATTTAATTCGAATTTGTAATTTAATTATATGATTAAAAGGGGCGAGGAACAAAAACTACAATAAACAACCCAATCCAATCCAATGAATCAACGATAAAACTTCTAATGATGATAATAACCGTAATGAAACCAAGTACCGAAAAAGACATCTACATATCTGCGTGTTCTCTGCATAATCTAATCAAAGGTCTGTGCTGTTTTAGGCATTCTTATTGTCTCGATCCTGCCAGCACAAATCAGATCTCAACAGAGAGGTGAAGCAAACATGGTGCTAATCAGGCCAATTGAAGCAAAGAGAGAAACACCAGCGGTATGACTGGCTGTGATCCAATTAGTTGCGAGTCGGACCACCTCTGAATGTGGTCTGGTCGATTCCATTTTAACATGTGCTTTTCCAGATGAAGATAAGATGCAGATATACTGCAGGTTACGTGTTCATACCATACGACGTCTAAAGACGCAACTCAGGGTTTCATTGTCAATAACCCAACAACTACTGAATCTACTTATTGGTCAGAGATCCTGCTCGGTTTGGGGATGGAACAAACCATCTTGAAGAGGTCAACGGCCCCAAGGAAACCCTAACATCACCATTTCACTATGTGTGCTGAGTTGTTTTTTGTCAGGGATTTAGCCCCATTGAAGTGAAGGTCACCCCATGCATTGCTTTCGTTGTTGATCTACCTCCCTGTAATTCTCTGAGCCCAGTTTATGACAACACTTCACACTGATACAGTTCAACAATAGAAAGCCAGCCTGATCTTATTTCACAGTTTGTTCCCGACAGTGAGTTCATGTTTGATTCAGCTAGTGAGAGTGGCCTTAAATCACCAACCACCTGTTCAGCTTTGTTGCCCTTTCATTAAACCTGCAGCAATGTAAACCCAGGCCAGAGTCTGGCTGCCTGTGGTGGACCTTCAGTGTATATTCTCTGATATCAAGAGAGAACCATCTGTGCTGTAATAAACTGTTTCACAGTGATAATAATAATAATAATATTCATCCTCCAGGACTTCAGTGCTAAAACTTGCAAGGGTAGCGTTTTTATTTTATCCAACAATTGGCCTGTTTGAGACAAACAACGCCTCACCTGGAAAGTAGAAGGAGCCCACGGGGGGGTGAAAACTGCACTCACACCCTCATCAGCAACAACACCACAGTTAAACACAGTGGAAATATCATCAAGTGTTTGCGGATGCATTATTCTATTATGAGTATGACTGCCTGCCTTCACCCTCAGCTACAGATTTAGAGGAGTTATTGTTATTAATGCAAATGACTGAACTAAAACTATATTTCTACTAGAAAACAACATTTTAACACATTTCTGCACATTAAATATTCAAAAGCTTAAAAAAACGGACACAGGGCATATGTACACTGAATTTACACCTTTTTTAATATCTTGGTGACTCACCTTGAATCATTTGTGATGACAAATTAAGTCACAAATCATTCAGAGAACATGATGTCTGGCCATGTTCAGAAAAGAGTCATCCTCTGCACCTGACAGTACATTTGCTAATAACCACTTATTCATATTTGAAATTCTGCAGACCACAATACATTTTTCTCTACAAGGCCCTTAAACTGTGTCATGACCGGAAAGCTCTGTGTCTACAGGGGAAGAAAGTCATGAATGTGATATGATATATGATATGTCACACACTCATGGCTCTGGTGTCACCTATCTTTATGCTCCCGTCATGGGTGCAGCAAGTCATCCTGGCTACTGAATCACCACATTTGCGTCTGGCACGTTCCAGATGTGCTGCACATATTTTAATATCTCTAGACTAAAGCTAAATAAAAAAAAACATAGACTGGACCGATGGAATGAATAGAATGGAATGTATTGCATGTCTCGTGAGTGAAAGAAAAACTAAACAACAACAGAAAATGGACAACAGAGAAAACGGGAAAATGAATAATAATAATTGCTGTTTTAATATTAATGAAGTACACGGTGGCTGCTTGTAAAACAGTTCCTCCGATCCATCCAATAATATCTCTTGTTCAGGGGATGATTTAGATGTCTGGACTAACCTTAAAAGCATCTCGCATTCTGTAACGATCTCCCTGCCAGTAACGTTCTTTGAAGACAGATTTATGGACTGAATGAATCTACAGTGCGCTGAGAATGACAGGGGCAGGCAGCGCACTGATTCTGTAAAAAGGTAGATAACAGAGTGATATTTCACTTAGGATGAAGATTTGCAGAGGAAGACTTAGACTGCTCACTTAATCCTGGAACTTGGAAGTCATTCGGTCTTGGAGCGGCACTAAAGACAGTGAACGTTACATCCATAGCACTCCATGATGCTACGTCAGCTTGACATTCTAGCTTGTCTGTACAGGATTTTAGTGGTGATGTATGGTTTGACTGGGGAAGAGCTCAGAGATCCAATCAAGATTAAATATGTCATTTATTTGCTGTGAAAGGATTCAAGATGACCAGTGAATTTAAACACGAGGCACTGACAGCTGAAAGAAAGATATAGATAAAAGATTTTTATCCACAAGTCTAAGTAACATTTTGGCCTCTTCATTTGTCTTTGGCTTCTCCTGTGGGCCAAGTTTATTCCTCATATGGCGACCCCTGCTGTTACCTGTTTAGCAGTGCTGTGTAGCAGGTTGGTCATCACTCATTTTCTATACTTTGGTTTGCTCTGATCTTTTTTTCAAAAGCTTCTTTTGTTACAGAAGTGTTGCCAGCCGAAGCTGAAGTGTTTTGCCGAAGAGGTCACATTTTTCTTTGTAATCCTCAGATCACAAACAGGACATTCTGGCTGCCGGGACGGAAAAGAACACAAAAGTTTGAAGTTTGAAGAGGATGACTGCTGTGCTTTTGGTTTGGAGTGTGGCTGCAAACAGCAAAAGTAAAAAGGACGTTCTGTGTGCATTTAAGAATTAATGTTTAGTCCCATTCACAGGGTAGAGGTGATCAAAATGCATGTTCTCCCAAGGTTACTGCATTTATTCCAAACCAGTAAAGGTTACAGATATAGATTTTATAGAATGGGATGGATTCATCTTTCATTACATTGGGCAAGGAAAAAGACCACGGATAAGATATAGAACACTTCATCTTCCCAGAGTTAAAGGGGGACCAGCCCTGCCCCGTCTTAAGAGCTATTATCAGGCCGCACAACTAAAAACTATGTGGACCTTGTGTAATCCTGCGTACAGGGCGAGATGGAAAGACATTGAAGGCCACACATCCAATATTCCAATACAAGCTATAATGAATGATAAAAAACTGAGAAAACATCTTAATGAGGAGCTAAATCCATGGTTGGATCTATCTCTTAATATTTGGTTTAAGCTTATATCGAAGGATAGTCTGACAGCAGAGTAGGTTACTGCGTTGGATTGCACATAATTCAGATTTTACACCTAATACATCAGATGGGAGCTTTGGTAGATAGGGCGGGGGACCACGAATGTTTTGGGAGTTTTTTAAAAAGAAGACAATAAAAGTTTAAGATCTAAAAAGTCAGTTTGGCTTAAAAAAAATCAGGAATTGCACAGATATTTACAGATGTGGCATTATGGTCTAGTTTTGATGATGTAGAGTCAGGAATTATTAAAATATTTATTTTAGCATATGAATCAGATCCGGGCAAGAAAATAATCTCAAAATTGTATAAAGAAGTGGAGAAATTAAAAGGTTATAATATTATATATATAAAAGAGAAGTGGAAGAAGGAGGGAGGACAGATGTTATCAGAGGAGGAGGAGAATGAACAACGATGGAAGACAACATGTTCCCTCTCATGGAGAGAGTGTGGTTGGCAAAATATAGTCAGATTATTACACCAGCATAACAGGAATCTTGTGATACGAGATGTTGGAGACTATGTGGAGGAAATAGTGCAGAACATTTCCATATCTTCTGGGACTGCCCCTCTATCATACCTCTGAGCAAGAGATAAAGAAAAGCTTGGAGACATTTGTGTGTTTGTACTTCGGGAAAGGGGAACTAGAAAAATAAATATTTATTCATGACAATGTTAGTGGCAGGTAAAAAAAAAAGCCATCACCAGGATTGGGTTGAAGACTTTATGTGGTAAAAACAATGGATCTTATGGACCCCATTTGGTTCTGGCTACACATTTTAAATGTTTAATGTTTACCAGATTGTGTTCGGGATTTTCTTTCATCAGGAGTGAAAGGTCTTTACATGAGGGGAATGAAAATGTGGGTGGTAGGGAAAAATGTACTCATATGTAGTATACTGAATTTTGTGTTTAATTTTGAAGTTTAGTCTATTTACGTCTATGATCCCTGATGTGAAGTATTTGCATGATCTACATACATGAAAAACATATGTGTGAGATGTTGAATGTTAAAGAAAGGTGAAGGTGAATGGAGTCAATAAAACGTTTTTTTACAAACAAATAAAAATAAAAGTAGTTTTCAGACTTCCATCAGTTTCTCTGGTCCCTGCTTTGATGGTGCCTGTTGTCTCTCTCTTCTGCTGGTCTCTGACCAGGTTCTGCAGGTGCCTTCAGGTTGCATAACAAGAAATGATCTGCTTGAAATTGTGCAGATCTACTTGTGCATGAGCGCATTACAGAGGAAGAAACTGCAATAGATTTATGAATAACTGCCGCAACTTATTCTGACGATCAAGACAAAATTCTAAGTAGCTGCAGGAAAAAAAATCTACCAAGCTTTATTATCAAGTTATTCGTTGTCTCCTGATCTCCTTTTGTTGTGTTGCACTGTGTTAGAGTTAGAGTAAATATGACAATGAAACAAATGTACAGTAGATTGTGATAAGTGCTCGGGTACGCTGTTAAGATTAGTCAGGATGTAAACACGCAGATTACAGAGTGTGACCAGGAAAATATCGGGTATCGCTCTGTAAACATCCAGCAGTTCTTAGTCGTTTGACCTTTTTTTTATTTATCTGTTGCTTTGACAACGTTTACCAGATATCACCCTGTAAAATAAAATAGAAATCAAAGCTCAGTGCTCATGCAAAATCATATTTGGATCCTTAGTGTTTAAGAGTTTAAACCTGATGAATGAGATTTGAAATTGATGTACGGGGTTACCAGTCGATTCACAAAAATGTCTGAGCACTGCAGAGCTATCAGAGATCAGCAGACAAACAGACAGAAATAAAGAACAAAAAGGCCTGATATGAAGTTATATTCTAAGAAGAGTTTTAAAATGCATCTAAATCTAAATCTAATCTAAAGGTCTGTATTTAGTGGCATCTAGCAGTCAGGCTGTAGATTACAACCCCCTCGCGTCAGCCTTACCCTCCAAGTGTGCAGAAGAAACTACAGTGGCAACAAAACTGGACAAAAATGCAAAATGTTGTATCTCAAACCGGTGTTTAGTTTGTCTGTTCTTGGCTACTGTACAAACATGATCAGCTCAACATGGCAGACTCGCTCTGTCAATATTGTAAAAGTCTTATTCTAAGGTAACAGACACACAATTATTCTTATTTGAAGGTGATTATACATAAATGAAAACAGAGTTTTGAACATTCAGTTATATATATATATTTTGACCATATTCTGTAAATATAGCCCTATAAATATGACACACTGGACCTTACAGGAAATATACTCCATTCCACGTGACGTTACACTGTCAGGAGAATGTTTGTTATATGGAAGCTGAATGTGATGAAACTTTTAATAACATTACCTTTATTTAATCCTCTTTCAGTAACTCCAAACATCATTTTTAGGTCATACTGCTAATTTTCCCCTTGTGAAGAAAGTTCTGACTATTTGAACATGACTCATTATTAAACGATTCATTGTTATTAAATGACGAAAAACAAGAAACGTACATTATTTATTGTTTGTATTAATAATTATTCAATCACATGGCGTGTTAAAAACAATCAGTAGTGATGTAAAGTGATAACAGAGTGTGTGTTTGAGCGCAGCTCTGCTGATCTGGGATCTGATGTTTGAACATAAACAAACACTGTGTGATTTGTCTTTGACGTGTTTCTGGACTAGAGACATGATGAAACGCTGACATGTGGGACAAGGACTTTGTGATTAGTCCTCCCTCTAACATGTCCAGACTGCGCGGCTCTGAGTGACGTCCTCATCCAGTCTGACCATTATCACATTTGGATGAGTGGCAGGCGGGAACGCATCAGTCTGAGAGATATGCCACTGACATAATCACATTATTTGGATGTTTTATTCGGAGTTTATTTGAAAAGATATGAGTTTACTGTACTGTCATGTAAATAAAGAGCGTATGGTTTTATTGTCTGTATTTTGTCTCATGACAAACCCACATGTGATTGTTTGGACAATACAGGAGGGAAGTCAACCATGTCTAAATACCACTGAGGACAGACATTCACTAATAATGATGAAGAAAGACAAAGTGTGTATGTACATGTAGTGGTGTTTATGTGGGAGAGTGTGCATGTGTGCATGCATTGCACTGTATAACACAGATGTCTGGGTCTGTAATAAAAAGTCAAACATGTGAGCTTCTTTTCTAGTTAGTGGAAATCTAATTAGTTTGTAGTGTTGCTGTACTCAAGATCAGTCTTAAGACTGCTTCTCACCTCCTCTTTAAATTTTTACTCCATCTTGTCTCAGTCTCAGACAAACAAGATGATGACTGTCATCCCTCCCACTTCACATGTCTGTTGTCTATTAGCTAAACTTTCCAAAGAGTTCATCTGTAAAACAGCATCAAAAAAACAACAACACAACAGTCTGAAACATCCTGACACCTACTGAGACGCCTGGACTCGGTGGACTGGGCCAATAACTGATGACTATAGCAAATGTCTAAAACACTGTTAGTTTGCTCATATGTTTGGAAGTGCAACAAGAAATACACCAAAATATGAAACAATAATTAATTCACCTCAAATGTATCTAGTGCAAACACATTCTATAATATGTACACAACTTAAGGATATCATAAAACAGATTTATAACAGAAATAAACCTTAAATTCATTCAATTCACCTCAGCGCAGCTCCCTTAAAAAAGGCAAATGATAGTCTCAGTTCTGCAGGTTGTTCTACAGTGACAGACAATCATTTGGCCAAATGAGTCAGTGAATGATGTCATTAATGAGTAAAATCACATCAGGAGCTTAAAGGGTGTTGGTCAGCACAAGTGAAGCAATTCCATCAGATCATCGACCCCCAGCCACAGAGCACAGTGTCACCTGGTTCAGAAGAAGTTAAACACTGTTTCGTAGATTTTAGAAGAGTTTCTTCTTCTGCAGTGTGGCGGCCAGAATCTGACATCTGTGAAGGTATGACGTGATTATTCTCAATCATATATCCAAGCTGGATGATGCCCCATAAGCTCCTGGGAAATAAATTAAAACAAATATATGCATTGTGAAATTTGCACTTTGCTGAATTGAAATAATCAAAATAATATAAAACAAACAAAACAAACAAAACAACAACAACTTTACAGATCTAACAGTGATAGAAATGTGGATAACTGAGGACATACTACTACTACTAATAATAATAATGCATGTAACTGTTACTTCTCCACTCCTTCGGACACTTTTGACATTTGACAGTTTGATCAACAAAACACTCGAAGCTGTATTATCGTCCTGAAGGTCAGTCTGTATCTGTGAGCTAGAGAAATAAATAAATAGCTGATACCAGGCCGGCCATTATGTAACATGCTGTACATTAAAGATTATCAGTCCGATGTGACCTACTCCAGTTTGTGAGGCTTATCAGAAAGGACAAGATGAGTTAGTATCGTTGAGCCAATGAAGCTAACTGACACACGTACTGTTCAGACTGTGCAGATATAGATATGATGATATGAGTCCAAAGTCTAGAGTTCAGTCTACATGAGAGAGAGAGAGAGCTGTGCCACTTTTACAGTGTTTGATGTGAAACGACTTTTTCATTCCATAGTGGGAAAGTTTGAAGGCACAAATTGAACACACAGTAAATTTAGTGCTTTAGGTAAGTTGTTGAAACGTCATTAATCATGTTGAAACACACACAAAATTGATCTTCTGCATTTAACCCATCCAGGTTGGCACCTGTTGGAACACACACATTAAATTATTATAATTATAATATATAATTAATTAATTATATTGCACATTATTTAAAGTGATGTAGTGATGCATCCACAGTGATCTAAACTTGGCATCCACTGTGTCCTCAAGTGATAGTCCTATATAAGTTGAAGAAGTTTTCCCTCCCTTCAGCTGGTCTCATCATCAGGGGCCTGGACCCCCTCTGACACTGACTTTCATCGCTGCAGATCCTAAAAGTTACATTACTGCAAAGTCTACTGACTCATCTTCTTCATAACATATTTTTGGGCTAATACCTTTTCAAAAGTTATCTTGCATATTCAAATATTCTGCACACGACATGGTGAACACAAAACCTTACATTTATTTATTTGAATATCATATTTTACCTATATTTACAATATCTTGTTGTGCTTTCTACATGTTAGTAGGGGCGACAGTAGCTCAGTTCATAGGGACTTGGCTTGGAGGGTGGCCGGTTCAAGTCCCACATAGACCAAAAAAATATGGAAGGTGGACTTGTAGCTGGAGAGGTGCCAGTTCACCTCACTGCTGAGGTGCCCTTGAGCAAGGGACCGACCCCCTCCAACTGCTCACTGGGTGCTGGTCTGGCTGGCTGCCCATCACTCCACCATCTCTCTCCACATTTGCATGTCTATGCTGTTGTACTGCCTGTGTGTGTGTGTCCGGGTTAAAAATGCATGTAAATTAAAAAAAAAAGTGAAAAAAGAATTTCCCCATGAGGGATTAATAAAGTATATCTCCCTCTTCTTCTTCTTCTTCCTCAGACTCTGTATACAAAACTGTTGTTATAGTGATTTCATCTCCAGCAGTCCTTCATCAAAGGAAAGATCCGTCACCAGGATATGAACAAAGTGAAGAATCAGAATCAGGGGATGGTGCCAGATTAATCCACTAGGGGGCCTCAGTGTCCACCACTTATTGACAGCCTGTAAATAAGAGCAGTCATTTTAATAAAGGATTAGGAACTGTGGCAGCATAAAAATGGTTTACTTCTGATGAAGCATCATCACACTGAAGGCCTGTATGTGTCACTTTATGTTTACCTGAAAATGTTTTTTCTCCATTAACTTCTTACTATGAGTGACGTTCTCCTGCACAAATTCACACTCATGATTTCTGATGATTTAGCAACATCTGAACCAAAATCTGACAACAATTGTTGTGTTGATGGTCACAGTCAGTCAGATGGTTGAGAAAACGGATGCTGCACTGAAGAATGTGATTGGCAGCGGATCCTGCTCAATGATTTATAACAACTGAACTAAAACTTTCTGACCCTTCTCTAGTTCAACACAATCTGTTTTCATCCACCTACACAACATTGACAGCACTCCCAAACAAGATGTGGAGATCAGCAGGGAGGAGACCACTCCCATTTAGGATACACATTGTTGGAGATTGTAATGTGTTGTCTTCTTTTGTGGAATCTTTGATTAAACCACACCTACACAGAAATATTTAGAGGATTTAGTGGCATCTAGTTGTAGTTGTAGGGTGTAGTTGCCGATTGCAACCTGCTCACATCACTCTCTCTTTTCAAGTGTAAATGGTACTGTGGTAGATGCGAAATTGCAAAAAATTAGAACATATGCCAGTGTGTAGTTTGTCTGTTCTGGGGCTACTAGCGATTCGACATGGCGGATTCATAGGACTTGGTGGTACCTGCTCAAGGTAAAAAATTAGGACCTGACACTCACCAAATGCACGTAAAAATCATCCATCCATATATCCATCCATCCATCCATCCATCCATTCATCCATCCATCCATCCATCCATCCATCCATCCATCCATCCATCCATCCATCAATTTTTTCTGCTTATCACGGGACAGGTCACAGTGGCAGCAGGTTTAGCAGGGCGCTCCAGACTCTGTTCTCCCCAGCAACACATTCCAGCTCCCCCCGGAAGATCCTGAGGAGTTCCCAGGATAGATGGGCTATATAGTCCCTCCAGCTGGTTCTGGGTCTACCCCCAGGGTCTCCTTCCAGTTTGACGTACCCGGAACACCTCTGATCAGATCCCTAAACCACTACAGCTGACTCCTTTGGATGTGAAGGAGCAGCAGCTCTACTCCGAGCTTCCCCCGGATGTCATTTTCTGGGAGAGAACCATGGCCTCAGACTTGGATGTGCTGATCCCAGCTGCTTCACTCTTGGCTGCAAATTGCCATAGTGAGTGCTGAAGGCCATGATCAGATTAAGCCAACAGAGCCACATCATCTGCAAAAAGCAGAGATGCAATCCTGAAGTTCTCAAACCAGACACCCTCCTCACCTTGTGCCTTGAGATCTGATCCATGAATATCACGAACAGAATCGAGGACAAGGGGCAGACCTGATAGATTGCAACAATGGCCTCAGTACCCCATACTGCCTCAGTGCTCCCTACAGGAGCACTTGATGGTCATGGTTGTAAGCCTTTTTTTCAAATCCACACAGCACATGTAGACTGGATCGTCAAACTCCCATTACCCCCTAAGCACCCCTGCAACGGTAAAGATCTGGTCTGTTGTTCCATGACGGTAAAAATCTTTTGCTGTACATAGACTCACTGACTCATGCACACAGTTGGTGGCATGCAAACATATGTTAATAATTTTGTCTCAGTTCTTTGATGCAGATTCTTCGTGCAGATTATTTGGCACCTCTTTGTTTGTGGTAATGTGCAGCATATAAGACACCTCTCGCAGATGCAAAACAGCTGCTGATCTGCATGAGTTCCTGAGTTCTGTAAACAGAGCCACTGTTACCATAGCAATAGTTAGTAGTAATTATCTTTTGACACCTGTCTTATCCTCCCACCATCATCTACGTACATCATATCAACTACATGGTCTGAAAACTCTGCAGAAGAGACAGGAAGTTATTCAGAAATTTATTTATAGATTTCATAGAAAGTTTTCCCCACGTTTGAGTGGTAGTTTGAATTTCAAAATGAGATTGGCGACTATCCCGTCTGTAGAAACTTCTATTATATATAAATTGATTTAAAACAAACTGTCAAGCTGCATCAACAAACACACCTGTCAAACAAATTGCGTGGACCTTTCTCTGCTATTTTTCATAGGTGTATCAAAGTCAAGACCCCTGTAAGTGCGGGCTTTGAAGCCAAGATGACATACTAGCCATTCAATGGTGTCACATGATGAACACAGGCCCCAAAAAAAGTTTGTCCCATTTCCTTACATTGTGAAAGACGTGGCTGTAAATGTTAACTGACGGACTGTGTCAGCTCACAGCTCTTTCTCCAGAATTCTCGTCTGTACCAGGTTCCTTTGCTTCCTCTGTCTCAGCATCTACACTGTACTTAGCCGTTCATGTGTGCCAGCTGGCTAATCCTGCTTGTTTGTTTTTGGCAGAACTGCAATAAAGCAGGGTCAGTGTGACAAACACCCCTTGATTCAATCACCCCAAGAACTGTGATTGAATCAAGGAATAAGCATAATGTCCAAGCGCTACCATAGATAACGACTTATAGCAAACTGAGAAGTATTTCTTCACTGAAAGAAGAGCAAAGAACAACACTGAAGTCTTTTCTGGATGTACATGTGTTCACTCTTCTCCAGACCAGCTTTGTACAGAGTTTGATTTACCGATTGGTTTGGTTGATCGGATTAGTTGACAGACAAATCAGATCAGACCAATGATTGACAGATGGTTCAAGAAAACAGTTTCCAAGTTTTCCCAGTTGATTCTGTGTAATAAACCATCTGACATGTCAAGTTATTAAGTGAGTAAGTGAATGATGAAGTTAAACCGTTGGTCAGTTTAGTGTTGGAGAGTTTGTATACAGAATATTCTGTCTTGACTAAAGACTCTCATCCACTGAGCTCATTACCAAAAAAATGTTGTGTTTAAGCTCACAATGTCTTCACCCAACGTGTGCAGGGATATCTAGCAGAAGCCTAAAGTTTATGGTCGTCGCCATGTCGTATTTGATGTAGCACAAGAATGTTATAACAGAAACAAATGTCACGAGGAGAAAGTATGAACAATGCATTTTATATACCTGGCCTTGTCTCCCACTGTGTTTGGAAGGCCTCCACCATGCTACACTCATTTATACCTGAAAACAAAGTGTAAACACAACCCGAAAGCATTTGAACACATTCTAGCCAAAAGTTGAGACGTGTATGTGGATATATTCATCACTTTAAGTCACATGCATTATTTTTAGTACGCCACTGACTACAGTTTGTCACAGTTTGTTATGGGGCCTCTCCTGCACATATTATTGTCAATTAAGATGGAGGCTTCACTACAAGCGTCATATATTGTGATTATTTCAATCATCTCCAATCACTCTGCTACTGTCCTGATGTAGAATGTACATGTTGATATATTTGTGTTTATTTACTGCAAAAGTAATTCAGAAGTTAAACTTTAAAGGTTTATTATGTATTTACAGAACATGGCATGAATGGAATCTACTATTCATACCTATGTCTTCATTTGTGTATAATCACCTAACAATAAGAATCATTATGTTTTTGTTACTTTAAAACTTTTATATTGACAGATGCTACTGTCCTCTTGCACGGAGTCTGTCATGTTGAGTTGGTTGTTTCTACAGTAGCCCAGAATGGACAAACTAAACACTGACTCTAGACAGGGACTTTACACATGTGCACCGTGTTAACACTAATAAAGACATTTGAAATGATTCATTGGGCTTAACGTTTCATGGAGAGAAGTAATGATACAGTAACAGCGGAGGTTAAGGCCTACATTGTTGTCATTTACTGTCCACCAGGCCAAATGGGTCTCTTTACAGACGAGCTAGATTCCCTGCTGTCATCCATACCTGATACCTGGGCGACATGAACATCCACTTAGACAGTCCACACTCTGATAACGTTATGTCATTAATACATTCCTTAGAACAACCAGATGCTCCACAGTCCTCCTACTCACAAAGCTGGCAAATCCTTCACCCGAAGATGTGCCACAGATGGACAGGTGGTAACACCTCTCCACCTTTTTTATCCAGTTTAATATCACTTTAATTTAATAACCCTTTGCTCCTCCATCAATGGTTACGTTCCGCCGCAACCTCTGTAAGTTCTCCAACCAACTTCTCCTCTATTGTTACCTCTGCTCTACCACCATTGAGCACATTCTCCTCTCTGAAGGTTAATGATGCCACCGAGTCACTCTGCTCTACTCTGAACCTATGTCCGAACAAGCCGTGTCCTTTATCTACAAGCCTGCTCGACTCAACCCTTCGATCACTACACACCAAACTCAGAGCTGCCGGAAGAAAATGGCTCAAATCCAAACTAGCCGATGACCTCAAAGGCTACCAGACACATTTATCCTCTTTTTCAACCAGCGTCACTGCTGCAAAGACTGCTTTTTACAACACCAAAGTCAACAGTGTCACTGACACCCGGAAACTTTTCTCCACCTTCAAATCAGCTCACTCCCAACCCAACTCCCAACACTGTGACATGTACCAGTCCTACTACTTGTCTCTCTCCAGCCCAGCTGGGTGGCACCGAATCAACTGCTGCACTTTCGCAACCTAGCACAGTTGTTTGCACTTCTTTTTCTGCCTTTACACCCTCTCTGAGAGTGAGGTATCCAAACTGTTGACATGTAGCCATCCTACTACATGCTTGTTGGACCATATACCAACAAACCATAACACTGCTATGCACATGACACTCAGCTGTATCTGTCATTTCCTCCTGAGGACCCCTCAATCTCTGCACGGGTCTCCGATTGCATTTCAGACATCTCCATATGGATGAAGGCACATCTCCTCCAGCTGAACCTCTCAAAAACTGAACTGCTGGTCCTACTATCCACCACGACATCAACATCAAAATTGACTCCTTATGTCTTGCCCCCATCAGGGTGGTGAGAAACTTAGAGATTATGATTGATGACCAACTAACCATTTCCAGTCATGTCCAGTCAAATCTACATCTCAGATGTTGGTCTACAACCAACCCAAAAGGTCATTGAGCTTCACTGGCTACCTGCTGCAGACCGCATTAAATTCAAAGCGCTAATGCTCGCCTACAAAGTTGTCTCCGGTACTGCACCTACCTACCTGAACGTCCTTGTACAGGAATATGTTACCTCACGAGCGCTGCACTCTTCCAATGAAAGATTCCTGGCTCTCCTGTTTGTTCAAGGCAATCCAGACTCTTCTTGTCTGTTGTTCCCCGTTGTTGGAACGCACTACCACTTCCTACCAGAACAAGGGTGTTCCTCTCTACCTTTAAAAACCTCCTGAAGACCTCCAGTTCTTCAGAGAGGACCTCCTCTCCTAGCACCACCTACAACTAGACATCATAAAGCTACCACTTTAAGAACTGTCATAGCTGCACTAATGTTTCTTATCGCACTGCCCCATGATTGTTACCTTCTCTGTACGTCCTTTCGGATAAATGTGTCTGCTAAATGACTAAATGTAAATGTCAATGTGATGTCATTCACATCAAACTTGACTCTCAGGAATTATCAGCATTGCATGTGACTAAATGGAAATTATGATAAATGATGTGAAAAATGTTTCCGGTTGACAGTCAGACTTCTATCTGACATTAATTGTATCAATAATATAAGTAAATTGAAAAAATAACAGATGGTGAAAGAAAAACACCTTTCAATGACAACCCTTAACTACAGTTACAGTTAACACAGGTCAGCTGTGAACTTGGAAGCTCAGTCTGTCTGTACCACAGTATGAAACATCCAGTGACATTATGACAAATAAGATCAGTATAATCAGTCGCAGCATTCAACCAATAACTTATACCTAATACAGTCAGTGGGCTGGTAAAAGACTTCCCATCAGAGCTCATATGAGGAGCGAGACTTTGGACGCACCATAAATCCAACACACTGGTTCTTTAACACAAACTTTTTTAACACATTTCTTTCACATTACATTTTTTAAGAACTTGAGCAGAGTTTGAAACTGTTGCTGTTGCTGTCCCGTCAATCCCACTGAGACATTATTAGCTCACAAAAATAAACGTGACTTGACCTGGCAGACTCAAAATCATTGACTCAAAAGGAAGGCTATTTGACTGCAGACACACACACACACACACACACACACACACACACACACACACACACACACACACACACACACACACACACACACAGATTGTGAAGTGAATATATCCAGTTCCTTGTAGTGCACAGACCCTCTGGCTTCAGAGGCTGTGGAACAGGTTTCACTGCACAGCACACACACCCACATACGTCATTGTACTTTGGTGTAAACCAGCCTGAGACTGAAGTCCTTCAACCGCACACTTCGGCAGTGCACTTCCTTGTACATGTGCACTTGATGTCTCATTGTTACTATAAGCAGTCAGACACACTGCTTGCAAAACCAGCGGACGTTAAAACCTCTTGAAGCTCACACTCACTGATGAAGAAATCAAAGTTATGACAAAGCCATAACATCAGCACTGGATCCAGTGGACAAATACATTTATTGGATCTGCTAAGAAGCCAAGAAACATGGACAAGACATCACAGCAAGCAGAGCCGGTGAGTGCGTTCCTTCCATACACCATGCTCTGTGTTTTCACTTTATGGCTTCACAACTTAAACACACGCCACTGTGAAGAAGCTGCTGCTCATATCATTTCCATATCTGCAATAAATCATGTAGAAAGGTGAAATACTCTGTGCAACTCAGTGGGAAGTTAGGCAACCAGAACAAGGCGTTACACGGTGACATTAAAACATTTCACTCAAATTTCCTGTGAATATCACATGACATGGAGGAACAGAGAACTTTGATCTTAACAATTTCACTTTTACTTCCTGTGTGAGAATTACAAGTGCACACCATTTTGATGCTTATTTTAAGGCCATGGGGAAGCAGGGGAGGTGGGTGGGTGGGAGGGGGGGTGTGCGCAGTCTCCTCCATTCCACTGTTTACACCGTGCTGTCACTTTATCAGTGAAACACAAACACGGTGTTTGATGACTTTATTCCATCGGAGGAATTTAATGTTTCCACAGCTCTGTGGACTGCTCGGCGTTGTCACACACGTACTACTGATATCAGAGCAGGCGCAGACTGAAGAGCCAATCAAGTGTTAACACTTCTATACTGAGTAATAGCTAGTAGTTAGTGACGGCTGGCTCTCTGGCAATGATTAAGCGTATCTGAGTTTCAGCTCCACTGCATTATGCAATGACAGCTGTTGATACTTTGCATATTATTTTTAATTTAAAACACACGCAGCTTTTATGTAAACAGATCTAGTAGGAATATGTAAATCTATTTGAATGCAAATTCATGAATTTGAAATCAGATTTATATATATAATATATAATATATAATATATAATATTTCTAGTACTGCAACCTGCCGCATTTTGTTGTTTCAAGACACAGAGATTTATTTGTTGTTGATCAAATTTTTACAGATTACAGGGATAATAATTATTTAATATCTGGAACACTGTGAAAGAGGTGTTGTGTATAATAACCTGAAAATAAGATTCATTTTGTTTTGGTTATGTTAGAATGAGACTTTTATATTTATAGACGCTGCAGACCCTCTCCCACAGATTCCACCATAATTCTACAGTGGCTCAAAATGGATATGGTCTTAACACATTTGTAGTTTCTCCTTCATGCTAGAAATAAGTTGATATAAGATGATATGAGGGGGTTGCAATCTGCAGCTGTACGACTAGATGCTGCTAAACCCTACACTAAATCCTAGTACTTTTGGCTATTAATACTTAGGTACTTTAAATCAGGACTTTTACTTGTATCAGGGCACATTTACATTGCTGTAGTATCACCTGAATTAAAGGTGGGGTCATTCTTACTGGAGACAGATAGCTCATTCCTAGGACATCAAATGCAGATGTAAAAGGGCTTGAACACCACCTGTGGTGTTTTGTGGCGCCAAGCCAGGTTAGTTCCCATACATATTACATCCCGGGAACAAGATTTATCTATTAATTAATCTAACAAATTAGCACCTAGTCAAACAAAGACTGGCCAAGAATGGCCATGGATTAGCGGGCTTCTAGGCAAGAGGCAACCTCCTTGAAGTGAAGCCAACGTGGAGGTGACAAAAACTCAAATGGCTACAGAACAAGTCAGTCTCCATAAGTCCCCATGTTCAAATGTCCAATTTCATGTCCAGAAATACATGTTTACAGCCTGGTAAAAAAAAAAAAACAGTTTTGGTCTCTATAGATCATTTCCCTATTCATGACAACTGTACTGAGGGGGAATTTATATAGAACTCACCTGTTCAAATGATATTAAGCCTTAAAGTTATGCAGAATTAAGAGCGTGGACAGGATGTTGGTGCTCTCACATGCGGTTTGTCTCAGCAACCAGGCTTCATTCAGGCCACCTCAGCTCCACCTCTTTGCCCATTTTAAAACAGTCTGTTTCTGGCCTGGTTCAAGGTTCCTGTTACCATGGTGCTATCTAGCAAATCAGCCCACAATTCTACCACATTTTCTGAAGAGTGACAGTAAATGTGGGGAGAGAGAGATGGGGAATGACATGCAGGAAAGAGCCACAGGTCAGATTCAAACCCTGGGCTTCTGCAGCAAGGCCTGAGCCTTCGCACATGGGGCGGCTGCTCTGACAACTGAGCTAAACACCGCCCCAGTTTTCAACCATTCTAATCAAGGATGCATCAACGACAGAGGATGTTGCACAGTGACCTGTAGAATATGATATGGCCATTTCAATTTGCATTTTTTTTGCAAAATGCTCCGAACAGTTCAAGATTAAGTCCTAAAAGACAAAAGATAATATAGCAGCATTATAATACAATGCACTACTTTACTGAAGTTGAACAGATAAGCTAAAGAAACACTGCAATACTGTCACAATAAATGTGTGTATGTCTGTGTACAACCCACATTATGTACTGTGTACTTAGAGGTGTGGTCACTATAGCCTCCTGAAGCCATCTGCTCTTTGAAGTGAATGATAAGCCAGAGGGTGGACATGTGTGCACAGGTTTAAAAGCATCCCAACAGCCAACACCCTAAAATAACCTTTGTATCCTGGTGGTCTGTCATGCTTCTTCAGAGCAGGATTTGACTTCATTCAAAGCCGCTCTGTGTGGACATTGTATGAAATTATAGCACCTTGTGTTCCAGTGACATTGTCTATTTTGTTATTGTGTTAGCAGTGAGCATTGAGTCTGCACAGTGTCTTGTTATACTAACACAGAGAGGTCTAAACTGACTCAGTTCTACCTCCACACAACTCTCTGGCTTTCAAAAGTTCAAAAATTTGGAAAGTACCCGTTCAGAAAGTATCGGCTTTCAGAGTAAGATGAAGATGCTTTTTGATATAAATCTCACGTCTGCGAGAGCTAACCCGGCTCTGTCCAAAGTTCAGCACTGAAGCACCTGTATCATGTTTGTTTAATCGTTGCACAAACAATCCAAAACTGCCATTTTGTGGTTTTATGAGGAACTTTCTTCACAGCTGGCTGCAGCTTCTTGAAGTCTAGTCATCACGGTGAAGTTGTCAGGTTTGGTACGGTCGTCATCATCATCCCTGGACCGAGACCAAAACTAAAAACCTGAACTGAACCTGAAAATGATTTGACTTTCAGGGCTGAACACAAAGTACCGGGTGGATGAATAGACTGTCTTTATTGCAGCTTTCCAAATCCTTTAAAGTCGCTAGAGAGGCTGAGGTTAGGTCCTGTATGTTTGGTATGACGCGCTGATGTTCAGAGAAGCACAATGAGTACATTTCAAAGTATTTAATGAGATGAGATGATGAGGTTTACCGTACACAGTTGGCATGTATTACAACGGATTCAAACTAAACGAAAAGCGGTCAACAAAAAATTACGGCTACCTAACCTGCCTCTCTCCTCCCCTAGTGCAGGTGAGCCCTATGTCGATTATCTGCTGGCACCCATGTGACCCAAACCACACACATCACCGTGGCAACCAGACCAAAAAAAATCAAACCCAGAATACTGAAAACAAAACAATATATGGCTCCTACAGGATTTGTTATGGAATAGTTACTTAAAGTGTCATGTGTAAGATCTGTGTTAATCAGTGAGGTGTTGGTTGGCTTGGTGTATTTTTGACATCGCTATTCTTAATATCCGGTAAAGCCTAATGAAAGAAAAGAGAAAAGCTGTTTAGTAGTAAAAGATAATTCATAGCAAATGACGGCCATTACTGTCAGTGAATGTGTACATTCTTTATACTAATGGACACTGATGAGTGAGCTTTCAAACATCTGGCTCCATCAATCTGATTCTCTCTTTTTGTTCCATTTATAGATTATTATTTCTCTCTTTTATCTCCATATATGATGAGTCAGGAATGCGTTACCGCTTTGCACTGCACTCTTCCATGTCCAATGATGGTTTGACATTTGTCAGTTCACTGTGTTATCTTCTCTCTGTTGTAGAGCTCTTTCCTTAGCTACCCGGTTTGTTTTTTCATTTATTCAAAACAAACAAGAAACTTAAAACTCAACACTTCCTGTGTCAGAGGTTTTTTTTTCCCCCCTGAAAGATCAATGACTGACTAAGATAAAATGTCAAATGCTTTCAGAAATAAAATAAAAATCAGAAATTCCACTGATGGCAAAAGGAGCAAGCAAGTGTTTTAATACTCAAACTAACATTACAAATAGTTTATGCTCCAGTAACCTTGATGCATTCCACTTGTACACTGGTGGTTTATATTGCTGGGGAGTTTTCCCATAGGGCATTGTCATGTCCTGTCATTTTGGTTGGCTATAAATAGTGGCTGCTCTTCCCATGCAGAACCAATAATGCTCATATACGCTGCATGCAGTATGAGCATTCAAACAATGGTTACGAGCTCAGCTAACTATAAACTGCAGCAACCAACAAAAGCAACAACAATTGCTTAGCGGAATGCTAATGCAAACAAAAGCCTGTGTCGGTGACTTAGAGTTTCTGAAGGTCACAGCGGGGCAAACAAACCATTAGAGCCAGGACTAGACAGCGTGAGCCTGTACACCAAGGTTTAATAGGCTCAGACTAACACACTATTTACAGAAACTACCATAACACAGTTACATAATTGCACATTGCATACTATAAGAGTTTCAAGGTGCAATATGTAATGCTCGTAGCACCAGGGGAGTATTTACACCATGTAGAGCTGGATCTTTGTCCGACTGGGAAAATGACGTTTCGAGTCTGGGGCGGGGGTATCCAGCAGGGAATGCCGACGGGCAGTGTGTCTCAGGCCTCTGCGACCTCCTGGTGAAAATGGCCGGAGAGAAAGTTCTACTGCCTTAGACAAACAGTGTCGTCCTACTGACGGGGCGGTGTCAGATCAGAAAAAGCTTTTTTGTGTCTCTCTAAAAGACATTTACACATTTTGTTATTTGATTCGAAGGTGCATGCTCACATCGTCACACCAACGTCAGCAGCAAATTTCATGGAAACCCTAGATGAAAGGTCACAATAGTCAAATTCATTCAGAATCATCTTCTGAGTATTCATATCAACTCTTACTGATAGAGTCCGGCTGACAACTTTTTACCAATTTATGTGTATAATTAACTTCTTAATTTTTTAATATTTGATTTGAATGAATATTTATTTCTTTTTCTCCAGAGCTCAGCGCAGCGACTGTCTCCAAATACAAGGAGGGGTTTCAGGTTCTCATCTCTCCGTATCAAAAGTAAGAGATTGGATAATACACTACAGATTATGATGACATACATGTCCTAATATAATTAAAGCCTGCATCTATCTATATCTTACTATGTCAATATGAATTTTCCAGAAAGGCACAACAGCTGTGAGGAGGATGGATTTGGACGGCGAAGAGGGTTGCTGTCATTTTCATCTGTACGAGAGACACCAAGAAAGGGTTAAAAAAAATATGACTTTCACTCTCAGTCAGTCAGCTTATGACAATACAAACAATAACCACATGCACACAAATCCAGGTTTCAAGGTTCTTTTTCATTCTTAATTCTAGAGTCAGTCCCAGAAGATCCTGAGGGCGCCTCACAGCTGTTCAGCACTAGGGAGAAGAAGACAGGTATGTATGACGTAACACGAGCATGCTTTGCCATGTCCGTGTGGGCTAAACTCTTCCAGGCAGGGCACTGAAGTCATGCTTGCAATACGCAAACGGAAGTTTAGATACAGCGTGACAGTGTAAAAAGTGGGAGTAAAGACACAAATTAGCATCATGCTCTGTTGAAACACACACCAACGTCATTGGTCTATTTCAGTGGAAGTGAGTTTGGATCCTCTTTTCTTAGTTGCTTCCTCTATTATTGTTAATGAATACAAATCTTTTTTTTTTTGAATCTGGGAACCACTGAATGATTTGGTTAATGGTAGGGAAAGCTGGTGGTCTAAATATTTAAAAGTCAGCATTGAATTGATGTGAAGCCACAGTCTTTCCCTAACCAAGTGTCAGTAGCTTAAATTGAACCACTCGTGGAAGGAGGCAACTTCTTTGAGGTGAAATAAACCAGGCAGCCATTCCTCTAAATTAATTTAGTAGATATTTTGTAGAACATAGACCTGATTTCCAAAACACGGGGTTGTTTGTTTCTTAAAATAAATAGGCAAAATATTTTGAACACAGGTACGAACAGACACTGTGTGCGACAGTTTTTCTGTCATCCTGAATCTGAGCTAAATTTTCATTTTTGTCTTCTCTATAAAATCTTCACTAAATCTATTTCAGGCATGGTTGCCAACCAGGCATGAGATGAATAATGATAAATAAGACAAGAGAAATAAAGAATACAAAGCAAATGTGTATGTTGATGTGAAGGTAAAACTACTAGTGAAAAAGCAGAGCTAGTGTTTAGTTTGTCTGTTTTAGAAACATGGCAGACACCATGGAAGAGGATCTGTACATTTAAAAGACTGATTCTAAGGCAACAGTAATTATTTTCAGGTGATTAAATAGTAATGAAATCATAGTTCACTGATTCTTGAGAGTCGGGACAAAACACTTTCTGAACTTTTTTTTTTAATTTACACTATATTGATTAGAGTTAGATATTAATGTAGAGAAATATCAGTGCTGTTTAAACATGCAAAGGTGCAGACTGGAGTTACAAAACTTTTTTTTTAAAAATTCACACGTTTACCTTGATTTGTGTCAACTCTGTCAATAGTAACTAATTATATAATTATAATAGCCGAACAAGAATAGTGTTTAGTTACACTGAAATAGAATATAATATATAAACTAAAGGCTTAATTTCACACACAGATTTCTAAAAAAAAATACATTTTTAAAGATTATCTTTTATTTTGCCACTAAAGAAAACAATCCTTTACAATAAGATACAAGAGGATGCAGATCTGATGATCCTTTATTACTTAAACAACAAAAACTGAAGAAAGAATTACAAAAACATACATCTGACAGTGCTGATGAAGATCTAAAGGTGTTGACTCTTAAAGGTGCAGTGTGTGTTCCTACACCCAGATGTTGAAAACATCTACACACTTGTGTAGACAGACACTTGGCTTGTGCAGACAAAATCAATGTCCAGTGGAAGTAGTGGGAGAAAAGACACAGCCAGTACAACATTCCTAAGAGTATAACACAAGATGTTCAGGATTTCTTCCCTGTGACAACTGATATAGTTATGATACGTGATAAGAAGTAGCAGAGAATGATACTGACAGACTCAATGATCAACGATGATCAACTTCTACATTGATTTCCTCTACGAACCCCACTGAGCTTCTCTTCATTCTATTATGTCACAGTATCTAGCATCTGATTGGAAGATGTGTCTGTTTTGGACAAGTCTGCCACAGATAACACTGTACTGGAATGTATTACACTAATGACGGTGGAAAGGCAGTGTTTTGTACACAGTCCAAGTCAAAGAGACAGGATGCTGTCTGTGGCATTCTGGACACTTAGCCTATGGATCCTGTCTTAAAATATTGTTCATCTAAAATACCATAAAATGTCAAACATATGAGAGCATGTGTGGTATTTGTGCATTCACCACAGCCAGGAGAATGAAAAGGGATCCTCAGGGTTGATCATGCTATTGCCCAATTTAATGAGCTTTATGAAAAAATCTGACAGAGTTTTTTCCCCCTGACTCTCAAGAATCAGCAAGTTATGTTATCATTATTATTATTATTATTATTATTATTAATATTATATTCCAATTCTGCCATATTCTGTAAATAGAGACACCTAAATCTGACACACTGGACCCTTTAACACATATTTTTGATATCTCATAACATAACATAACAGACAGATCATTTCTCCCCTTGTGCAAAAATGCATTGCTATTTTTCTCGACCCGTACTAAAATAACAGTCTTATCAAGTCACCCAACATTTTGAAAGTGCATGACTCAGTGACTGTGGTTCCCCTGTAAGTCCAGACCACGTTTCTTCCTACTTCCTATGGCAGCTGTGTGTTAGTTGGGAAATATGCCATTATCTGTCTCATAACTGTTGTGATCAGGGTTTAAAAAAGTTCAGCTGCCAGATTGTTTCGTAGATGTGGGGTATTTCTGCTTCAGTAGTTTTCTATTTAGTGGATTAACAAGCAACATTGTCCAGTCCTCAAAGTGAAAGTGGAAGAAAAGTCCTCAAAGTTGCTCTCTGACATTAAGCAGATTCCCAGGAAGGTGAAAGCTTTTCCATCCTGCGCTTGCTCAAATAGTTTTGTTGTTGACAGCCTGTTGAGCTGGTTGAACTTTAGTTAACTATCAAGGTGCAGGTTGGTGTCAATGACATACTTTAACACATGTTGGTATAAGTGGTGTTTATGTTGACTGTGTGTGTGTGACAGTTCACACTTGTCGGATTTTTTTCGCACGTGCCTTGAACGCATCACGGGAGAGGACACCGTGGGCACGCGGCGGAGCTGTGTTCAGTCTGAGGCACGCGGAGCGGCTGTAAGCGCGAGCCAGGTTGCGTACTGTATGTGTGTGTGAGAGTGAGTGTGTGTGTGTGTGTGGGCATGGAGACGACGATAAAGTACGACTGCTGTGTCACTGAGTCTGCTGACAGGGAGAGCTGAGGACGCGACAGACAGTTTGTAGACTTTACGCAGAAATGAGCGAGGCGGTGACGAGGAGGAGAAAAAAGACCGGAGTGACCAACTTCAAGAGCAGATGGAGTAAGTAAAGCTCACTGTCACTCACCTGACGGATTAAAATTCACATTTAAAAGCCTGTGAAGAAACGAGCTATGCGTCACCTGTGGATATAAATTAAACGGTGTTTTATTTGTCGACGTACCTGTCTCCAACAGGTTGCTCCTACTTTATATCCGGGTATCAACTAGTCCGCCTCAATAAATCAATAAAAAAAAACACTTTCCACCTGTGTGTATATAGTTTAAATAAGATTATATAAATGGTGACATTTTAATATGCCCAATTAAATAATGGACTCGCTGTGAAGTACCTGCACAGCAACATAAAAATTGATTCATTAAGCAGTGTGAAAGTTGCGTTTGCGGTTTATTGGAATTTAAATGGATGTTGTGCACTTACATGTGTAACTTAGCAGCTATAGATGTTAGTCCATGGTGCATGTTGGGTTTCAGCTCCAGACATATTTTCTTTTTGTTGCAGTCTGTTTGGTGTTATCACCCTTTGAATACATCTGGCTGGTTAATAAGCCAAGAATGTGGCTGTTCATGCTCAGATCACAGCATCTTCAAGCAGATATATATTATAAGTTTTAGTTGAAATCTGTGTTTTGTTTTTTTTCTGAGTGGGAAAACAACATGGAACAGGATCCGGGCAGTTTTAGTTGAACCTTTTAGTGACTGCGCCATTCCTTCCCTCCTGGGATTGACAGCACGGTGTTGTAACTTGTTCAGGAGTCGCCTGAGGGCCACGAGCCTCTTGAACCGTGTTACTTGCACCAACATCGTCGCCGAGGAGCAGCAGCAGCACAAAGAGCAAGAGCATGTAGGCCCTGGAAAAACTTTGCCCTGATGTTGTCGTCGGGTGTGAATAAATGACACCACTCAATGCCGTGTGTTCTTCTGCTGCGAGCTGAATGAAAAGTTGCACGAGTGCAGGCGTTGGGTGGAGAAGCACTTTTGTTATTGATGCCGTACAAACAGCGTTGTCATGTCAGCAGAGGCTTTAGTAAAAGGTTCATATTGGGAACGTAGCCAGATTCAAACCTGGATGTCGTCCAGTTGTAGGATACATCCAGCTGAACTCTTTCTCCGCATTCGAACGTAACACGTAGGTCTGTGTGGATGAAACGTGTGAGACTGTTTGGCAGGAAACCAAACATTGCAGAGACAAAAACAAACCCACAAGATTGCAGATTGTGGTCAAGTGTTGCTAGTTTTGTCTTTAAGTGATTTGACTTGGGGTCAGAGCTCAAGTTTGTGTTGACGACCTTCAGTGTCTTCAGTGTCAAGACCTTTTCTCGCTTTGCACAATTGCAGTGTTGTAGTAGAGCTGTGCAATATGATGACAAATATCACGTGATTATGGAAAAATGTCTATTGTTTGTCATCTATTTAGTTGTGTGTGTGTGCTGGGTGTCATTTGGACAACAACAAACTTGACAAACCAGTTCAGAACATCATCACTCTGAACAGGAAGCAGCCGGGACAACGTGAGGAGCTTGTACCGAAAAGAAGAAGAACTGCTCCTGTTGGACCAGAACTACTAAAAGATGTTTACCTTGTTACGTTTAAAATAAGAATTTGCACAAAGTTTCAAGTAAAGGCAGTGAAATAATCACATTTCACAATCATTCATAATCATATTTATTCATTTTATAAAATGTGTCATTTGAAGTCGGAGGTTTCTTCACTGGGAACACTTTCTATAAGATATACAATGATACAAGAAAAAAACATAAATGAAAAACAAATGTAACGTAGTATTAATTGATTTCGAACACCGGGATTTTAAGGAAGGCATTATGGGAAATGTTGTCCTCCTGAGGTTTCCTTTTAATAGCCCAAGACTTGACTTCCTGTAAAGCCACCATGTGTCTTTTTAACACTTCAGATTAAAAACAAAAACCGATACGTGTGTTATTTAGAGAGCTTAGCAGCCCTGTCTGTTTCCTTATGTGGCCAGTCTATGTCTGTCACATGGTATCAGTCTAGTCATAAGTATTGGCAAGAAAAGGGAGTAAGTGTGTTTCTTAAATTCTGAGAGGATTCCATAAAAGTGGCATCACTTAGAAACCGTGTGACTCAGAGTATAATCCCAGTTGTACTCGAGTATTTGTTCCGATCACATTACTTCTGATTGAAAACTAGCAAGTCGACAACTTTGCTGACAGCCAAACATCAACCAGGTCACCAACAGCAGCAGCTAATATCACTGACTAGTCCAACAGCAGTCAGCCCAGCTCGACGTCTGTCTGTTTGAACTGTTCTTTACCTCCAAACAATGAACAAGTGATCCGTTTATTGAGAACTTTTTTTTGTTTGAATAATTACGACTTCCTTTTATTTTCGATCTGCTAACTTTTTCTTTCTTTCTTTCTTTCTTTCTTTCTTTCTTTCTTTCTTTCTTTCTTTCTTTCTTTCTTTCTTTCTTTCTTTCTCTTTCTTTCTTTCTTTCTGCTGTGACATTTTCAGAGTTATGATGTGTTGCCGTGTGACACATTCGTTTCATACACTTGACTTGATCAATGAGGTTGACGGTATTTTCCGGCAGAACGCTGTTTTTTTTCCTACATGTCCTGAATGCAGCACAAGAATGCCTGAAGTAAACAGATGATTCAGCTCAGAGACTGTTGCTGTTGCAAAACGTTTGTTTTTAGGCAACCGGGAGACATCAATGATGGATGCTGTAGTACATGCTAATTCACCAGTCCAAATAAATAGCACTGTTATTTACACCAGGCAGCTCTGGGTGGCTTATATGCTAAAATAAAAAACCCTCATGCTCAACAACATGCAGAGAAATTATGTGATTTATATTCAAACTTGGCACAGATATGATCAGAACCATGGCTTACTTATTCTGCGACAATTTGGTCCTGGAGCAGCTCCAGCATGTTTCGCATTGACTTTTGAGTTAGTGGTCAAGAGGTCTTGTTCTCTTGGTTGAATGCGGCCTGTATGAGGTCATTGTGTTCTTCAGGGATGTTTCAGGAAGCAGGATTACTGAAGAGTTCAGTAAATGCAGCCCGCATGCAGGAAAGACCTGCTTAATGAAGCAGGTTTGAATGAGTCTGACCTCCGTCGCCATGGAAATGTGACTTTCCAGACAAACGTGCCTCTGGTCAAACTGGTTTGCATGTTCAGCTTCACCTCGGACTCGACACACAGCGCTCTGTACAAGAAGTTTCCCCTCAGTCACAGGTTCTAACTTCACCTTCAAAACTCTTTGTCAAATTCAAAGTATCTGCACCACACCTGTCGCCAAACACACAGCAAACATTTACTTAAGTCTATTCAACTACTTTAATGAAAGCTAAACAGTAAATATGAGCCATGGCGACAGCCTGATAATGAAGCTGCTGCAGTGCTGTACAGTGTTCTCACATTTACTCTCATAAAGGTAAACTGAGTAAATGAAAGAAATAGAACAGAGACCTAGAAATGCTGAGAAGCTAAAACAGAAATTTCATTTCATCACTTTCACAAATGAAATCCAACTGATAGGAGCAAACACAAATGAATTTGTGCTATTGATTTACAATGAACGAAGCGGAGAGGGTTTTATTTCAACCTTGAAAAGTGTTGTTCAATGCCGCTGAACTGGCTGTGCACGGCAAATTAAGCTGCAGGGTGGAGAGAAAAAAAACTACCCACAAAAACACCAACCTGATTATTCTGGAGCGTTGGCACTCTGAAATGTTAAGAAGCGCCAATGTAAATAATAACAGAGGGAGGGGATTTTTCTTCTTCTGCTTTTTGTTTTTCATGTCAGGCGTTTTGTTGTTCTGTTCTTGTCATTGTTTAAGTTCATGTATGTGTATCTGTTTTTGAACAGCAATAAAAAGTGAATTACAAGAAGCGGCGACGTAGATAACCGTGTTTAGCAAATGTGGTTTCAAATGGAAAGAGGCAGTCTGACACCTATTTGTTTACCCTACTTTCCTCTGTGTTTTCTAGGTGAGCAGCCCAAAGGTCACCTGATCTCTGATGTCGCTGTGCAACACAGTACGTTGTTGTGACAAAGGCTATTTTAATTGTAAAGATAAAGTTTTTATAGAATTAAAGTTTTAAGTTCTAAGGTCTAGTCTGAGAAGATTCAGGGGACTGGTACTTGAATACATGCTGCCTGTGTGTTTGAAAGTCAATGGCTCTTTCCTTCAGTGTGGAGCAGCTGTTTAAATAGATTACAAAATATGCATTAGAACATATGAAAACATTGGTGCAGGGTCTAATCAGAGTACTACAGCGCTACTTGTGCGGATGTGTGTGGGGCCTTTAAACCAACGGGAAGGGGAAGCTAACATTGTTGTGTGAAGGTTTCAGTGCTGAGCAGCTGCTGGTTTTGTTTCTCCATCAGGCAGCCCAGCAGATGAAGATGATGGTGGACGACAAGGTGCCCTCAAGAGGTTCAGTGCGATGTGGTCTTCCTTCCGCAGAGGCAAAAGAGATAGTGAGTGTTCTTTACATGACCACATCAAAGAAAACTGATTTATTCAGTTACAAGCATTTCCTCTTTCTTGTTTACTGTCACCTTCACACCAGACTGTGGTGAAAAAAGGATGTTTGGGCAGGATATGATTGATTGTGTGTCTATTCCCATCAGCTGCATTTTTTTTTGTTGCTGTAACGGCACAGGAAGTACAGGTTAATTCAGTTCAACCAGTACTTCCGGGGGAGGGGAAGCAAGCGACATGAGAAAAATGCTGTTAATGCTGAGGTTAAAGGCCCAGGTACATGGAGGTGTTCTAACAGGAAGTCGGTTGTTGCAGTTTGGCCGGACAGAGGTTGAAGCAGCAGCAGCAGTAACACGCAGCTCAAGCTTCGTGCATGATGACCGCAGTTTGCATCAAAGATCGGACTCTAAGTCATAACAGACATGAACACATTCTCGTTTAGAAATCATAGAAAAAGATGCACCTCTTAACGTTTTCTTTAGTCTCAAAGTAATCCAGTTGTATGTACACCTGTGGTACATCATTATAAAGTGAGACAAAAATATGACCTTTTATGGATTTTCCCACAACTACGGCTCGGTTGTCTCACGGCGTCTTACTTTCTGGCTTATTTCAAACTGGCGTGCGGCTCATAAATGTGACTACAACTCTGCAGAGATTCAGCCTGAGTGCATGAGATGACAACCACACAGTGTCTCTCACAGCACTATTTTAAATGTAACACGTCGTGTGGTTTATCTGGTAACTCAATGAATGCTGTTTCACAAATTATCTGTGACCAGAGGTTAAAGAGGTGGAATTAGATAAGTCATTGAATATATGCCAAGACCAGTTAAACAGGAGTGAAGCAGTTAAAAATAAGAGTTAATTTAGTTCTGCAAAAGGTGGTAAAGGAATTTTGGATTTTTAATCAACTAATTAGAGGAAAGAAAGGCTTATTCATACATTCTTATTTCAAATATTTAACGGATGGTGTTTATTTAGTTCTAAAAGGTTTATTTTTTTTTACATATCAGTTACACATATCAGTTTTCCTCTTCAAACGACTTCTTTTGTTTAAAAACAGATTAAAACATTGAACGTAAACCGATCAAAGCAATTCTCACGTGTTGTGAAGCAGGAAACAGATGTGGGCAGACTTTTAACAGTTTGCCAAACAACATATCGGCCGACTTTAGATTAGTGTGGTTAGTGTGGTAGACTTTGCACGAGCAGACCTTAAACACACAGACACAAGGCTGCCAACCTGAGCACTGAGAGCTCCTTGCCAGGTTGCTTTTATTTTAGACAAAGAGGGAGGAATGCTGCAGAGAACACATGAGCAGGCTGGCAGAGCGAAGCTGGGCTGAATAATGGACCCTGAACACAGCAGAAAAGTGAGCAACATTGCAAACATTTGTCGCAGACACAAAATAAATCATTCTGTAAGTGGAATAACATCTTCAATCCAACGAGAGGATACATATGTTCAGCTGTCAGCATCAGAGGTGGCATGATCATCAGTTGTAATATGGAAAAATATAAATTGATCATATTAAAGTGTAAAGTCAGAGGCCTGTAGTGAGCAAAGGTCGAAGATATTGAATTACTATGATAAGAGCCATCACAGATCAGGGACTGATTGATGAGTCCTGTGAACTTTTCTGTCTGGATCACGGTGGTGATGACCCTACATGCTGAAGTCCAACATATTTCGTCTCTTGTTGTGTAGAAGCCAGAGACCCCGAGCCTACGGAGCCGCTGGATGCGGTGGTGCCAGACGACGCATCCAGGCAGCACCGCTACGCCAGCGGTCAGTACTTCTTTGAGTATCTGGTGGTGGTCAGCCTCAAGAAGGTCGGGAGCACCTACGAACCTCAGATCAGCTATCAGTTTCCAAAGGTCAGTTTGATGGTGGACTGCAAACATTGATCGGCCTCACAGAGTTTAGATTCCAGATGAAGCAAACACCGAGCTGTTGCTCTAATATATATTGACACAGTTGCAGAGGGTTTAAACTACAACAAACTAGATTCAATTTAAAGGGCTTAAAAATGTATGTGCAACACCACAGGTTCATGTTTCGTAACTAATATGGCATAATTCAAGTTGAGCAGAGGAGGAAGCTCTCAAATTTGAATACACACCTACAGGAAGTTACATTAAAAAAGGCTAACGCTCTACTATTCTGTAAGTAATACTATAAATGTGTAAGTGTGGAGGTTCTGACTGCATGTAGTGCTGTTTGTAGCACGAGTAATGAAAGGGAAGAAGACTGCATGCTGCCATAAACCTTACATCAACATCATTTAGTGTAAAATCTGACAAAGCCACTTGAACTGAAGTTTCTTGCAGACTATTTTGGGAACTTGAGTCTCTAAGAGGTGTGTGTGTGTTTGTTTACTGTCAGAGAGATGGCATGGCGAGATTTCAGAAGGAGGAGGAGGAGAAGACGCTAAAGGCCATCACTCTGTTTTGTTTCCCAGAGGGCATCAACTGGGCTCCTCTGACAGAATACCACAGGTACAGCTGCCGCTCCTTCCTTTAATCTGTGGTTCAGTTCATTGTACATCAGTGTACACACTTTGTTCTGAGTCTTTTTTGTTTGTTTCCAGTGAAACCTTCTCCTTTGTTCTGACTGAGATCGATGGCAGCAGAAGAAATGGATACTGCAGGAGGTTACTGGTCAGTGTGCAGACTGAAGGTGTGTCCTCATTCAGAGCTCATTTCCTAAACTTCATTTCAAATCTTTCTTTTTTTTAACCCTCAAATCTGCAGCCTGGAGGGAAAGGAGCTCGACCACCCGAAGCTTACTGTATCATCAGCTCACTGGCTTGTTTCGGCCTCTTCTCCAAGGTGAGGCAACTGAATATTTCATGTGACTTAAACTCAGCTGTACGTCTCTACAAACATGATGAATTCCAACAGATCAAACTGTCAAAACTCTGTATTTGTTTGTGTTTGTGGCCTTCAAATCCCAACTATTCCGTTCTCCAATGCACCTTCCTTTATCTATAAACGGTTCACCCATAATATATATGACAGTTTAATGCTTTACTAATAAAACATGGATTAAGGTAATAGCTCATCATTTAGCCTAGATAAATACATTAAATAACATGAGGGCTGGGTAGATCTCTAACTCTCTTGATCTCTTCTTTTTGCGATTTCTAGCGGTTGTTTGTGCAATCAGAGTTACTTCTGTAAAGATTCTGGGAAGTGAGACTGATGATAGAGGATCAAAGAGATGGGGAAGTGTTGGATTGCAAGGGTGTTACCGTAAAGTGTCTGTTCAGTGAGCAGTAACTTAAAGCCCTTTGAAGCATTTTATTGTGACTTTTATCGAATCTGGGTCAGAAAAAAATGGAACTGTGATGAGCATTTTTCACAATTTCCTGATGTTTTATAGGATTTATCAGTTTAAATATAGAGAGAATAATTGTTGCGAAGATACTGTACAAAGCATGTTGTGGTGACCTTGCATCTGTTGGCATACGATATGCTAGCTGTTAACAGATCTTTGGCCACACCTACCTCCACATGTACTTTAGTGGTGCGGCAGCGCTCAGCAGCTGGGAGCACACAGGTTTCTTTACAATCATTTAGCCGTGATGACACGACGATGTGGTGGTTCAAAAACAGGAACCTTATTTCCTGCAGCAGCAGCGGCAGACACAAAACACGACAGTCTAGAATTTTTCTTTTTTTAAAAATCAAAGATTATTGGAAAATTTGAAAATTGTGACTCATCTCTAATCCAGACTGAATGTCTTTTACTCGTGACTCATGATTTTTTCTTTCAGAGTGCCAAGTCAAGTGCTCACATTGCTCACTAACTCAATTCCCTCAGCCTCCAACAGCAATGTGTGTGCGAATGTGTAACCTAAATCTAATATATGTTGAATATGAATGTATCCTGTATTATCAAAAAGGAATTGTCCTGACATATCTGTTGTGTGTCAGAGCAGCTCTGACATTAGCAGAACAGAAAGTGTGTCAAGGGCGTGTCACCCGTTCATTATTAACGAGGGCAAACACCTGTACCAGGTGGATTTCTGCTTGTTTAGTGATGCGTGTCACTCGCAACGCTGCGAGGACACGACTGTACAACAACCTGAGGACGCAGAAGTCATGTCCGCTGTTATTTTTTGGTGATAAAATAAAGTGATAAATGAGTGATTTAGTATTTTCGCACTGGAGTTTTATTTCCAGCATAGCACAGACCGTCATTTTGGGAAATCAGATTACAGACAATCTAATTGTCCCAACAAGACACACTTTGAGTTACTCGGAGAGACTTCACGACTTCTGGTGACAAATAAAACAAGCTGAAGAATAATGGGCATAAACATCTCCATCAGCCATTGTGCAATTGTTGTAATTCTGTTTTCTCTTCCCCAAATAGTGTGTTTTGTTTTTGTTTGTTTTTTTAGTTTCCTAAAAAACATTTGATCATAATAATAATGTAGATTTCAAAGCACTAACATACTCTATTGTGTGTGTGTGTCTGTGTCTGTACAGATTTTTGATGAGGTGGAGAAGCGGCGGCAGATCTCTATGGCCATGATCTACCCATTCATGCAGAAGCTGAGGGAGGCTCCATTCCCAGCTCCGGGAAACACTGTGGAGATTAAGAGCTTCATTCCTGAGTCGGGCACTGAGGTTAGACTAAACCCTCCCAACCCCTCCTGCTAATGAGAGTCCACTTAAAGTTCGATCATATACATACTGTGTGTCTGATTGTTATAAAGACTATTCTGATTCACAGTATCTATTCTTGTGTTATCACCAAAATCACGACTTGAATCAAAGGTTGCATAATTATCCCAATATTATATATTTTCTTAATTTTGTTTGGCAATAAAGCCGGGCCTATCAGACTAGACCATCTCAACCATTTCCAGCCTGCCTACTTTGATTTTTTATTTTTTTACTAATTTATTGTACAATACTATTATAAGTGATGGACAGTACTCTGTATCTGGAGGTCTTTAAAATATCTTAAAAAGCATTGAATCCATCTTTCAAAAAATGTTTTAAAAAGTCTCTCCGCCTTCATGTTGGTTCCCAAATGTTTCTGAATGTGATCGCGGGCTGTCAGGAGACGTTACCACACCTCAAATGTGTATGTGGGATTGTTGTGACAGTGGATTGTGCTGCAGGAAGCCCTTCAATCCTTTTTTTTTTCTGTGGCGTTTCAGTCAGTGCTATCAGACCTGTAGCAAACACTGTCACTCCTGCTGATACAGAGACTCACAATGGACAAGTGCTGATTTGAGCTAAAACATAAATGAACGTCATATCATTGGTAATTATTGTTCTTTACTGTTGTGAAGTATTGAAATATAGCTCTTAGGCCAAATTGTCCTTTCTGTTTTTTGTCATACATTCAGACTTGGCCAATAGTTCTGTGTTATAAAGGTCTTAATTCAATTTAACCCAGATTATAACAAACCTTTTTAATTTCAGCTCAAAGAATTCTAGAAGAAGTTTGTTTTAGCAAAGTTTAGATCTATCGAGGATAGGTTTGTCTCAGAGATTCAGAAAGGAATGATGAGGCCAGGTGAAATTTATCTCCCTCTGCAATAATCTAGAGGATTTCCCAACATCCACCATTGAGCTGGGATTGCAGCCGAGCGTGTGACTACATCCAGTGACACAAACGGAAAACATTAGTGCACACAGGACGACCTCGGTATGCTCTTCAGAACTGATAAACATGAACACAGAGGCGGTTGTGTCATAATAATCTGTTTCTCTGAAAGAAAAGAAAAGGAGAAACAGACGGGCTGAAAATAAAACATGGCTCTCACACTCACAAACAGCATGAACACAGCGTAAGCCACTGGCTTAATATAGTGAGCTCCTCCAGGTGGGTGTGTTCATGTGTGATGTGTCTGAACCTGCCCAGCATGTCCAAACTTTACCACACTTCCCATCAGGCTGCTTACCGTGTTTCAACAGCTCACAGTCATCTCAAGTATTCAATGGCTATTGCTCATGCTCTAGATACCGTGACCACGTGCGAGGGATGAAGGAGAGACAGAGACATGGTGCTCAGACTGTGTAAAGACTCAGCCGCTTCTCTAAATGTGTACAATAATGTAAAGTAAAGAAATTAATCATGAAAAACACTAAAACCAACCAACGTCCCACCCCTTCTTTAGTGCTAAGTAATGCTTTATTATTCATTTTAAAGTCATTGACCCTGCAGTAGAGTGGTGACGTGCTGGTACCACTGTTGACAAATGTCTGACAGTGGTGACTCTCCATCAGATCATCAGGTTGACCCGGCCTCTGGATTCCTGGCTGGAACACGTGAACTTCGCCACGCTGTTTGGCTGCCTGACTGACGAAGAGGTGTTACTGGTGTTTGCTGCCGCCGTGCTGGAGAGACGGATCGTTTTCATCGCTGATGAACTGGGGTATGACACACTCACCTGTACACAGTCATCTACACAACCAGCAGAAAGCCAGCCCGGAGCTCAGGGATGTGTTTGTGTCGACTCCAGACAGCCTCCACGCTGATGAAAGCAGATTTAGCTCAACGTGTAGAGGCTGCTGGGAATCAGTACGACGACCTGAGCTCTGTGACGATGATGCTTTAAATGTGACTTAAATATATAATATTAATATTATTCATGTCATTTGTTAATAAATATGAGGCTAAAGCAGGGCTCCACAGTAATAGAGGAATTTAAAACTCTTTCTTCTAAGTGATATTTAAATATTGCTGTTACAACTGGAACTGAAACCAGACGGCGCCGTGTGTGTTGGTGCGTTAACTCGTGTGCACACAGAGAACCGTTTTTAAAACAATGGAGAAGCAAATTAAGTTATTTGACTGTCGGGTAGAAAGTGTAACCAACCTGTCACCATGACAAACAGACGTGAACCTCAATGAAAAATTCAAAGCAAACTTTCCTCGGGAGGAGATTTTAATATTCGTTAAATGGTGACTCCATTAGAAGTAAATGAGGCCACACCTGACCAGGTGAGCTACCAGAGAGCCCCAGGCTTTTATTTTGAAAGGCTTATATTAGAGACACTGCTTTGTTCTTCACTGCACATCTTTCATGTTTGAAGTTCGAAAAATGTTTGACATCAAAAGCATTCCAGCAAATCAAAGCACATCATCTGTCAGACTTTAAATGTGACATGGTTCAGTTTAATCGACAGTACCTCAACTAAGGCTGGACAGTTTGTTTATTATCAGCTCATCGTCATCTTTCTCGTCTCTCTACAGAACATTATCACAGGTCATCCATGCAGTCACGGCCCTGCTTTACCCCTTCACCTGGCAGCACACCTTCATCTCCATTGTTCCAGAGATCCTGATCGATGTAGTGATGGCACCGACGCCCTACCTGCTGGGAGTCCAGAAACGCCTCCTGGACCTGGTCACCGACCAGAGCGATGTGAGTTATCATGAAGAACACAAGAAAACGTCTTTTAAAAGTGAAAGAAAGAGTGTCCTCCTCCTCACTCTGCATTGTATTCTCTCTGTGACAGCTGCTGGTGGTCGACTTGTCTGAGAGCAAAGAGGAGACCTTCATCGTTTCAGTAAGTGCTGATCAATTACAGCTTTGAACGTCACGTGATAAAACTTTGTTGTTAAAACATTTGTGTGAATCTTCCTTTTCCAGATCGGTGATGAGAGCTCTATTCTGCCTCCGAAGCTCCAAACTGAAATACTGGAGGTGCTGAAGAACAGACCCAAATCACCATGTGAGTGACCTGCAGTGAGACTCAAACACAGGCGTGTCAGTCAGACACAGTCATCACACGCTCTCTGTCCTTTTCTTTCAGCGGTGGAGGAGCTTAACCGGGTGGTGTCAGAAGCCTTCCTGCATTTCTTTGTGAAAACAGTCGGCCATTACGCCTCGTACGTGAAACGCGGACGCGCTGGAGAGCAGGGCGTGTTTGAAAAGAGAAGTTTCTACAAGGCCATCGAGTCCAAGACCACTCGACACTTTGTCAAGAAGTTCATCCAGACGCAGATGTTTGACCTGTTCATCCAGGATGTGGAGCAGCAGCAGGCTGGACCGCAGCAAGGTGAGGACACACACACACACACACACACACGCAGTTCAAAAATTATGTTGTATGATGTAATAGAGATAGTGATGATCAACAGAGTGCATATAATGAAAAATACATTTTTGCAACAGTCCAGCAGTGTCAATATCTTTGTTGTGATCTTTTCTTGTGTTGTGTGAATGCACATCAGTGGCAGATCTATTAGTTACGGCAGGTTGCCTGTTTCATGACAGACGCAGTGGCCGTAATAACAGCACATAGAAGCAAATTCATCTTTAAATTAAATTTAATGCATTTCTAAAGTTAAATAAAGTTTATTTTTAATATAATAGAAAAAAGCATGGTCATGGCCCGCGATAGAATTGTCAGAAAAAAAATTGGCCCAAACTTATTTGCTGACCCCTGGTTTAGAGAATATTTCTTCTACATTTTTGTCCTTCTGCTCCTCGAGGTAGTCAAAGTCGAGTCTAAGATAGTTGAAAACATCAAAATTCTAAAAATGTTCTTCAACTCTTTGTACTATGGATCTTTCTGAATATGGCCCCAGATATTTAATATATAGTGTGTCTATATAGTATGTTCACTCTTTGTTTACTCCTTTGTTGTCATTCTAAATAAGGTCTGTTGTTTTGTTATTATTGTGTTTCACAGCATGTGATCACAGACCAGTCATAGAAATGAAATAAATTGAACAGTTAGTTTGCAGACTACAGCAACATTAATGTTTACGTGCGCTGTCGATGGACACTGTTGTCCCAGCATGCAGTGCACAAAGCAAATGGAGGCGCTGCTCCACAGCTGGAAAACATCTGACACTTGTTGTGAGGTGAAACCGGCGGTGACTTTCTCAAGCCTCACTTTGATTAACGCCTGATAAATTCCATTTCCTGTTGATATCAAACTACAGCAGCTCCATGCCGCTGTGACGGCAGAAACAGAAGAACTGATCAGTATCAGGCTTTAATGTGACAGGTTTATTGTTCTGACGATGTATTTTCTGTTATGCAAGAATCAGGATGACAGATCAGTTCAGTGGTTTGTAGTCTGCTCAGCATAGCTTCACCTCAGGCATGAGGGAGTGTGTGCAAATAGAGGGACAGATGGTATCTCTCTGCTAGACTCTATTCTACTCTGTTTTGCTTAACACAACACCAAAGAAAGGAACACATTTCCATCTGTAGGAGAACATCAGTGACTCTGTTAGCAAGTGTAAAACCCCCTTTACACTCTGTATCACTTGAATTGTTAATGTTGTTTAATGTAACTTGAGTTATCACGTGCAGAACCTTTCCATATGTTCTTGTCGTGACTTAACTTGAGCTCTTTCACAGTGCACTGATAGTGTCTCCTGTCCTTTGTCCTGCAGGAATATTCCACAAAAAGATCCTTGAATACCAAGAGAAGAAGAAAAGGGACAAGACAAAGAAACACTAGCTCTGAGCGCGAAAACAGGTGTATATAGAGGATTACATAGAAAAATATGTGAATGTTGCACTGTGTGTTTTTATTTTCCCTGATTTTAAATAATTCTATTCTAATGTGTGGATTACTGTACGGCTGTATGTTGCTGCTACTCTGTGAAACACTGGCACAATAAGAGACGTGTTCTCAGCCCGTGGCCACAGTCTGTTGGTGATGAGCAGGAAATTCATTTCAAATAAAGACTACTTTGTTTTTTAACTCCACGTACCCACAGTGATTTTTATTTAGCCGGGCCTCAGTGGCCTGGAGGCTTTTGTGTGTGTTGGTTTCTCTCTGTCTATAAATGTTGACCTTTCTTTGATGCGACTGACAAATAACTCAAACCTCATTTGTTTTTATGAACAAAAACGCAGAGCAGTTCTCTAAAACGATTGATAAGAACTGTGTCTTAGTTCTTGGAACTGGATTGCGAAAATGCAGATATGAGACAAGATATATGATGTGATATCAGATATGAGAGAGGGAAAATGTTGGCTGAGCCGACACTTTAAAGGCACAGGAGCTCACAGGTTTCCACTAATCAGATCAATGTTAGCTCATGGGACCAAAATCAGTGCTCTGAGAGAGAACGCTGCCAGGGAGGGCACTTCAGGTCGAGGCAGGAGACATGCCACTCATCATAAACTACTGCCACTTAATTATTGGATAGATGTGAGGAGACCGGTTTGGCAGAAATGATGAGAGGAAAAGTCACAAGAAACAGCCTTTGGGGGATCAATGGATTCAGTGTACATACCAGTAGGGATGGGATTGATAAGATTTTTCCGATTCCATTATCGATTCTGCTTAGCGATTCGATTCTTTATCGATTCTCACATGGTAGGCAGTGTGTTATTTACCTTCTGTAGTAACCGCAGAGGTGATCATAGCTTGGCTGCTGCCGCTGCTGCTGCTGGGTTGAGATTCATCTCCAGTCCGAAGCGTCAAAAACACGACATTCATTTAAAAATATTGCATGTTGTGTGCGCAAATGTTTCTGCATGTTCGTCGTTTTCCCTCCTGACACTGTTATCTCCACTTTGCAATGATTGCAAGTCACCCTGTCATCTGTTTTGTTTAAATGCAGCCAAACTTTTGAGTGATTGAACCGAGTGGGTGACATCGTTTACTACTGATTGCACTGCACGTGCCAAACTTGCTTAAGGTACGTGATGTAATTTGTCGTGCTTGCTGGAATCAATCGTGCGTAACTTCTTGCGGAAGTTACGTGACGTAATTCGTGCTTTCTGGAATCGTTAAGAATGGTTAGATAAACTGCCAAACGATTCCATGGAACTGAAACACACAGAACCGGTTCTCAACAAGAACCGGTTCTCGATTCCCATCCCTATATACCAGTCAGGTGTTAAAAGGGGTTCGAATGAGCTGAGCAGAATCAACCAAAGTGATCGAGCAAAATACTGATATGTAGTGACTGTATCAGCACTCTAAAGCAGTCAGGAGCAGCTATGGCTCAGGTGGTAGAGCGGGAGTGCAGCAGAGGACCTAAAAGCACTTGGTGCAGTGTGCCGGACAGTGAGGAGCAGAAGTAATCCTTAACCGGTCGCTCAAAGCAGTTCCTCACTACGGAGGTGTCAGAGGTGTGCGTCATTCAGGCAGGCTGTCAATCTGTGAATGTGTGTGTGAATGGGTGAGTGTGACGTAGTAAAGATGACAGATACAGCCAATAATCAACAGGACCAGCTTCATGAAGTTTAAAAAGATCACATTTATGTGGATCCCATATGACACAGGGTAAAATATTTCCAGGAATATTTATAGGAACACAGAAACATTTGAACCCACAGTAATATTCCAGTTTTGATTAGTTTAATCCTCAAACTTTCTTTAGAATGTATTTGTTAATGAATAAGATGTATACAAACGGGCCAGGGTGTTGGTGGTTAAAATGATTCTGAATGTCTGACACTTTATGGAAATGTTAAGGCAATGGAAACTGCAACTTTAAGAATGTTGCGTAAACTTCCTCTGAAAACATTGTAGGAACATTCCGAATGCTTGGCAACGTTTTATGAGCATTACTCATGAAAGCTCTTACGTCCACATTGATCATCCCACCACTTATTAGGAATTTCTGCTGGGGGTCAATAAAGGTTCATTTATTTTAGAGTAACTTTTCTGGAACCTAACTGCAATGTCATGATGACATGAATTATTTTATTCATAGTCATAGTATCCACCACCTCAAACTTATCATATCAGAGTCAGAATCAGAAGTACTTTATTAATTGCCGTAGGGAAATTGTTTATATCATATAGTCGGTTTTTCTTGATGGGGTTAACAATAACTCACTTATTGTCAGGATAAATATTATATCATTTTATTAACTATTTGGAGAAATGTTCCATTCAAAATAATATGTGATGTTTCTTATGCACAGTAGACTGACATATCTTCAAGATAACTCAGTTGGATTAATCCTCTCAACTATGATAATAATAATAACAATAAAATAATAAACCGGACAGTAGTGATGTGTCAGTCAAGAACGAGCCGGTTCAAAGAGCCGACTCTTTTTAGTGAAGGATAGGAGCTGGCTGTCCGCAAACCGTTCTTTTTCTTTTTTTTAAACTTTTCTCTTTAGGAAAAGTACAAGAGGAAATATGAGACAGGAGTGTGGTGCAAAGATATATTATTTTTACACTATACCAAAAATATTTTGGTTGTATTTGTCCAGATGTCAGTGGTGGGCATTAACTTTAAGATTCTCTAAGATGTTTTCAGTACTTGTACATATATATATATATATATATATATATATATATATATATATATATATATATATATATATATATATATATATATTGTCCTTCTTTAAAATTTCTATGATTAGGTTTTTATAGGTGTTCCTATCTGCTGTGCAGCAGAGTGGTTCTTCAAGCAAGTTAGTTCATTCATTGGGTGGTTTTAGGGAGTTACAATGGAACTGCAAATGCAATTGGCTAGAGCAAATTATTGAAATTCAAGTGACATGTGCATTCAAATACAAATCACAGATAAAAAAAACTGTGCTAAATTTGCCTGAATTACATAAGGTATAAGTGGTAAAATGAAGAGCCATTTGAGCCACCGACTCTTCTTGGTGAGCTGAGCCAAATGATCCGGCTCACTAAAAAGAGCCGGAATTCCCATCACTACTGCGCTGCAGTTACCGGAAACACACGGACTCAAAGAGTTTGGCCACTAGGTGTCATGGCGAGTTCAAATTGATGGTGACGCAACACTGAGCAAAGCAGAGGAAGAGACGGCAGACACCGCACCTTCGACCAAGGTAAGCGAACAAAGAGCAAGTCTGAAAAACACAGAGTAAAACAACTACAAGTCCGCGTGCTTGGGACGTCTTCTTTACTTGACCGTCTCGCGGAGTGCCTCGCGAGGCGCGCTCTGTCAAACGGCGGCACGTTTCAAAAACAAACGAGCTCGAGCTCTGTTAGCAGATAAGTGGCTAACGCAGAGCAGCTAACTTTCCCTTAGCTGCTCGCGCTGGGCAACTTGGAGAAGTCGTCAAGCTCCGTAAAACGGAAGTGGAGATGTTTCGGGTGGAAGTTGTCAAAATAAAAGTCAGGTCGACTAACAGATTGGCGAAACTGACAGTCTTATAAACGTGACACTTTTATTTTGAAGGAAGGACTCGGTACTTGTTCGTACGTAGCCTGCTGGTGTTGACGCAGTCAGGAACTTTAATAGCTAACTAATGTTAGCAGGTTGTTTATGAAGCTAAACGTTAACAGAAACTGCTAACCCAAAAAATCTGAACTAGAACTAAACTGAGCGTTACGTTAAAGTGTGTTAAGCGTTGAGTTAAAGCACTCCACTTAACAAACCCAAAAGTTTATGGCACGTAACCGAAACTAACAACTTTTGTAGCTTACGTGTTGTTGACAGTGGCCGGGTCAGTCTGTGCAACGAAACTCTGCTCGAGTTCCTACTGTCCGTGTTTGTTGTGTTATGGAGGACGTTTTGTTCGACGTTGTTGTTTTTAAATTCAGCACTAACTTGACTTAAGGCCACATCTCACACACACACACACACACACACACACACACACACACACACACACACACACACACACACACACACACACAGGCTCAGTTTGTGGTTCCCGTTCCACTTTTTTTTCTTTTTTTTTTTGCAAACCTCCTGAATCCCTGCAGCATGCATCTGACTTTATAATGAAAATAGCAAATTTGTGCCATTCACTGTCACTTTGAGCCTGCAGCTTTGGGCTCTTTACTGTCTCTTTGACAGTTAATGGATTAAAGCAAATGATAGCTGTAGTACTTTATATGCATGGTTCAACATTTTAATAGAAATGTGCAAATGTGTATTGCATCGCCCGGTTAAAGTGTCATATAACGTGTCATATACGATGTAACGTCATATCCCTGTGTTTAAATATTCATCACAGCAGTCGGCTCACAGTACATTTCTCCATAGCACAGGTGCGAAGTGAATGATCCTGAAGTCTCCAGGACTAAGTTACATGTGGAATCAGCACAGCATCCGTTAGCTTTCAGTGTAGGAGCGTGAGGTAAATTAAATCAAATAAAAAATGAACGTAACCCTCAGACACACAGACAGAAAAAATCCACGTCTTGTCATGAATCTGTCACTGAGCCATCATCTGCAGGAAAGCACACAACGATGCCAGCTGTTGTTGTGAGCGCACACAGCAGGTACCATGCAGCGATTCTACGCGTCTGCTTATTTTGGCCATTTCATCGTTTACTAATGAATGAAGTAGAGTTAGTGAGAATGAGTTGTTTCACTGCTCGCCCTGTAAACCTGAGCGTGAGCTCGCCTTGTCCATCTCACGGAGCGACTCGTGCTTGCACAAATCACATTTCTTCATCATTTCTTCATAACTGAACTTTCGCAATATTATCAACATCGCCGTGTGGCGCCAGCAGCTCTCCTTCCTCTTTTCCTGTGCTGGCAGTCGTCACTTTCATAGATCTAATGAACAGTATTGACTGACACCAGCAAAACAACAAGGTGTGTTTTAATAGAGCTGATGTTCTTCAGTCCGTCATCATCCCAAAACTCCTCAAACGGCTCGAGTCCATCGGCCTCTGGTCTGACCGCGCTCGCTCTGGATAATGTTTGATTCCACCAGTCGCCTCGGTGCTTTTCAGAAGCAGCTCTCTGCTCTGCTAAAAATAAGCAGCTGGTCTATTTTTGATGGCAGCCACGTCAAGCTGCAAAGAGAAGACTGACCGGGACAGGAAGTCAGACACGGGAACGACACAGAGCATCATCGGTCTGTTTTTCAAAATAAAACACCCTGTGTTGGCTCCCAATCAGGGGGAAAAAAGCTTCTTATCATACTTAATATTTCCTAATAGTCGCAGAAAACTTGATTAAAGTCAACAAGATCAGGCCGGCGGTGCTCCACTGAAATGCTTCCGGCATGAATCTGTGTTTGAACACGTCAGAGCTGTGTCCGTGAATCATTACTCCTGTTGTACAGTGTGATGGAACACACCTCACCAGCTGCATGGCCTGATGGGATATGTTGTACACTGGCTCTCTGCTCACTTCACCGACTCACTGTGTTTGCAGGTAAAGCATGGCAATGACCGGCCAGAGCTCATGCTCCTCCATGAGTAACCACACCAAGGAGCGGGTCACCATGGCCAAAGTGACCCTGGAGAATTTTTATAGTAACCTCATCGCCCAGCACGAGGAGCGAGAGATGAGGTAACGCTCAGCGAGACTATTCTAGTCTGTGGTTCATGGGTGTGTCTGTCAGAATTAAGCCGAGGCTAAGCCACTTCCTGTTGTACCAGTGTGTGTGTGTGTGTGCTCCTCACTGAGCCAGTTTTTTTTTTTTTAAATGCACATTTCAGTTACATGATGTTTGATATATTATTTGTATTGATATGTAGCTGATATCTGAGTGTTATTGATAATTTGATGGATCCTTGTTGATGTAGTTGATAGTAGGTCTACATGTGCACCTGATGCAGACATAATGTTCAGAAGTCTTGAGTGTTTTTCTTGCCAACATTGCTGATATGATGGGAAGTGCATCCACTCTGAAATAATGCTACTGTTGCTTCCAGGCAGCAGAAGCTGGAGAAAGTGATGGACCAGGAAGGCTTGGCTGATGAAGAGGTGAGTGATCTGCTGCAACACTGCTTCACGTTTACTTCCTCTGAGTGAACCATTAGCCTATGAGTGAAAATGTGCATCACACAGAACTCTGTTTTTAAAGTTGTGTGTCTGTGTGTGCAGAAACGTATGCGGCGCTCTCAGCATGCGAGGAAAGAGACGGAGTTCCTGCGTCTGAAGCGCACTCGACTCGGCCTGGAGGACTTCGAGTCCTTGAAGGTGATTGGCCGCGGAGCTTTCGGAGAGGTAAAAAAAACCTTTTCAACAATGACACGTTTAAGTATTCACACTTGAACGTGTCATTGTCATTGAGTTTTTTCCCAAACAAAGATGACAGTTCATCCTGATGACAAACACACTAAACTGAACGAATCTGCAAAGTGTCACAGGAGAGAACACACTCTGTGGTTTGTCCAGACAGCTCTAGAATAAGTAAGCAGGATGCTGTCGGTTAATAAGTATCCTGGTAGTTGCACTGTAATAATACACACGCTCAGTAATTAACTCACAGAAGTTAATGAGCTGAGGCGTTTCTGTCCCCTGCAGCTTTGAGCTCTGTGTTTTGTCAGATGTTCAACCAGAAGTGACGTTGTGTTTCCTGCAGGTTCGTCTGGTGCAAAAGAAAGACACCGGTCACGTCTACGCCATGAAGATCCTCCGCAAAGCCGACATGCTGGAGAAAGAACAGGTCAGATCGCAACACACACACACACACACACACACACACACACACACACACACACACACACACACGAATAATGCTGTTTCATTCAGAGGATGAACCCGCGTGTCTTTGTCTGTCTCTCAGGTCGGACATATCCGTGCAGAGCGGGACATTCTGGTAGAGGCAGACAGCCTGTGGGTGGTCAAAATGTTCTACAGCTTCCAGGACAAGATGAACCTCTACCTCATCATGGAGTTCCTGCCTGGAGGTGAGACGAACACAATACTGTGCAGACACCAGAACGCGTCACAAGCCAGCTGAGCTTTGCTTTAACAGACGTAGTTCAAAACAGGATATTCAGGGTTTTGATGAAAAAGAACAATCAGGCTGCCGTTCTCTCAGAGCAGAGTCTGTTTCTGTCCTCAGCACCATGAGTGACTGTCTCTGTGGTTTGTTGTGTTCTGTCACAGGAGACATGATGACCCTGCTGATGAAGAAGGACACTCTGACAGAAGAGGCCACTCAGTTCTACATAGCAGAGACAGTGCTGGCCATTGACTCCATCCACCAGCTGGGCTTCATTCACAGAGACATCAAACCAGACAACCTGCTGCTAGACTCCAGGGTGAGTCCATCATTCAGCCGTACATCAGGATCTCAGGTTTTCCTGTGCTCGCACACAGTTTGTGTGTGAAGCTGATTCATAGAGCAACAAGGAGAGAGGAATGGACTGAAATTCTTGATCTGAGTGTGAGCTCGTACAGTTTAAACATGACTTCAGTAGTTCTAACAGTGTTTTGTGTTTGCAGGGTCACGTCAAGCTGTCGGACTTTGGCCTGTGCACCGGGCTGAAGAGGGCTCACCGCACCGAGTTCTACAAGAACCTGAACCACAGCCTGCCCAGCGACCTCACCAAGCAAAGTCAGGAAACCCTGTTCATGTATCTCAACTGTAACATGAGTTCACGTTTCGTCACCTGTAACAATGTTTGCAGCTAAACATATTTTGGACTTTAATGGAGCGGCTTGTCTGTCGTGTCTCCACAGCTTTCCAGAACATGAACTCCAAGAGGAAAGCAGAGACCTGGAAGAGGAACAGAAGGCAGCTGGTAGGTCTGAACAGATGTGATTACACACTGATGCCATTTTGCTTTTGAGGCACAAGAGCTGGCTTTTCATCACAACCGGTGAAATGCTCCAATATTCTGAGATCGAACAATGTTTTCTTTGATCACATAGTTGTTGACTTGAATCCAGGTTTGGATTGTATTTTATTCAGAGCTGACTGTTTATATGACGTAACTGTTAAAAGTTTGGTTTCTTTTGTGGGTCAGTGGATCAGGAAAAAACTCTGAGCAGTGCAGGGCTGTGACGCAAATTCGGCATAGTGGCTACACAGGATGTACAGCCTGAAATCCTCATCAGAGGCCGCAGGCCCAAAAATGTGGAAGCATTTTCAGTGTAGTGAGATGTTTATAGGGATGAATTGGACGTCCTCCTTCATACAGCCATACACAGCTGTCTTCACATTTTTATTCAAACTCCCCCACATCAGAGCCGAACGTGGTCGCAGTTGTGCGAGCGGTTCGATCTGGGAGAAACCTCGCCCTGCGGAGCCCGAATGTCTCTATTTTAACCACTGCAGCTTTTCTAACCATTACAGCAGGGGCGCCCAAACTGTTCCACAAAGGGCTGGTGTGGCTGCAGGTTTTCTTTCCAACCAACCAAGAGCACACAGTTTGACCAATCAACTCTCTGAAGACTGAGATCAGAGATATGCTGCTGTTTGGTTGGAAGGAAAACCTGCAGCCACACCGGCCCTTTGTGGAACAGTTTGGGCACCGCTGCTGTACAGCTCTGAAAACACACACGACTGCATGCTTTGTAAATGATCTGATGCAAGGTCGAGGACGATAAGAGTCAGAGGAGCATGATTTTATGTCACAAACTCTAAAAACAGAAAAGTAGACCCACACATAAATCGAATGCTTGTTCATTGGAGATTAAAAATGGAACTGTGAAGCAACAGTAACTTTAAAAGCATCTGAGAGCTTGATATGATTGATCCACCAGAACCAAACACTCGTATATTCTGCTCATATTTGTTTAACATAGCTGATGTCTGTCCTCCTCAGGCTTTCTCCACAGTGGGAACTCCAGACTACATCGCTCCAGAAGTCTTCATGCAAAACGGATACAACAAGCTCTGTGATTGGTGGAGCCTGGGCGTCATTATGTACGAGATGCTGATAGGTAACGACGGAACACTGTCCAGCTGGTTTACCTTCAGATCCAGGTTGGACGCGGCCTAAATATGACGGCTGCTCTCTGTGTGCAGGTTACCCTCCGTTCTGCTCGGAGACGCCACAGGAGACGTACAGGAAAGTGATGAACTGGAGAGAGACGCTGACCTTTCCTCCTGAAGTGCCTATATCAGAGAAGGCCAAAGACCTCATCCTCAGGCAGGAACACACCTCCATTCGTTTTTCATCTAATATCTCCTGATATGTGAATGTGTTTGATAATCCGTTAACGTGTTGTGAGCAGGTTCTGCTGTGAGGAGGAGCACAGGATCGGAGCCGTGGGCGTGGAGGACATCAAGTCCAATCCTTTCTTTGAGGGGGTGGACTACGACCACATCAGGTGGGGACACATTCATGTTGAAGGACTGAAACCTGAAACGTTAGAGCTGAACTAACCATCGTGTTCACTGGTGTGTTCCTCAGAGAGCGGCCTGCTGCCATCCCCATAGAGATCAAAAGCATCGACGACACCTCACACTTCGACGAGTTCCCCGATTCAGACATCCTCACACCGACAGGTACGCTCCTGTTTCTGTGTGACACGTTGCAGATTTCGTCTTATCAGCCTGAAATGATTCAAACTCTCCTCCTCCTCCTCCTCCAGCCACCCCGGTGTCCAACCAGACCGAGGCCGACCTGAAGAACAAGGACTGGGTCTTCATCAACTACACCTACAAACGCTTCGAAGGCCTGACGGCTCGAGGAGCCATACCGTCCTACATGAAGTCGGGCAAGAGATGAACCCCTGCAGACAGGCTTTTTAACTGAGACCACCTAGGAAACCCGATCGAGTCGTCCAAACACCCCCGTCGCCTGCGGACCTCCAGCCCCGAGAGGAGAGCTCTGTTTGACTCTGTCACCCAAAGTGACGACGATCCTTGTCACACGGGACAAATAATAAACGGGGCTCAATTTCGTCCGTTGCTTTCCACCATAGGAACCCGCTGCCTTTATTTCTGCAGGTCTTTACTTTCTGACACTTTCTCTCAGTTTGGATTGTTTCTCTCCACTTGCCTTTTTTTTTGTCCACCAGTGAATGCAGCAGGATGTCTTCACTGCTCGCACACCAGCGTCACTTACATTCCCTCTATAAACCAGCATCAGTCTGTCAGACCTACCAAGGGCTCTTTTCCTTCCAGACCAGGACATCCACTCCATTCACTCTTTTTTTTAAATTTTTTCTTTCTTCCTGTTGACTCCTCCGCTAAAACATTCAGCATTAAGTCTCCACCTGAAGTGAATCAGGTGCTCTTCAGGGATTCTGTCCAAATGTTTCTTGTCGTTTTCCTACAAGAGCTCACTACGAGGCTTCTCCACAGTGCTGCTGGCTTCTTCTTTAAGATGACCTAACCAAAGACTGAGCTCCGTGATGTTTCCGCTTCATCTGTCACGATGCTTCTCGTTACATACGGCTGTACTTTCCAGATTTGCAAGATTTTGTTTGTTGAAGTGTGAATTTATGAGAGCGGTGCGTTTTCTTTTTCCTTTTCCTTTTTTTTGAGTCTTGTTACATTTTTTTTCCACAGTGACCCACTTGAAATACCTTTTTAAGCACCTTTTTTATATGATGCTTGATCTCCAGTGCAGTCAGGCCTCCAGCTCATAAGTTTGTGTTCAGACTGGAAAAGTTGCCTCGAGGCCACACGAGAGTGAAGGCATCACAACTGTAGTTACTATTCCCCCAGAAATGTCTGCATGTTACTGTTTGAATGCCATGAACTGTCATCAAGACACTTCTATACCAAATTTTGTACAAGGTTTTTATTCACACACACACACACACACATTAACAGCAGTGAGCTACCGTGCAGGGTCCTGGCCTGACCATCAGAGTCTGAGGTTGTGACCCTGTGATCAGATGACGAACATCCACAGTGAAGCTGAAGCAGCAGCTGTAATACTACACGGGGTGTGTATTCCTGCAGTGCAGACATGTACTCAAACACACCACAGCCTGCCAGTCAAATTCAACTCACTCTTCCAGTGTGTCACTGTTTCCGGATCCCTGGCGCTGCAGGGAGACAGTGTGAGTGAGACTCAGACAGCTTTGTGGGATCACATGATGGTTTCATCAGTCACATGATCCAGGACATGTAGATAAAAGTGTCCGTCTGGGTCGGAGTACATCTGGTTGAACTTGTTTCGTGTTTTCTCTATATTTGTGTGGCAGCGAGGCGCTGGATTCCTGGGAAGCTTTTATAACATTGCTTTAGACAGGTTGTCACCCTGAATGTGTGTGTGTGAGTGTGTGTGTATGTTTTTGTTCTTTACAGACACTCAACATCTTAGAGTTCCTCCACAGTGCAGCGGTTCCTGTGTGAACACCATCCAGTGTGGAGGAACTTTTTCCAAACTCCAAGCACAGGGCTAAACAGTTTCCAGTGAACACAATATCCAAAATGCTGTCATTTAAAATGAATGTAAATGTTTCAGAGTCACAGAGAAATTTTTTTTTTTTTTTTTTTGCCACAATAATTCCAAAATGCTGTTTGTGTGAATGTAGCCTGGACCATTCACGTTTGTTTGTTTTTTTTTAATCTTTGTCCTGAAACATGAGCTGCGACGACGGAAGCCCCCGGAGACAGGAAGGAAAGACAAAAAGTTACAAACGATACAAAATTAATTTAATTATGACTCAATGTTCTAACACTGAAATATTTTTCAGTTACATTTTGTCTTATGTGTCACCTCAGTAGGTAAAAATGAAAATTTGGACTCAAGTTTGTCTTCCTGAGTCAAACTGCATCAAACCAAGTTTTCATTTTAACAGTTTGGTTTTATAAAATACATTTAATTAAATTATTTATATTTTTAATCTCATAAATTTGACATTTTGCAGTTTGGCTTTATTCATTTTGTCCAGACAACTCAAAATTTGAAGTGAACATATTTTCATATTTAATCTCATCGTTCTAGCATTTGTCTTTTTTTCTTCTTGTCTGGGCAGAGTTGAGCTTCCGTACGTTGAGTTCAGTGTGCAGGCGTTTATGTGTGTATTATAAAGTTAGTGCATTCAGGTAGTGCGTAGATGAAGTAACACGTTTTAGAAAGCACGCAGCGGAGCTTCTTTTCTATGGCGGGGCTTCGATGCTTCTGCTCTGCATGCTTTTTACCAAACAGCAGACGAGTCAGCTTAAAGCAATAGAGAGCACATGGAATGACTTGTTGATAACGCCACTTTGTGTGTGTGAGAGTGTGTGTGTGTGTGTCTGCGCGTGAGAGAGAGAGAGGTCGAGTTGAGACTGGGTGAGGATGTGATCATGCATCAGTTAAAAACAACGCAGCGTTAGGCTGCTTAAACACCTGTATGTTTTCTACGTGTGAGGCTCAGATGTGTGTGTATGCTCTGCTCGGGTCATCGTGGGTCATGTGACCCGAGATGAGAAGTGAGGGGTTCTGGGAAGGTGGGTGTACATTATTTAAACCACTGTTCTCTTTGTAGTGCGTGGCTGTTGTATTGTTTTCTGCTATTTGACAATGAATTACTCTGCACTTACTGTGTCGTGTCCTCCTTCATACATCCCAAGTGTCTCAGTCATGGTTTAGGTGGTGTCAGTGCCTACAGAAGAAGTGCTCCCAGTTAGAAGAAGCAGGCATAAAGGCCCCGGCTAACCACTGAGCCACCGTGCCGCCCCACTTTAAAATAACAGAACCGTCTTTAAGATGGTAATATGAACAGGAACGGATCTCGATCTTAAGTCAGGTCACAATAATGAGCTGAGACGTGACTAAAAACTTCAGTTTATCATATTTTCTGAATATAATTTGATAATATATGGATAAATATCCATAAAATATGTCACTTAGTCATCAGGGGTTGTCAGTAATGATACAAAAGGGTCCTTCAAGAAAAAAGTGTGACAAACTTGTCTTAACATAAACAGTGATGAGTACCAAATTTATTCATAACTGATGGAGAATAAACGAGTGAAGCAATCACAACAGTTACATGAACAAAAACATGATAGCTGCGACTACAAGTCAAAATATAATTCACTCATCAGTCACCTTCAGAGACACTGTCCAACTTAACCAACAAAGGTTTTACACAGTTCTCTGGGGAGACAATTAAACATGATGGCATAAATAGATTTTAATATTAAGACACGTTTCCTCTACGCTGTATAGAATTTTACATTGTTGCCATGGGATTTTCCATGCATATATAGATTTATTTATTTAAAAAAATACTTTGTGAGTCTCTGCAGACTCGGACACAGACAATGTATCCGTGTCATGATGTTCACGCCTCATGCTGCTTCAAAAACAGGCTTCTTATGACAAACAACATTATTGGTTAATGGAGGCCGCTCACTGGTGTGGATGACGGGGTCAGTGCTGCTAATAATGGGCTGAGTGGAGGATTTGGTATCATGTAGTGGTGTACTCTTCATTTATGTCCTAATCTTATTTAAAGCAGCTCGTCCTGACGTGCAAGACTAACTCGCCCAAACATGGAGCAGCACTACGTGCACACACTGCTGCTAGACTTCAGGGATCTTATTTTAATATTAGTTTTGTGTTTATTAGAGCAGTTTTATGAATTGTGCTACGGTTCCACTTCACTTCCCATCACAGATAAACAAAAGTCAAACAGGAAGGGACCAAGCTGAACCTTACAAGAGATAAGTTTGCATCAGGAGGGGCGTCGCTTCATTTCTGTTTGAAACCAGATCTGTTTACAGAGTTTCTCCTCTCAGGACTTTAAGTAACATCGACAGCACATCAGCTGATTAATGCTACATGATGGTAAAGTGATGGTTACAAGACAAACTTGTTTGTCCAGAAGGGCTTTAACTGAACTCGATTTCTCCATGTTACACAGATTTATAGTGTTTAAAAGACCTTGTCCTCAGCAGTAAACCTGCTTCACTCTTTCATCAGCCCTGCAGACCTGGAATCAGCAGCTGGACACTTTGCATTTTACACAGATCACCTATTCTTAAAGTCTTTATCACACAATCTCAGAAATGTTTCGTGGTCCTGTAGTTTTCAGTGATCTGTGGCCGCTAAGTTGAAGTGTCACTTCAAACACAGTGTATTATTACATGCACATTTTAGCTCCACGACTACAAATCACCTGTGTGATTTTCTATGATTCCAGGGGGTCGTTAAGTTTTCGTAACAATGTGATGTGAGAGTGATAATAGGACGCATTCTATTCAATTTTATTTATATAGCACCAAATCTGACAGAAGTTATGTCATGACACTTTTCATATAGAGCAGGTCTAGACCACAATCTGACCCAATTGCAGACTTGATGTTCATTAAACTTAAAAGATCATCCGTGTTCTGGTTAGGTGTCATTAAGTCCAGGTGATCTGTAGTGAATGGTTGGTGAGAGCTTTAAAAAGGAGCAGTCTGTAGGATTTAGTGGTGCCAACCCCCTCGCCTCACCCTCTGCCTCCCAGCATGAAGGACAGACTACGGTGGCTGCAAAACAGGCATACGTAGATCCGGTGCTTAGTTTGTCCCTTCTGGGCTACTGTACTGTAAACATGGAGGAGCCACAGCATCTGTAGACATAAAAGTCTCATTCTAAAGTAACAAAAGCAGAACTGATTAAACACTAATGAAAACATTGTTATCAATATTATGTTCTGTAAACAAAGCCTCCTAAATCTGACACACCGGACCTTTAAGTACAACTACACACGGACACAGAACAATGACACTGTAGGAGTGTGTGTGTGTTATAAGCATCAGATGGAAATGATCAGCATGATTCTCTCTGTGACAGCAGCAGTTACTTAAGTACCCATGAGCCTCAGCAGCTGTTGCTATGGAGAAGAAACAATGAAATCAGAGCTGTAACGTATTCACGACATTTGGTCACTGCAGCACAGTTTGTGAGCTGATTCAAACTGCTGAAAGTATCCATCAGGTTCTGAAGAGACCCACCTCCGTCCTGACCCCTCTGATCAGAACCAAAAGTTCACTGGTGTTCCATGAACCGGGTCTCTACATGTGGGTGAAGGCAGCGGACACTGACAGGCAGGCGGGATGGAAAATGTTCAGGAGCAGGAGGAGGAAAACATCCCAGCACAGGCTGCTGCTGCTGCTGCTGAAGATGATGATGATGTCAGTCCTCGATGGAGGGCAGGGACGTCACAGGCACCCGGCGGAAAAAGAAGCTGGATCCTCTGAAGAGGTGACCCTGACAGAGACACAGAGCAGGTTTACACATGGTGATGTGTGATCGCACCAGAATTGGGATCAAGTGTAGAGTAAACACTGATGTGTGCTGAGTCACGCTGACGTCCTGTTAGTCATGCAAATGACGTGTCTGGACTCCGACTACAGACAAACAGCAGCTGTCTGGGAACAGAGTGACATCACCAGACTCAATTCTAGAACTGATGAGTGAGAAGAAACTTTGTAAACTTTGTGAAGATCATCATCGTCAATGCCATTTTTAAATACACAAACATTATTTTGTTTCTTTCATCACTGTGTGTTACTGCTGGCTGCTGTGTGTCTGCAACATCTACACTACAGTCACGAAAGAAGACAATATATCAACAATAATGTCAGAGCAGAGTGTGTGGAGTGAGGCTGACTGTACCTTGTGGCTCAGGTGATTCCAGCAGTGCAGCCACGACTTAAAGACTGGAGAGTGAGGAGGAAGACCTGCAGCCAGGCTGACAACACAAAGCACAGCCAGTCAGAGCGAAGCATCAGGACTGAAGACACGAACACATACAAAGCCCCAAAAAGGACATTTCTTTAATCATTTGGATTTCATTTATTCAACTGTGTGAAGAATATGTTCCGTAAATGTAATTTCTCCAACGGTCTAAATGTTGATTGAAAGCTCTCTGCATACTGGCAACAATCAGTGTGTACTTTTGTATTTTGTGAGCTGTTTTGTTAAATGTTACCAATGTACCTTTTAAAATATGAACAGATTTGAAATCATCCTGATGATACGCTAACCTCTAATCAGGTGAATGGTGTCTCTGTCATTCAAACATCTGTTTACAACTAAACTAGATCGAAAACTGGATGATATTTTATGTAGAAAATGTTTTCTGCTCCTAACCATCCGGCTGCTTCGCCTCAACTCTCTGTGATTTACAGAGTTTCCTGATGGACAGTGAAGTAAACTGCGGACAACTATAGCTGCTGTTAGCTCAGTTTGTTAGCCAGGATGGGAGTAAGCCGGTGTCGTGTCAGAACCAGAGCTAAAGCGAGTGGGCAACGTAACCGAGCTCAGCGGTCTCTGTGGACATAATGGCAGAGGAGAAGAGAGTGAAGAGGACACTGACTGGGGCAACTAAAAAGAGAAAAGGGCAGGAAGCTGCTGGACAAGAGTAAATGTGGGTGTTGGTGAGAGCTTGGTGACATAAAAGGCTGAAAGACAGACGCCGAGCTGGGCTGACTGCTGCTGGACTATTCAGTTATATTAGCTGGGTACAAGCTACCAGACTGAATGAACTAGCTACATATTCAATCAGTCACGTATCTGATCACTTAACTGTCCATGTGTATGAAAATGTTTGAAAGAAGGACTCACCCACAGTTGTTGACTGCCATGAGATCAGCCACCAGCATGAACGGATACGTAAGAACGCTCACTGCAATCTACAGAAACACACACACTCTGTTCATGTGCAGGAACGCTGCATGTGACAAACATTACAATGACCGTTTGAATGCTGAACTTACGCCCATCACAAACTTAGTGTAGCTCCTCACAGCTGAGGCCTGACTGAACTGCAACAGGAACACAGGGACAGAGGCAAGAAGTCAATCTTCCTGCAGCTGATGACTCGATAACATTTTATGCTTCATTATAATTAATTAATTCCCAGCTAGAAGTTTTTAACTGATTCAATCAGTGTGTGTGTGAAATGTTTACGTTATTCTATTATATTCTAGATCTGGTCTGAACTGGAAGTGAAACAAGAAAAATCTCAAATAATCTCTACGCAAATAATAAAGACTGGTCAGATAAAACAAACGCTCACGTGGTAACTTACTTACTATACATTTGAACAGCACTGATTCCACCAGCACAGAGTCATCTCATAGTAACGTATGCCCTGACATTATTCAGTTACCCTCAATGAAAGCAGACACCAGGAACAGAGGTCACGCTCTTTGAGGAGCAGGCAGATCGTTCTTATCATTCATGGGAACTTAGTGAGTGCAGATGGTCAGTGAATGAAAACAGTGTCCTGTCAGTGTTCCTGCTCCCATTTCTCATGCAAAGATGTGACACATGCTGTATTTATCACCGACACCGGGCCGCAGTCAGTGTCTAATGAGCTGTGCCTCTCTCCTCGCTGCATTCAAAGGACGATCGCACAGATAAGTTGTGATTGGTCGGCTCTGTGGAGGAAACTCTCCGCCTCTGAAGACCCGACAGAATTAATGAGCACAGTGTCCGTTTACTGCAACACAAACCAGTTGCAGATATGCAGTTTTGGTTCATGTTCATCAAAGTTGAGCATCAGTGGACTGTGAAATCACCGCACCTTTACTTTTCTTAGGTTACATGATCTCAGACTGCAGCAGAGTGAATCAGTGCTGTAGAAATGTACATTAAGACACTGAATTTATCACAAGGAAGTACAGATTTGTGTTCGTATAAAACAATGTTATTGTTAGACTGATGATGGACTTACACTTTCGTCTACAGCGTAGGTGTTGATAAAGTGAGCCAGGAGATTACAACACCACAGGAAGAGAACCTCTCCTACCACGTGAGGTATGAGACCACTGCAAAACACACAAAACACTGCTCAGACCGATGCAGGTCAAAGGAACATGTATGTCGCAGGAATGAAATTATTAAGTATGACTCACGAATAGAACCCAGCGACTCCTTCTTCCTTAAAAATCTTCACAATACAACTGAACATCCCACTGTATGAATGACACAAACAAAGTGAGAGACTGAAATTTAAACAATGTTACGTCAACGCACCAATCCTAGCAGCGTTGGTGCAGTCATTCAAACCAGACCAACTACCATGGACGGACTGATGAGTTCTGATAGGATTTTAAAAAGGATCCTTTTCATTTGTTTAAACAAAGATTGTCACTGTACAGTTGTCCCTCGCTATATCGCGGTTCACTTTTCGCGGACTCGCTGTTTCGCAGATTTTTTTCAGTGTAATTTTGCATGCTTTTTTTTTTTTTACAGCGTACTGTACAGTATGAACGCGCATTGTGTTCTGCGTCCTAAATTGGCTAAGGGAGAACCGCACATGTGTTCTGCGTCCTGTTTAAGGGAGTACTGTACAAAATGCGTGTAAAAAGGTGTATAAAAGTGTGTGGTTAGGGGTTTTACGGCCTTAAAACATGTATAATAATTGTAAAACTCACTTCGCGGATTTCGTTTATTGCGGGTTATTTTTAGAACGTATCCCCCGCGATAAACAAGGGACCACTGTACTTCAGTTTCCTGTGAGACTCTTTCTGTTGCTTCTATGACCATGAACATGTAGTTACAGTTAGAATTCACCGCTATTTTTTAGACTATTTACACAATTTTGTCTGTAAAAGTCATTCAGTGTATGTTCATAACTGTTGTTACCTTTCTATTTGGCAGTTTTCATTCAAAGCGCCGACAGGAAAGGTTGTGAACACGTTCTTCGACAACTAGGTTAGGTTTCTTTATTTGTCTCCACCAGGGAGAAATTTGTTTTAGAGATAGGGAAGGTTACAGCACCATAAAACACATATCAGCATACCACAAACGGTACAGACGTAGCAGCCTATGATATACACATACCAGCATGACATGAAATAAAAAGATAAGAAGATGGATATTCACAATACATATGCCAGTAATATTTATCCTGCTATAAGCTCAGTCATAGATCCCCTAGAAATGATCACACTCACAGCCACCCATCCATTTCCACACCAACACACATACACTAACTTTATAACCTTTATAAAAAAGTTAAGAATCCGTCCAAAAACAACTGCGTTCATTTCTGGTCATTAATTAGCTCAGTAGATAAAGGAATAAAAGAGTACTTAAAGCGATTGTGCTTGCACAGGGGAAGCCTGTATCTCTTCCCGGACTTAAAAAGGACATATTCCCCATTCAGCTTTTGCATGTCTGATAGTTGCCTGCTCAAAAAGATCCGGTGGGTTAACTACTTAGAAGTTACACATGAACCTGTGTCACTGATTCACTGGTCGCTCACTTCTGAGCTGTGTTAATGCCAACTAAAAGTCTCCTACATTCAAAGTGTTGATCATTAAACATAGGGTGGTATTCAATGGATTACCTCTGTGGAGGTCACTGAAATCTGAGGGATGACGCAGTTTCAGAACATTAACCTGGGTTGTCATGACTATTCAATGGTAAAAATAAGTTGTCAAAGGAAATATCGTGTCATATCTGCAGCAACATGCTGAGACTTACCTGTACGTGACCTCTCTGCCAACAAACTGGGCCATACACCGCACTGACATGACTGCCAAAGGAAAACAAAACAGGTGAACCTCCTGGATGTCATGATGCTGCATTCAGCCAGGAGACTGACAACATGACACACACTGTCCACAGCACACATGGATGGATGGATGGATGGATGGATGGATGGATGGATGGATGGATGGATGGATGGTCGGTCTGATCGTTTAAGGATTAAACATGATAAGGAATGTTAATGAACTGAATATCTTTGGGATTTAGTTAGCCGGACACAACAAGACGTGAAGACATCACGGTGAAGAACTGTGTTTTCACTGACTAAAGGATTCATTGAAAAAACACATTTCTGGTTGGGGCGTTGCTTTGAATATAACCACGTAATCAAAAGACACTTTTTATGGTGAAATAAAAGTCTGACAGCCTTTATGAGGACATACCATGAAAAGGATGAGTGGCTACTCTGGACAGACACTGGATGATCATCTCATGTGAGGTCTGGAGAGAGGAAGTCAAGCAATAAAGAGGAGTGTACAGTAAAGCATCAGACAGAAAAGTCTTGAGCAGGACGCATTAGGAAAGCAGTGCTGATACGACACCTGCGTTCAGTACTGATTATTCATTTCATTTAACAAGAAAATAATACTTTTAAACAAGCACAAGTACATACTATGTGCCCCTGCCTTGAACCTTGAGCATGTAGACATTAAGTACAATGAGACATCTGAATTACAGAACTACAGTTGAGTAGATGAGTCATGCATTCCTGTTACTCAGGAGTCACTCTCACCTCTTGGAACACTTTCCTGAGTGAAGTCTGCATCCCGTCTCTCTTGAACAGAAACTCCACCTGCTGAATAGAAAAACTTAAATTCCTTTAACAGCCCTCCACACAAACCTCCACCTTCAAAACAAACACGGATATTGTTTTCGGATAATCATACACTCACACCAGAGCCTCTTTCAAGATCCACTTGTATAAAATTATTCCTTGGGTAGCAACATGTGGTTTATCTAGATCGATTGTTTGGATTTAGAACCTGGTTTAGGAAATACAGGACACCTCTAGGAGAGTGTGGGCACCGTGTTCACGTAAGAGTGAAGTGAAGAACTGAAAAAGTGATTTTCTGCGACAGTTAAATCGGTTAAACGTGTTGCCATCTTCATCTTGTGCCGATAATACATCGCTCACCTGTTTGACTTTGCACCTCACCACAGTGGAGACGGCGCTGGACACGATACGAGGCGAGAGGCCCCGAAAGAGTCCTCGCTTTCCATCCACTTTCACAATGTACTGTGCTGCAAACAGATCCATCCGCTGTCAGCTGCTCTCAATGCACGTGCAGACTAATAATAATAATAAAAATAATAATAATAATCATAATGATCACCCCTCACTCACCATAGGAAAAGAAGCCAGGCAGGTATAGGACTCTTCGTCCAAACATAGTTGTGCCCACAGATGGGGGAAGAGGCTCATGACCCACCTGGAAAACAAACACAGACTCTGTGCTTCACATCACGGCCATGTCATTTCAAAATGCAACTTTTTCTCAGAGTTATGGTCAGTTCATGAGGTAGTGACCCAAATACATCCTGAAGCGGTGCTTAGAACGGTTTTAGAGATATGTGCCTGCTCAGTCACCGCCAGAGCCTGCATGGCAGTAAAAATTAAGAAGGCGACAAATGATGATTTGATTTGATCACAAAGTCATAATTTTATCAATGCAAACACAAAAACCATGGCTCTCTGTCAGATCATTCCTGTCCTCCTTCAGGTCAGTGGTCAAACACATTCAGGCAGGCTTGTTGTGACGCTGCACAGACGCCGCATCTCTTCCACACTGACACAACACGCACGATGAACTGCTGTGCTCGACAGGACGGTCTATAGAAACTACAGAGATGATGCATTCACAGTGATGTTTCTGTGCTCTGTCGTCCAGCAGGTTCTTGTGGATCGTGGCTGCTGCTGTGATCCTGCACGACGTCCACTACACATATTATTACCGTCATTATTGCTACTATATCTGTTACTGTGGTCACTTTATCATTCATTGTAATTGTGCAATATGTTTGTGTTGATTTTTTCTGTACACTTGACATCTATTGCACGTCTGTCCGTCCTGGGAGAGGGATCCCTCCTCTGTGGCTCTTCCTGAGGTTTCTTCCACATTTTTTCTCTGTTAAAGGTTTTTTGTGGGCAAGTTTTTCCTCACTTGAACCGAGGGTCTAAGGACAGAGGGTGTCACTCCCTGTACAGATTGTGAAGCCCTGAGAGGCAAAATGTACTTTGTGACTTTGGGCTATACAAATAAAAATGATTTGATGTTTAAAATAATGCTGAAATATCGAATTCATACAGGAGCAACACTAGCCAGCAATTATGATGATGATGCGTCTGGTTCTTTGCCGTGCTGCATCCCCCGTTACCGGGAGAACACGCTGCTCTGACCGGGGTAACGAGCAGCCGTCGGTGGCTGAAGCTGAGCATGAAGCTGTGGAGGACTGCAGAGGGCGAAACAAACCACAGTCAGACAGTTAGCCAGCGAGCTACATGAGCTACCTGTATCAGCAGCTTGACGTAGAGCAGCGGGTGTGTGGCGGCTGTCACTCCCGCTCCCAGCAGCAGCACTGCGGTGTCCACGTCCACCGGGGTCGGTGTAGCATGCTCTTCCACACCGCCTACCTGACCGGACAGGGCTTCTGGTGGGTCCATCTTCAGTCACCGTGATGGAGAGAGATGTTTCATTCCCGGTCAGTGCCAAGACTGGACTACGACCAGAACCACTTCCGCTTGGACCTTTCAAAATAATATCCTAATGTTACCTGTCTTGAATAAAACGCAGTTGTATATGCTATCGGGGGTTATAATATGTCGTACTACATTGGGAGACAGAGTCAGCTGACACGTTTTAGTATGATTTCTATTATTCTATGAGGGTATCTGTCACGTGACAGCGGAACCACAACACGTGGGCGGGGCCTGACATTAGCTCGTGCCATACAAACAAAGTGTGCATGGTGTGCACGCGCCTTTTTCTAAACTCGTTAAAGAAGGAAAATTGTGGAAAAATAGTTATTGAATAATTCAATGTCAATTTATTTTGATAATATATGTTGTTGCAAATGTATTAGCTTTTATGTATTGTTTTTACAAATGGTTAAAATATGCCATTATATATAGGTTAAGTTAATTTATTTTTAATAGCAATCTTTTTTTCTTTTTTTTATGTGTTTGTATGTAGAAATCAAAAGAGGACTATAATTATATATATACACTTCTGATCAAAATCTCAAGACCAGGAGAAAAATTACGCATTTCACATTGGTGGAATTTAACCAGGTTGTAAGTAGAGCAAAAAAAAAAAATAAACAGGCACAGCAAAATATATTCAGCAATTTATTGAAAACTGAATCAGGCATTCACACTGTCAGGACCACCTGATAGCGAAGGCAAAAAGGTTTTCTGTCTTTGAACGTGGAAGGATTGTTGAGCTGCACAAGCAAGGCCTCTCGCAACGCGCCATCCCTGCCCTTCACTCTCCAACATTTCTAACAGCAAACCAGCATCAAGCACTGCATGTAGGCGTGAGGACGTTTTACTTGAACAGAGGAGTGCTTTATTTCCTGCAGATGGTGCTGTTGGCCTTGAAATGGTCCTTGGGTCTTCTTTTAATTTCAGAACTCAAACAGCAGCAGTACTGAAACACATGGCTCAGTATGGACCATGTTCAGACTCAACCAAGGTTCTATTGCTGTGTGTGGTTGTTGTCGTTTTACTGAATTGGGATGATAATTGATACAAATCAAAATGATGATTTGATTTTTATTTGATTTGATCACAAAGTCAAACTGGACTGAATATTAGACTGAAACTATCAATTTATCCTAACATTATGAAAGAGATCTCAGTCCATTTAAAACCATGTGAAAATCTAAAAATATGGTCAGGTGGTGCCTCTGCTGCTGGCGATGCCTTATCTGGTGAGTGTGGATAGTGGCAGGAGAGCTTCATCCAAACTGTGATTGATGAATGAGCAAAATATATTTCGACAGTGATGATAATAGCCAAAATAAAAATAGAAATAGGATAAATAAAACAATATTAAATAAGCTGCAAACTCCGTAATGAATAAGCTTCTAGGTTTAGGGTGTCACCTCCAACTAGTCAGCTTCTTCTTACGGGTGTGTGTGCAGCAAACACAGTAACATCCCAGACTCAGTTTTCATTAAGTAGAAAAAAGGCACACAAAAAAATGAAAAAACATATCCACCCATTTAATTAAATAACTTTCCTCTACAAACTTCTTTTGTCTTTAGGTTCTCTAAATAAGGTTTTAAAGTTTCAGGAGCAAAGACTATGCCTCAAACTCATCCCATGTCCACACCTCCCCACCAAACTCCTCCATCCATCTGTCCAAGACCCTTATTTCCCCTCTTACCATTTTTCTGCACCAAACATACACTTCCATACAATGTATTTCAGATAAAGTACAGTATATATCATGACATTTGTTGCAGGTCCCAAATTACTTACTTGAGAAAGTAACATTAATAAAGCCAATCTGGGAGTGACCATTTTCTTTACAACATGGTTATTGATCCTTGAATACAAAATCAGGTCTAGGGGGGGCTCATAGGTGACCCAGCCTTTCTATTGGGAGGCAAATCATTCTATCTTATGATTAACAGATGCTGTTAAGATTTCTCCACTTTGTAAATGTTCATTGTGATTTCCATCCATGCATTCAGGGTTGGGCTTTCCAGTGACAACCATTTCTTGGTAATAGTCCTTTTTTTACCAACCACTAGCCGTATATTCATTAAATGTTTTCTCGTTTCAACCCATCTTGAGGCATATGTCTAAAATAGAATGTAATTTAACTTTAGAAAATGTCTTGCAGGGAATTATTTATCCAGTCAAGTCTTTGAGTTAAACATTTTCATGTCTCTAAAAATGCCTCCATATTTAAATAAAACAATCCTGTTTCTCTTATCTAACGACATACACGTCATTACAGACACCTGGTCAAAATGAAACACTGATTCGATCGTGAAATAGACTCTTCACTCCCTGATGGACAAAAGAGTTAAAGCACATGGAAATGTCAACGAGACACTTTAATCAACATGTCATCTGCTGTCATTGTTTGTGCATGGGATCATCACCATATCATTCATGGCAAACTGTTGAATCAGTTCATACGCTTGCTTACAGCTGGGTCTTCACATATGAAATCACACCAAAAAGTCACGTCTGATGTGCGTGGAGTAAACAACATGATTGGACACACACACAAACAGACACACACACACACACACAGATCACAAACAAGTGTGATTTAGTGGCAGCCAATGTGGGTCAGTTGATTTACAGTCATCATAGCAGGTACTGGTTTCAGCCCACTGACCGTTTCCATTCATGCTGACAGACAAAAGCCCTCAGACTGTGGATGGATACATCACTTATTCAATACTGCTGCTGGCTAAGCAGTGATGCAGTGGTTGTAAAAACAAGGCTTTGAGAACCAATCCCTTCTTCCATCACAACACCCTGTTTTCATCTTTTCTCCAGTCATGAAACGAAATGTGTCGGATTATAAACAACTTGAGTTTTAGTCTCTATTAGCTCAATATTTGGGTTTTAAGGCCTTGCAGTTTCAGTTTTCCAGTGTCTGTCAAATGTCAAATGTTGTCTGCATTAAAGCTCTGGTAAACCTGTACATGACCTACTCAGCACCAAACAGCAGACAGACAGAGTTAGGGACAGTTAGAGACAGGTATTTTTCTCAGGATTTGGTGGAGATCAAAAACAGAGCTAATAAGAATGAATACTGAATTTACAGTACATTCTCCTACATTCCTGATTGATAATGTAGCATGTGTCTGCCTCTAGTGTTAATATGTAGCTGTCTGCTAACATGTTAGCCATGTCAACTAAATTCATAATAGCATTACCAACAAAGAGGCCAACCATGGAATTTTGGCACCCAACGATACAGAGTGCACAGTGGAAAGAGAGGCTAATATGAGAGTCTACAGTTACACTAGTGGTTCTGTGAGGCTGCATGGCAGGCTCTAACATGCTAACATGACAAACATGACAACATTCTGATGTTTTGGTAATGTTGACTATCTTAGTGTTAGCACAAAATGCAGTTGAGGTGCTGGTAAAAGAAATTACATGATTTAAATTGGCTACACTACAGAACCATTCGTTAAGCAATCATTGAAAACTGTTTGGAAAAGGGACGGCACCTTCAAAAAATACTTGGCAGGTATAAACCCTCCATCATGGGCCAACATCAGGAGAAGAGCTTCCAGAGAAAATCCTGAGTAAGGCAGACATGGTATATAATCTTTCTAACTATGTTTTCATGCAAAATAAGAATCCTTTCATTTTGTTACTTAAAAATTGTCTTCTTATATTCTACAGTGGGAGCGGACCCCCTTTTCATGGAGGCGGCCATGTTGAAACACCGTGTTTCTACAGTATCCCAGAACAGACAAACTAAATTCTGACTCTAGAAAAGGTCTTTCAAGTGCTTTCTCCTTTACCTCAGGAAGGCGAGGGTGATGTGAGGAGATTGCAAAGCAGCAATCACACCACTAGATGCAACTAAATTCTACACACTGGACACTGGTATTTTTTCAATTACCTTACCAATCTGGTAAGCAGCACCCTGGTTCCTCATAGGATGCTGATTGGTCCGAACCACTGTGGACACATGTCGTGATGACGTATCTAAAAGATATGGTCAGTGGGTTTATTCCTCTGAGAACCATGAATAAATAATTAAATTTCACAGCATTCAGTCCAGTAATTGTTGAGATATTTCAGATATTTCAGGACTGACCAGCATTACAACTAGATCCACTAATCATGAATCCAACGCATGCTGAAATATTAACTGTGCTGAAGTTTTTATTGTTGTTGATTTTTGTCATCTGTCGATGGAGTGAGACGCCTTTGAACTGATTGTAAGTCACATTTTAATAGGCTTGGTAAATCCCACCGTGCGACTGAGTAAACAGAGGTGTGAATTTGCATTCCTCTTCTGTGAGATATAAATTCAAACTAGAAAATTCCCGCAGAAATTTTGAAAGTGACGAGTGGGCTGTTGCCGGGGTTCTGTATTTAAAAAGCACACCTCAAATAGTCATTTTTAACATGTATATTTAGACACATTTATAACAGAGACAGCTTCAACAGTGCTATCAGTGGGTGGGTGTGTGTCTGTTGCTGTGTGTGTGTGTGTGTAACCCTTCTGAAGCAGAAAAGTATTAGTAATGATAATAATAACTTTAACTAATGGCCAGAATAAGAAACAGAAGATTTAAATTCGACTACGGAGCCCAGGTGTAACCAACTGATGCCCAAGAACGACACGACACTGTGGCTCTTTTTGTTAATGAGAACAATGCTCCCTTATTTTAATATGAAGCTGGGGAGAATAATAAAACACATGAAATACATACAACAGCCTTACCCTGGTAGGTATAGAAAATAACAAACAAAATAAAAGGTTTTCGCAGCTGCGTGTGGTTCTTCTTATTGTTCTGTTCACTTCACTATATGTGCACCCTTTAGGTGTCAGTCCAGCCACACGGTTGTGTGGGTGTGTGTGTATGTGTAAAAGTGAGCAAAAGGATTCAATTCACGGTGTACGTCTAAGATTCTCCAGGGTCCGGCTCGCCATCAACGTCTCTCTCTGGCTCCGTCCTCCAGACAGGCTCTATCCAAATCCAAGGGTTCCTCAAAAACCTGACCTACAATAAGTAGGATCAGAACATATTTCTTCAATTTCTCAGATCTTAAATTATGAATTATTGTACATAAATCACTTTAAATTGTCTCTATATTATGTAGAGGATAAGTGCTTTAACTAACTTGTATTGCAAAATAAGATCACAATTTCTCAGTAGCAAAAGGTGAATAATTCAAAGTATATTATGATACCAAATGATTATTTTTCGAACAGTACCATCACATATATATATATATATATGCTATCAACATAGCAATTAACATATTAATTATCACAAATAACCAAAATGTAAACTCTTGTAATGTTCACAGTAAGAAACCATAATTTAACGTGCTTAAAATAAACAAATATGTTCACAGTCACACACACATGGCACATCATAACTCAAGTAAAAGCTAGACAAAATTGTTACATTAGAGCTTGGTGTGACTGGCAGTGCTGATTAGCCCCGGAGCTAGCGCTCCGATGTTAGCATTGAGCTAGTGGTTAGCTCACAGAGTTAGCCGTTTAGCTTGTAGAATTAGCGTTTTAGCATTTAGCATTAGCACAGCAGGACGATCTCTCACCAATGCGATTCTCCACCCGAGCGAATCCTCCAACTGCACTCCTGCAGATTGTGGTCGTCCGGGGAGATTCCTCCTTTGGTTTTGTCCGAGTTTTTAATGACTTTTTTTTCCCAGTTTATCCACTTTTATGTTTTCTCCGTCCTGACATTAAGACCGTGTCCAGAACATGCTTCCTCTTGCTCCTTCTAGAGGCTTCGGCGAAAAGTGAACCTGCGTCAGGTGGGATTACAGACTGCGTCTGCCCCTCCGACTGTATGACAGACCGGGACCACAACTCATCCCTTTCAAATTAACGTTCCCCTAGTTTTTCTACAAGAATAACCACAAATAGTCTTTTCTTCATGAATTTGACAGTCTTTTAACTCACATATTCTCTCTCTCTTTTAGATATAAAATATACCTTTTTAATACACGTTTTTTATCTGGGTTACATGTGTGTCTATGTTACTGTGTGTGTGTGTGTGTGTCTATGTTACTGTGTGTGTGTGTGTGTGTGTATAATAATAATAATGCCATGAAACACCCAGTTGGAAATCCTGACAAAGAGAGAGAGAGAGAGAGAGAGAGAGAGAGAGAGAGAGAGAGAGAGAGAGAGAGAGAGAGAGAGAGTGTGTGTGTGTGTGTGTGTGTGTGTGTGTGTGTGTGTGTGTGTGTGTGTGTGTGTGTGTGTGTGTGTGTGTGCTAACGCTCTCTGTCTGCCATTTTACTCAGACGAGTTCACATTAAGTGCCAAGAACTACAAAAATGGCTGTGCTCGGCTTCTGTCTGCTGGCCCCTCCCCCCTCTCCTCTTGAAGCAGATGAAGGTTGCCAAGCAACCAGGACCAACTGTAACCAGTTACTGGTTACTGGTAACAGTTACTGCAGTTATGTCACTTAGAAATTGAGAGAAAATGCTGACACCTCCTCTCGAACAGGAAGGATTTCTGACCAGAACCGTATCTCCAATCATTGAACCGACTTAACCACAAGCAACATGAGACCTTCCTGATCGTTTTACATATTTGTTTGGTGTCGATAAATAAAGAAATGTGTCCTTAAGAGCAAGAGAGAGAAAGGTTACTTCTGCTTTGCTCCATAAAAAGTCCAGCCGTTTTAACATGGCAGTCTATGGGGCTGTGGATGGGTGTTGGTGGCGCAGCTTTGTGTGTTACGCCAAAACTAGTAATTTTTAACATGTATATTTAGACACATTTATAACAGAGACAGCTTCAACAGTGTTATCAGTGGGTGTGTGTGTGTGTGTGTTGCTGTGTGTGTGTGTGTGTGTGTGTGTGTGTGTGTGTGTGTGTGTGTGTGTGTGTGTGTGTAACCCTTCTGAAGCAGAAAAGTATTAGTAATGATAATAATAACTTTAACTAATGGCCAGAATAAGAAACAGAAGATTTAAATTCGACTACGGAGCCCAGGTGTAACCAACTGATGCACAAGAACGACACGACACTGTGGCTCTTTTTGTTAATGAGAACAATGCTCCCTTATTTTAATATGAAGCTGGGGAGAATAATAAAACACATGAAATACATACAACCGCCTTACCTGGGTAGGTATAGAAAATAACAAACAAAATAAAAGGTTTTCGCAGCTGCGTGTGGTTCTTCTTATTGTTCTGTTCACTTCACTATATGTGCACCCTTTAGGTGTCAGTCCAGCCACATGGTTGTGTGGGTGTGTGTGTATGTGTAAAAGTGAGCAAAAGGATTCAATTCACTGTGTACGTCTAAGATTCTCCAGGGTCCGGCTCGCCATCAACGTCTCTCTCTGGCTCCGTCCTCCAGACAGGCTCTATCCAAATCCAAGGGTTCCTCAAAAACCTGACCTACAATAAGTAGGATCAGAACATATTTCTTCAATTTCTCAGATCTTAAATTATGAATTATTGTACATAAATCACTTTAAATTGTCTCTATATGATGTAGAGGATAAGTGCTTTAACTAACTTGTATTGCAAAATAAGATCACAATTTCTCAGTAGCAAAAGGTGAATAATTCAAAGTATATTATGATACCAAATGATTATTTTTCGAACAGTACCATCACATATATATATGCTATTAACATAGCAATTAACATATTAATTATCACAAATAACCAAAATGTAAACTCTTGTAATGTTCACAGTAAGAAACCATAACTTAATGTGCTTAAAATAAACAAATATGTTCACAGTCACACACATGGCACATCATAACTCAAGTAAAAGCTAGACAAAATTGTTACATCAGAGCTTGGTGTGACTGGCAGTGCTGATTAGCCCCGGAGCTAGCGCTCCGATATTAGCATTGAGCTAGTGGTTAGCTCACGGAGTTAGCCGTTTAGCTTGTAGAATTAGCGTTTTAGCACTTAGCATTAGCACAGCAGGACGATCTCTCACCGCTGCGATTCTCCACCCGAGCGAATCCTCCAACTGCACTCCTGCAGATCGTGGTCGTCCGGGGAGATTCCTCCTTTGGTTTTGTCCGAGTTTTTAATCACTTTTTTCCAGTTTATCCACTTTTATGTTTTCTCCGTCCTGACATTAAAACCGTGTCCAGAACATGCTTCCTCTTGCTCCTTCTAGAGGCTACGGCGAAATGTGAACCTGCGTCAGGTGGGATTACAGACCGCGTCTGCTCCTCCGACTGTATGACAGATCGGGACCACAACTCATCCCTTTCAAATTAAAGTTCCCCTAGTTTTTCTACAAGAATAACCACAAATAGTCTTTTCTTCATGAATTTGACAGTCTTTTAACTCACATATTCTCTCTCTCTTTTAGATATAAAATATACCTTTTTAATACACATGTTTTTTTATCTGGGTTACATGTGTGTCTATGTTACTGTGTGTGTGTGTCTGTGTTACTGTGTGTGTGTGTATGTGTGTGTGTGCGCGCCCCCCCCCCCCCCCCCCTCCTCCTCAAGCAGGGTGAGCTGCAGGTCTCATTAATTAGACACAGGTGTTCATGCAGCATGTCTGTCTCACTGAAATGCACAGTATATGTCTGAATGATCCCCGTCAAAGAGGGCCAAAAAAACCCTATATGGTATGCCTCAAACCAAAATCTGAAATGACCAGAAGAATGCTCATCGTGTGTATAATGTCTGTGCCAAGTTTCAGGCGAAAATTGTATAAACTTTGGCCTCGAGAGTCAGAGCAAGCACAGGTGCGCCCTGCTCCTTCCGGTAAATTCTCTGCTTCAAAAACCATGGGAGTGAATGAGGCTGTGGATGGGAGTAGTCGATCAATTAACGTGTAGGGACCCAAAACTATACGAGCGACAGCTACAACAGTGGTATCAGTGCGATTACCTCGAATTTTCCTACGTTTTATGTATACTTGGTGTCTGTAGTGGAGCATTTGAGCCCACGGTAGTGAAATACGTTTTATTTTTTCACAGATTTTTCTCCCTGCTCCTCACTCTAGCTGATGATGTCATCCACTCTAGCAAAAACATTCCGCCACATACACACCCATTATAAACCCAGAAATTTGACTAAAAACCTGCTCAACTTTGAGCCTTGATAGTTTAAAAACGGTAAAAGCTGTCGATGAGTGTAGTGAATCCATGAAGAGAAGGCAAGCATACCTCCGTTTTTAGTTTTTAAATGAAGTCTCTCGGTGAAAGTATGCCAGAGCAGTTCATTGTTGAAAATGTCTGTTGAAATTTATTTTTCTTCGGGCCTCCCCATTCATTCTTTATGGGAAATTATTCTCAGTTTTTCGCGAATAAATTCGCGAAAAACACGCGAATCTCTTAGAAAAGTAATAGCACTCGATTCGGGATCAAGACGCACGTTTTGATATATCATTTGTTGGGGTCCTCGCACCGCTGCGGGCCGCATTAATGTTCGAAAAAGGGCGGAAAATGAATAATAATAATAATGCCAAGAAACACACAGAAGAACAATAGTTGACGAGTGCCTACGGCACTCGTCACTAATGAAATCTCTGCGCTCCGTCGACTCAACATAAATTTAAATAATGAAGTCTTGTGTGCTCGTTCATAACTGCAGAGCCGGGTCGCGTTAAAATTTTCCGTGGTTCGCTTTAATTAAAAGCTTCTCCTCTCTGCATCTTTTATTGATCCCAGGCACATCATTTTTCTGCTCTTTGATAGTCAAACACAGCTTGTGGGTTTTATTAGCTGGTGGTCATACAGGGTGTGGATGGATTGGTGCTTTATAGATTTCCCCCCTTGTGTAAGGGGCCGGTGGTGTTATCGTCAGGTTTAGATAGGGTCAAATTCTGTCAGCAGGTCAACAAATTGTATATTGGGGTATTAAGTCATGCTTTGCTTGTCTTTTTCTTGTCAAACCTTTGATATAGTTCTGCGGGCAGAGATTGTGTGATTGGTAAACCCTGATGGTCTCTGGTGTCGGATGAGGCCAAGTAGCCAAAAAGAAGTGATTATGCAGCTTTAAAGTGAATTCTTCTTTAAGAATAACTGATTATAAAGACCATAGCACTTACAGGAGGAGCCTCTGCAGACTTTGTAATGGTGTCTGTGTGATGAATGTTGGATATTACCTCTCTGTGCACTCCTCCACTCCGATTTTGTAAACAGAAGGCAACGGCCGTATGTTCCTCAGAAACTCCCAGACAAATCTGAAGTATGATGGTGCATTTTCGTGATCAGTGGTGTGCGAGCTGCATGCTGTGAAATGAAACAGCCTGCCGTACAAATTTATATAAAGCAGCCTGAACAACCGCCCCTGGTTCAAATGTTTCTCGTGACGACTGAACATTTTTCAAGAGACGAGACAAACATTGAAATACGGATATATTTGGAAATGTAGATGTAAAATGTACTACATGCATAATATTCCCCCTCATAGCGCCAGAGTGTAATCTTTTGTACCTTGAGACAAAGACAATAAATCTGCAACAGTTTGTTTGGAATCAATCAGGTGGTTTCAGATGCATATGAATTTATGATCACAGCATTATCCGTAATCTTAGATTTCTGCCATACATCTGAACAACGGAGGAAAAACTTAAAATTTATAGTGTCTGTCCACTGATGACTACTACAATATCTGCAACACTGTAATAAACCGCCCACAGGCCTCCTCGCTGGCTAAGATAAGATGAAAATATTAAATCTGTGTTATTAATATAGACAGAGGTTCTTCATCCTTTTAATTCAAAGACAGGAAGCAGGAAAGGCTATCTCCTAAGCGACAAATTACACAATGGCCTCATTCATTTCATTCATATTGTATCTTCTTTATACAACACAGCATACGACACAGTTCTGGGTTCATCTACAGCCACATGACATTGAACACACACTGAGATCTGATTACTGAGACCATGTTCAGAGGTAGTCTGGGCCGATTATGACAAGCAGTGAAATGTGTCCTTGGCCACACTGAACGACTACTATTCAACAGAGCCAAAATATGTACTTATTCGCACAGCGTCATATTAAGAAGAAGAATGAATGTATGGACTGTCCACTTCTGTTACTGTTTTATAAAGAGAAGTGCCTTAAATCGGGATTGTAAGTGCTGGACTGCTGAAGGAACTTTGACTAAAACTTATATGTAACTGTGACTAATGACTACATCAGACAGCTATGGCCTTTAAAAAACTATATTTTCACCTATCCTACTTCATATAAATAGGGCAGACAACATCACTGCACATGACTAAAAGCTGAGTCAGTACCACTGTAAGGGGTTTTGCACAAGTTTTAGCTGAATGTACTAAAATAGCAACTACAGACCTGCAGAGAATAGAAGGAAAAACAAAACCGGTGAGATTTATTCTCTGTTCTCTAATTTCCTGTCAACTCAGATAAATGAATCCCTAAAATAAAAAAACTTGCATTCATATTTCGTGACTTCACTCTCCTTACATAAACCTTCTTTTCCTATTATTCCAATTTTTCACATTTCCTTTGCATACCTCCATTAGGTTACAGTGCTCCTGAGCTATTAACATAATTATTCACCAGTCTCTTGTGGTAATACTACATATGCCAACTAATGAGTGCACCCCACCTAGCTTATACATTAATGTCACTGTAAACAGATAATACAGATTTCCTGTGGTGCTGCAGGAAAATGACCACCCACAGTATAACACATATAAGTGTTATATGTACTGTGTAGCAGGTGGACATGAAGCACCAACACTGAAATTTATTCTCCACATCCAGATGAAATTATGTTATTTGGATGTAAAAATTAAAATAAATGCAGCCAGAATGTCAGTAATTATCTACAGCCCGATTCCAGACCCTTAATTATGATCAGAAATTATCCTGTTTAGCCTGTAAGAGTCAGAAAAAACACAATATCCATACATAAGTAGCTACATATATGTCATCATTTCCTCTTCCTATCCCAGATAGTCACAGCGGAAAGTCACCTGCTCACTACAAGTATAAAGAAAAAAAAATCGTGACATAGACATAGATGCTAAATCATAACAACCACTGCTTTGGATTACTTTGGATTGATCATCTGAATTTTATACATGCAGATGGGAGTATATTATATATTATGCTGTAATGCAATAAAGTGAGAGCTTTTTTCAACTCTGTTTGTTGCGTCCATAGACTTTAATAAAAATAGACGTGCAGTTCTGTGTGTCATAGGCTTTTTTCTTTACTTCAGTGAGTAAATAACATTATTGTCTAAATTGTATGTTCACCCTTTAAAAGAGTTTCTTTTGTGGTTATGTACATGCATAAAAAGATAACAAGACGCAGAAAATTTGGTTTTTATGACTAAAGTTATTGTGAGGACACACAGAACCTCCTCATTATGGACCCTGCCATGTGAAGTATGGCTCCTTTGTGGCTCCTGATTTAACGGTGTGTGTTGGTGTAAACGGTAGCTGTAGCTGCCTTAATAGAAACACAAATGCCTCCCTCAGGGTTACACATATTTGCTCTCAGGTTATCTGTTTCGTTGGCGGCAGCTCTTCTTTTTTATCTGTCTTCTGGATTCAAATGAACGTCCATGCAGAGTGGAATAATCAGCAGTGAAGTGAGTCACAAACTACAAAGTAAAGTTTTTGTCGCTTACTGGTGCCCCTGAAGGCCATCTATAGTTAATATTATGTTCTGTTTGTTAACACAGGATATGTTGGGTTGTTTATCTCCTTGTAAACAGCCGTAGTAGATCATCCTTCCCAGCCTCTATAGAGCAGCCTCCTCTTCAAACCATGTACTGTGATGCATCGTGACCCTGCGCTCCTATTCGCATACTATCTCACCAATCCAAATTATGTTTGGCCATTTCATTAAAACATCAGTGAAAAGCAGTTTTAATCTCTGGCAATCAATCATCCTGTGAGCCATTAGCCTTAAATGCCTCCTTTTGTCCTCTGGGCTGCAATCTCTCGCCCCCAGCATGCCTTTGTTCTAGTGGTCTGTTTCTATCAGCCCATTTAAAAGTCCCTCTCATGCCCTGGGCAAACTGGCTGATGAGACTGTGGTCCTCTTAACAGTGAGAACGATGACTCAATAGCTCAATACACTCATGCACTGACAAGGACGCTTGCTTTAATTAGTGAAGGTGACCTCGTCGGTGAGATGTGATAAACTAATTAGCAGCAAAGATCTGTGTCGTGTTGTACTGAAAGCTGCAGACACACGTGGTTTGGTGTCCACTGCTTTCGAATTTGAGGATTTCATACACCTTCCATAAATATGAAACAGCGGGTTTCTTCTCTGTGTGCTAAACGTCAGAGTTGTTAGAGTTCAGTTTCCAAGTTTCCTTAAAGGACGAGCGTGTCGGATTTTAGCTTATATCTAGCAATGAAGTTGCAGATTTGCAGCCAACTGAATAGTCCTCACGTGGAAAAGAAACTAGAGTGACTACAAAAGTTGCAAAAAAACGCCAGTGGTCCTATCTATAGCCAGTGTTTAGTTTGTCTACTCTGGGCTGCTGTAGAAACATGGTGATTCAACATGGCAGAACCTGTGCAGGAGGACACGCTCCTCATTAGGGTTGTAGGGTGTTGGAGCTGATCCCAGCTGCCACTGGGCAAGAGGTGGGGTACACCCTGGACAGACAAGTTGCCGGTTTATAACAGAGCTGAGACAAACATACAGTAATGCTCACATACACACCATCGGCAAGCCTTTGGACTGTAGGAGGAAGCTAAAGAACACCTCACACATTAGACTAGGCTAAAACATTTTAAAAATAAATTTTAAAAAGGTGTGTTTTTGTCAGAGGTTTGAAGGCTGCGGGATGGATTGTGGCGATGGAGCAAGTCAGTGAGGTAGGAAGGGGGCCTGGTCATGGAGGGCTTTGTGTGTGATTTTAAACTGCTGGTTCTGGAGGACCTGTGGCTTGAGTTAGATATACTCTATACTCCATGAATAGAAATCATATAGGTTTCTATTTATCCAGAATCCATAGTGTCAGTAGCATCTGTATTAATAAAAGTGCTGACAGTAATCAGTTGAATTTAGAGTAGCCAAAAAAATCAAGGTACATGCCTGGAAAAACTGTGCTGAAGTGTGTGCAGCTGTTCTGAATGGGCACACTGAAACGCCTGCTGTGATAGAGACAGGAAGACATGTTACCTGACTGCCTATCTGTCGCCAGGAGCTTCAATGGGAATAATGACACACACTTTCAGACAATCCTGTTGACGGAGTCAGACTGGTTTGCACATACGAAACACAGCAGTAGCTGAGAGGGGAGCAACAAAGAGAGCGTGAGAAGGCTGTTCAAGGATGCTCCAGCAACGATGTGACAAACACGCTGACTCCTTTCTGTTGATCAGTTACCTATCCGGTATCTCTTTTTTTTTGCAACCTGCCTCTGACTTGCACCTCAACAATTAGCTGGAGTTGTGAGGTGTGTCCGTCCTTCTGGTTTGTGGTGACGCATCATCAATCTGTTTGGTCGTAATCCAGCTGAACACCACAGCGCTGGAGAGGAAATGCAACATCTTCCGACGATATTGAGTGTTAAACAGACTGTGTCAAGTGGTGCCGAGCGGCGTGGCTGGAGCTTGACAGTGTAATTTCATATAACATCCCAGGAGGGAGGTTAAGACTGGTGGCCGGTGTCACTGTCTGTGAGTCACGGCGTGAACACTGCACTGTATAAGGAGATGACATAACAAATGATTACCTCATATCAGAAACAGATACTTTCTCAAACAGAACAACAACTTCCAGCAAATCCAGTCTGATATCATTTTAAAGATTCATTTCCTTTATCCTGCAGCTCATGGAATAAGTTGATCCAGCACTGGGAGCAGTTAGAGTCTTGCAGAGAGTAGTCACGCCACTAAATCAAACAGACTCAAAGTCTCCCCAGATGAATCTAAAGCATCATTTTTATTAGTTCTGGAGATAAAGGCCAACACATGTGGGATTACAGCAGGAAGACACAGCTCTGTCCAATTTACACAGGCCTGTAAATTATGCTTTTCAACTCAACTCCCTGATCTGCTCTCTATAAATAATGTCCATAAAGCTCTGTTCACGCGTACCGCTCTCATACAGGGTTTGTATTGTTTGTCTGACAGTGAACACCACCTCTAAGATTTAAATGTCACTAATGAAAACCTTCCTGACTATGACAGTATTTTTGTTTTATAGTCCACAACTTTACTGTTGTGGTTGCCTGAGTTTTCCCTCAGGAGTTGGTGGAGACTAAAAACGGAGCTAAAAGAGAGTGAACATTAGACTAACATTCATCAGGTGACACAAACACATGACTCCAAATAACTGATCACGTTACTCTGTGTCTTTCCAGATGTCTAAATTGGCAACTATTTGCTAACCATACATATCAGCTTTATGAGATAACTTTTGTTTGTGTGTCATTTTACAGCCTAATAGTCACCAAACAAATTAAGTTTAAGAAATGTTCGTTTAAAAGACAAATTAAAATTCATTGTACAATTGTACACAGCTTTTTCTGCTCGTCCGATCTCCACCCTCATGGCACAGTGACACCCAAAAGCTGTCTGACTGGCAGCTTTGACAGGAGGGGGAAATTGTGCCAAATCACATTAGGGTTTCCACTGGAGAGCCTCCGCGGCACTGTGGAAGGGAGCACAGTGGCCACATATGTCAGTCTAACAATATCTAATAACCCGTCTTCTAGCTATATTTTTGAAAAGTCCTGACTCTTTCATCTTGTGTTGTAGCTGGAGATTTTATTTAACCGATATGATATTTTAGGAGGTAATCAGATATTCAGTGGATTGGATTGAACTCCCCTGCAGTTTTCAAAGCAAGGTCAATATTGGAGTTTTTTAAATGAAATTCACTACACAGTCCACAGCCTGTGCCAAGAAGACACCTGTGATGCGATTTTGTGGTATGAATATCTAAACCCAGTTCTATTGAATCAATGATAAAATTTCAAAATGTGTGTAAAAAATGTATATTGTAAATATAACATATTGTAAAAACACCTATGTGCTTTAAAAAAGAAACAAGACTTGATGCCTGTATATATTTTACAAGATTCTGTCAATTTTACATGAAATGTATGAATCCCTGAAGATATGTCGACCAAAAAAACAAAACAAAACAAGGATCAGCAATGTATTACAGTCAGGAAATCAATAAAACCTCACCAAATAAAATAAAGATTTCAGCCTGTTTTAATTTGAAATTTGAAATCAATTAAAATAAATCATTAAAAAGGGTTTGAGAGCAACAGAGCACAAATTTAAACGGGTGAATAAGGAGATGCAAACAGAGCGAGAGAGAGATTCAGATTCTGTGCTTAAATAATGAAAGGAGTTCAGAAGTGGATCATACAAACACGTGTTTCTGTATTTGAAATGTCCCCTCACACACTCAAAGAGCAGCTCTTGTGGCGTCGATCACAATTATATACACTACTGTTGAGAAAAGACTTTGACATAAATAAGGTGCTCGCTGACTCCTTCCTAACCTCTTATCTTTGAATGGATTGTATTTGAAACTAATCATTAAAATGTCCGCAGCAAATTGATTATTTAAAAAAATCTGTTGTGTAAGTGCTCCGTCAGTTAAAGAAAATCTTGGAGGAGACTGAACACGACCCTCATCAGGAGCCTAGAAGTTTCCTATAATCACTTATTGATCCACACTGGTGAATGTGCTCTTTGTGATTGATGTCCATTCACCAGCAGGGGGCAGTCTATAGCTGTGATCAACTCATCTTCATGTTTCCATCATCACTAACCTCCTCACTACAGCATAGTTTAGTTTGATCTCTCAGACTGGTTACATGTTTTCAGAATTCTGAACTCATTGATTGTGAGTCCACCTGCACAGTTCACCATGTTTTACAGATGCATTGTTATGATCTGCTCCTGTTCTGTCCATTTTCTAGTTGAAACTAGGAATGTGGTTTAAAAAACAGAGTGAGAGATGGAGAGAAGGCTGCTGTGTAGTGTAGCAGGTGTCTCTGCTGGCAGATCGGCTTCAGTGCTGCTGGTCATCATGATCTGCAAGAGGAATGAACAGATCGTTCCAA